>CM052719.1:44640875-44657022 GCA_028551405.1 Uromys caudimaculatus
TTTCTTTCTTTCTTTCTTTCTTTCTTTCTTTCTTTCTTTCTTTCTTTCTTTTTCTTTCTTTCTTTCTTTCTTCCCTGACCAAGTTATCATTGAGTAGAGCATTGTTCAGCTTCCATGTGTATGTGGGCTTTCTGTTGTTATTGTTTCCATTGAAGACCAGTCTTAATCCATTGTGATCTGATAGGAGGCATGGGATTATTTCAATCTTCTTGTATCTCTGGAGGTTTGTTTTGTAACCGATTGTATGGTCAGTTTTGGAGAAGGTACCATGAGTTGCTGTGAAGAAGGTATATTCTTTTGATTTAGGATGAAATGTTCTATAGATATCTGTTAAATCCATTTGGTTCATAACATCTGTTAGTTTCACTGTGTCTGTTTAGTTTGTGATTCCAAGATCAGTCCATTGATGATAATGGGGTGTTGAAGTTTCCTAATATTATTGTGTGAGGTGCTATATGTGCTTTGAGCTTTAGTAAGGTTTCTTTTATGAATGTGGGTGCCCATGCATTTGGAGCATAGATGTTCAGAATTGAGAGTTCTTCTTGGCAGATTTTTCCTTTGATGAGTATGAAGTGTCCTTCCTTATCTCTTTTGATGACTTTTGGGTGAAAGTCGATTATATCAGATATTAGAATGGCTACTCCAGCCTGTTTCTTGGGACCATTTGTCTGGAAACTTGTTTTCCAGCCCTTTACTCTGAGGTTGTGTTTGTCTTAATCAAGGAGGTGTGTTTTCTGAATGCAGCAAAATGCTGGGTCTTCTTTATGGATCCAGTCTGTCAGTCTATGTCTTTTTATTGGGGAATTTAGTCCATTGATGTTAAGAGATATTAAGGAATAGTGATTGTTGGTTCCTGTTTTTTTTTGTGTTACTTTTAGATTTGTGTGACTATCTTCTTTTCACTTTGTTGAAAGATTACTTTCTTACTTTTTCTAGTGTGTGGTTTCCCTCCTTGAGTTGACATTTACCATCTATTATCCTTTGTAGAGCTGGGTTTGTAGAAACATATTGTGTAAATTTGGTTTTGTCAGAGAATATTTTGGTTTTACCATCTATGTTAATTGAGAGTTTTGCTGGCTATAGTAGCCTGGCCTGGCAGTTGTGTTTTCTTAGTGTTTGTATGAGTTCTGCCCTGGATCTTCCAGCTTTCATAATCTCTGGTGAGAAGTCTCGTGTAATTCTGATAGGTCTGCCTTTATATGTTACTTGACCTTTTTTCCTTACTGCTTTTAATATTCTTTCCTTGTTTTGTGTATTTGGTGTTTTCACTATAGTGTGACGGGACGAATTTCTTTTCTAGTCTAATCTGTTTGGAGTTCTGTAAGCTTCTTGTATATTTATGTTCATCTCTTTTTTTAAGTTAGGGAAGTTTTCTTCCATAATTTTGTTGAAGATATTTACTGGTCCTTTAAGTTGGGAATCTTCACTCTCTTTGATACCTATTATCCTTAGTTTCTGTCTTCTCATTGTGTCCTGGTTTTCATGGATGTTTTGGGTTAGGAGCTTTTTTCATTTTGTGTATTCTATTACTGTTGTGTCAATGTTGTCTATGGTATATTCTGCTCCTGAGATTCTCTCTTCTATCTCTTGTATTCTGTTGGTTATGCTTGCATCAGTGACTCCTGATCTCTTTCCTAGGTTTTCTAACTCCAGGTTTGTTTCCTTTTGTGATTTCTTTATTGTTTCTATTTCTATTTTTAGCTCCTGGATAGTTTTGTTTATTTCCTTTGTCTGTTTGATTGGGTTTTCCTGTAATTCTTTAATGGATTTCTATGTTTCCTCTTTAAGGGTTCTAGTTGCTTATCTCTGTTGTCTTGTACTTCTTTAAGGGTGTTAATTTCTTTCTTAAAGTCTTCTATCATCATCATGAGAACTGATTTTAAATCTGAGTGTTGCTTTTCAGGTGTGTTGGGGTATCCAGGGTTTGCTGTGGTGGGAGAGCTGGGTTCTGATGTTGCCAAGTAGCCTTGATTTCTGTTCCTTATGTTCTTGCCCTTTCCTTTTGCTATCTTGTTAACTCTGATGTCAGCTGATCTTACTCTGTCTGGCTGTGGCTTGTCCCTCCTGCAGGCCTCTGTATCAATATTACTTGAAGACCAGCTCTCTCTGAGAGGTGTTTGAGTTTGGAGAGCTGTGGCACAGGGTCAGCTCTAGGGTGTAGTCAGAAGCCAGAAGGATCTTGTCCCCAGCTGTCCCTTGGTTCCTGTGTCCTGATGGCTTTGCAAGGGTCCCTCCTGATCCAGTGAATTTGAACAGAAGTGGTGGTTTTGCCTATGCTCGAAGGTGTGTCAGCACTCCTGGGCTACCAGCTCTCTCCTGGAGCCCTGTGGCCCAGGCTGAGGTCCCCAGGTCCTGGTGAGCAGTGATGCTTGTCTTATCCCCACTCACAGCTTTTCCATGCTCCTGGGAGGGTAACTTTCTTCCTTCACTTCTTGGCTATGGAACCCTGATGGCCCAGGCAGTGGTCTCTCGCCATAGATAGAAAAGGGAAGGTTCCTATGCCCAACTTTACTTCAGTCCCTGTGTCCCGCGGGTTACGGGCAGGTCCTGGTGAGCAGTGTTGATTGTCTTATCCCCACTCACTTCTTTTCCAAGCTCCTGGGAGGGTAGCTTTCTCTTGGAGCTACTCGGCTATGGAACCCTGGTGGCCCAGGCACAGGTCTCCCACCACATATGGAAACTGGAAGGTTCCTGTCCCTGACTTTTCCTCCTCAGTCTCTGTGTCCTGAGGGCCTGGGAGGCTAGCTTTCTCATGGCGCTAATTGGCTAGGGAGCCCTGTGGCACAAGTTGAAGTCACCAGCCACAGATGAAACCGGAAGTTTCCTGTCCCCGACTTTTCCTCAGTCTCTGTGTCCCGTGGGTTCCAGGTAGGTTCGGAGGGAGCAGTGGTGCTTGTCCTATCCCCACTCACAGCTTTACCATGCTCCTGGGAGAATAAATTTCACCTGGCGCTGCTTGGCTATGGAAGCCTGGTGGCCCGGGCAGAGGTCTCCTGCCACAGATGGAAACTGGAAGCTAAATTCTCTTTCTTAAATAATCAAATTTTTGTGATAGCTATGTTACTATTATCTTTTCTCAATTTATTGACATTTATTAATAAGTTAGATTTTAGTTTTTCATCCTTATAATGATTATTTCATTGTGTTGACAATTTCTTACAGTTTGAGCTCATGGAAATAAACACAATGTGTATGCAAGAGTTATACTTATAACCATATGCTAAGGAAGACACATAGCAAAGAACCTAATTTGTTTCTGGTATTTGGCAGAAATTGTATCTTTAAATAGTAGGTGTTTGAAACCTCTCAAGTACAAGTAAAAAACGTAGATATTTTCTTCTTTCCTTATTTCACTATGTTTTTTCAATGCTGGGATTTGAACCCAAATGCTCAAGCACCCTATCTACAGTACATGTCAGCAATGACTCCTGAAAGAGAGTACACACGGTTATAAAGTTTCTGCCCACATGAGCTCATTAAATCATGATATGCTCTGCAGGGATTATAAGAAAAAGGGAGTTTTTCCCCCCTTTGAGAGGGGTCCAGCACAAAAACTATTTTTTTTCCAATTTTAGGACATGAATGTAAAACATAGCTACAAAGTGGCAATATTTAGTTGGGTGCTCCTAGGACATTCTGTTTTGCTACTCAAAAATGCATTTCATTTCTGCCATCCAGTAGAGAAATCAAGTGTCAAGCCAATAACTTTGTCTACTTTTCCCACATAAGGGTGTTGGTACCACAAAGGAATAGCTACTATGATGTCTTGCAACCCATTCCATAAAGTGTGTCCACCTAAGGATGAGGACATGAAGATCAGGACAGGCATGAACTTTCCCCAAAGCTAGTTTGGCAGAGACATGTTCTAACAATGTCAAATGCAAGATTGCAGGTGATATTGTCCAGGTTTTTTTCAATACAGTTATCTAGTTCTGCATGTATGATGCCAAGATGTTGCGTGTCATTCAGAGAGCTTGGAGATAAGAACAGAACTGTATGAGGCTGGTCTTTCTTTCGAAACTATAATGCTAATAGCCAGGAAAAAGTCACTCAATCATAATGAAAATATAATTAAATATTTCCTATGGTAGAGCTAATATTATAAACAGCTATTTCCTCCCTAATAAAATTTATTTGTAACTCTTATGGAATATATTTTAAGCCAGCCAGTTACTTTGTGTGCCATGTGGTTAAACAAGAGAGTAAATGCTTACTGCCATGAAAATAAATATTCCTGGCTGGCACTACTTCAGTAATTTACCTACCCTAAGGTCATTGTAAAGCAGTTTAAATGCATCATTAATCCACAATCGTCTAAAACACTAAAATACTTAAATAAATTACAAAGAAGCAAGATGAGCCTGAAGAAAGAAAAATAATACTGTCAGATATGGTACATTTAAATGATGCAAAAAAGTCTCTAGACTCATGAATAAATTACTGTAAAAATCAAAGGTGTTATTAGGAGCTTGAGGATATGTTGGATCCAGTTTCATAAGGTCCAGGAAGATTGCTAAGATGAATGTTGAATTTCACCTTTCTGGTTGTGAATTTTTATTCACTTACTTTTAACTCTGGGGACTCTAATATTTTCTGTTGTGTTGTTGTTATTATTATTATTGTTGTTGTTGTTGTTATATTGCAGTCATTTTGTCCCTTAAATATGATCCTTTAAATTCCTAGCAATTCATAAATCAGTGACACTCATGCATTTGACTGTGAACACTGGTGGACAAAGCAGGTGGCTGTAAGTGAGGCTACCAAGGTCAAAGCTGAGAAAGAGGTGAAAGAACACACTAGGTAATGAAATGGGTGCGGGGATTTATTAGATATGACCTTGTAACCTTAGTCACCAAGAGTTTATTTATCCTTAAATAGATGCTTGAAATATAGAATATTTTCTAACAGAACATTTCCTGACTAACAGGTAAGATGAACAAAAAGAAATGAGAGATTATGGATTAATATGCAAATTTATGCATGGGTTTAAAATTTATCTGGGTATGAATTCTGAGTAAGGATACTCTTAATAGGACAAGAAACTTGATGTCCTGAGAGAAGGCCCTTGCCCTTCCTCATTCTCTGTATTATTCTCTGCCCTCAGCCTTGTGCCTTTGTTAAACATTCTTTCCCACATTCCCGTATCTACTTGCTCATAATCCAGGGTTTGAACTTTAACAGAAAAATGAAAAGTAAAAGAATTACATTTTATTTCACATGGTCATGGTTCACCACTTATAAGGTACTTCAGTTTGAAATATTCTTCACTAATGTGACTGATTTGAATGTATTTATTATTATTCATTGATAACATTGTAAGTCTGCTGTCAAGACCTGATGACACAAAGTGTGTGTCTATTCTTTAAGCACTTCATGGATAAGTATACATTGTTCAAGCTCTTTATCATTTAGCATGCCACCTTTGTTATGCAGACCTTGAAATACGCACAAATAAAGCACTTATAACCAGTGCTAAAACTCAGTAGGCATGTGTCAAATAATGATAAAGATATGCTCAAGATTCATTTGTTGAGTGTAATTGCAAAGATATCCTCAATAACTCTTGGCTGAATAGTTCATGGAGGACAGAGGAGGAGTAACAGGGAAAGCAACACTAATGCATTTATTGATAAGAACCTTTATAGGCTTCTGACCATTTAGAAAAAGTTATAAATATAGAGAATACTAAATTTTGAATATGCAAGCCCACAAAGGACAACAAAAATGGGTATAAGAATTTAGGGATAACCTGTCTAAAGCACTTAAAATATATTACAAAGAATAACAACTTAACTAAGCATGGTGGTTAGTGTCTGGCACACATCACTTGCAGGAGCCTCAGGAGTTCAAGGTCACCTTTTTGATTTCAGAATCTCTCAAAAATAATCAAGAAAATTACTATAACACTTGCCTTATAGGTTCTTAGCTGGAGAATGTATTAGATTGTAGAGATTCTTACTGTCGGGGTTAGCAATACATTAGTTTATCAAGGAGATGAAAGTATTTTCCTAAACTTTTAGAGCAACTTAGCAGAATAGATGTTTTGGTAGAAAGTGTTTCTGAATAGTGGAGTTATTAAGGAATTACTACCACTCTCATGTGTATTCCTCTTAATTGTCAAAACAATCTCAAGAGTCCAGATACTTCACAAATAATCTTGGCGCTAACAATTTGGTATTGATACTAAATTGTTAAGCTGATGTCCCATCACCTTGAATATAGAAATTCTCTGATGTGAGTTTGGTGATTGAATTTAATACATTAACAAAGATTCATCAGTGTAACATAATCCTCACATCTCATTAAGTTTCACCAATAGGACCTTAATATTCTTGATCAGAAAGGAGCAAATTTATAATATGCATCACATTCAGTTGTCTTATTCCCTTAAATTCTTTGAATAACTACTCCAAGTATGCACTTGGCATCAAAGTTTTATTAGTTTGCTTTATATTGGTCTCTCTGAAAATAGGAGGTCAGGAAATATGATGTATATTTGCATTAATATGATATTCCCTATTATTCAATGCAGGTTACTTTTTTCAGACAGAATACTGCTGCAGAAGTTATGATGTCATTATTCCAGAGCAACTTACCCAAAATTTCCCACTGCCCAACCACAGGTGTACAGATCTCTTATTGCATGTTCTGCTAATATTTTTTACTCTACTTTTGTTCTTTTTACCACTTAATTATTTAGTGTTGACCCAAGCACATTTCTGTGTGTATTCACTTCAAATGCACAATTGTTATTATACACAAAACCAAAAGGTGAGCGTGGGCTGGACCTAGATCCCTCACACATATGTAACAGATGTGCAGCTTGGTCTTCATGCAGGTCCCCCAACAACTGGAGTCGGGGCTTTCCCTGAATCTGTTGCCTGCCTGTCTGTGGATCCAGTATGCCTAATGCCTAACTGAGTCACCTTGTCTGACCTCAGTGAGTGAGGATATGCCTAGTCCTGCAGTGACTTTGTATGCACAGGTGGGGTGATGCTCATGGGGGCCTCCCCTTTCTCAGAGGAGGGGAGGAGAGGGGGAAGATGGGCTATGTATGGGAAGTGTTGTGGGGGTGGTGTTGTGATCAAGATGGAAAGTGAATATACAAATTATTGAAAGAAATAAATATGCATTGATATTTCTAACTATAACTTAATATAGGGAGGTTCATTCTAGTTTGCTCCCTTATTGTATTGACTGTGTTCTCTGATGAAGAGAAACTTAGCTGCCCTTTCTTTTTAATATGCGTACTTACATCAGTCTACATAGAACCAGGCTTTCATCACAGCTAGCACCCAGCTGGAACACTTGCATGCTTCCCTCATTTGGCCAAGGAAAGTGATGAGGACCACAAAAAAATGGTGGAAAGTTGATGATAGTAAAATAAAATATCACAAAACCTTCTGTGAAATAAGGAACAATGTATTTAAAAGCCAAGGACCTTTACCTGAACAGAGGTACAGTTATGTCATGTTTAGGAAACGTTACTGGTCTACAGAAAACAATAATGTAGAAACAGCACATGACACCTTTTAAAGAAAAGATCGATCATCCGTTGTTCTGTTTACCATAGAGCTAAGATCTTATATTTTTCCATCTTTTGTTCTATTTGTGCCTTGTGTATATGTGAGTATTCCAAATTTTCCCTGTGTGCTTTGTGTTTATGTGTGTATGCCCATTTCCTAGGTTGCATTGGGGGGGGGGGTTGCATGTACATGTGTAGGTGCACATGTAGGTGAGGCCAGGAGGTAACTCTATCTCTTCCTTAGTATATATTTACATTATTTTTCAGAAAGTAGTTTCCCCCAGAACCTTAAGGTTAGCAGCTACACTAGGACAGCTGACCAGGGATTCACCTGTCTAAATGTCCAATTTGGATTACATGTGCACACAATCATACTCAGATTTTTATGTGCATTCAGTAGACAATACTTTAATCCTTACGCTTGTACAGAGAGCACTTCACTGACTATTTATCTTTCATGTGTTTTAATATGTGAAAAAATAATTCATCAAGATGAAAATCACTCTATGTGGCTTACCCTTGCTTCCCAAAGTGAAGAATGGACAAGACCACAGCAATGTGAGATAATAAGGAATAACAGAGAGAACTTTTTGAAATACCTGAATTAAAATTAGATGGAAAATAATAAACTATTTTATATAATTAAAGTGTACTATCATATTTTCATCTAGCCCTCTAATCAATTCAGAGTATAAATTTGTTAGTAAGGGTCAAATTCACAGTGCCTCTAACAATGAAGAACAGTAGGAGATAGAAATTGTTGAGAAGGAACATTTTGTTATTTTCATTAGAGATAGTATTTGATTACACTTGTGATTAATGAAAACACACACTGCACCATCCCTTCAATTATAAAGATTTTGTAAGGGATCTAGGAAGTATATATATTTTTCAGTCAACAATATTCTTGTTTTTCTACTAAAAAATTAAACATTACATATCACGAAATTGTAATCATTCTTTCTTCATTATTTACACTAAACTCCTGGAATGGTGATTTCATTAAACTATTAAAACTGTTAAGTGAGAGGACTAATACAATTTTAAAAATGAGCAGATCATCTTCAATGTGAAGTCTATCAAAAATTGACTTAATCATTATAAAGTAAATAACATCATGTAAATATTGCTATAACCTTGAAACAACATTTAAAACTAAATTAACAACAAATTATGAACAAATTGTACATAAATATATTCAATTTTAAGATGTGATGATAATTAATTAGAGACCGATGATTGCTTTAAAAATTAACTATTGGGTTGGAGTGATAGATTACCAGCTAGGAGGACTAGCTGCTCTTGCAGATGACCTGGGTTGACTTAAGAATAACCTCCTGGTAACTCATAAACTTTTGTAATTCCAGTACTGATGGTTTGATGCTGTCTTCTTATACCAGTGAGCACAAGGCATGCTTGTGGTATGCAGTTGTATGTACAGGTGAAAACTTAAATACATAACATGAAATAAAAATAAATTTTAAAAATATTTTAACATAGTTTTGTATTTATATATATGAAATTTTTCACAGAATGATTTATGTTGCTATAGACATTAAATGTTGTATACTGTGAAATAAGTAACTAATCTCCTAGCTGAATACAAATTGGAACTCAAATAAAACCTAATTGATGTTATTAAATAGAGATATAAACAAATTATTAGTAAATGAGAACTCTGAAGAAAAATTGTATGCGATCTAGTGTCTAATATGTTTTTGATAAAACTGAGGATCTTGCTCAGTTGGTAGACTACTTGCCTAGCAGAGTTGCAGCCTTGTTTAGTTCCTAGCATGTCATAAAGAACTGGCGCATGGTGTACATCTCTGATCCCATAAATGCAGATGGAGACAGAAGGACCAAAGTTCAAGCTCATGCTCTTCTACATAACCATGGACTTGTTTCTATTCTTAAAATAAAAATAAAATAAAACCATTAAATACAAAGACACAGAGAGAGAGAGAGGGAAAGGGAGGAAGGGAGACAGAGAGAGAGAGAGAAGTTCACAGCTTTTATGTGAACTTAATGCATTTTTGTGTTCATTTTATAGCATGCAGTGCATTTTTAAAAGTATATAACGGTATTCTGTACCTGTCAAGATATATAAGAAGAAACCCATGGAAAGTTACATAGAAAAAGGCATTTCGAATTTTATAAATCCTTGACATTTTATTCTGAACAACTAAATAATTTTTTGCCAATCTTTGTTTTAAAATCTAAACACACTAAAGAACCTAAAAGGACCATACAGATGGTCCTTACCTCTCATAAATAGTGTAATTAGCTGGTGTTAGTTCTGAAGACTACCCTGACCCTGTCTTAACTACAATGATTATTGACGCTTTTGTATAATCCTCCTCAACTAAAATAACCCCATATCTGTGTTTAAATAACAAACAAAATTAGCAACAAAGCTTGCCACCTGTAGCGCATCATTTTTTTTGTTGTTCTTGTTGCTATCATCCTTAAATCCTTTAATCTAACATGTCTAACTTGGGAACTTTTTTTCCCCACTCTTCCCTGTTAAATGCCAGGGAAGGCTAATTGTTGCAAGTATTTGGACACACACATCTTTACAAGGAGAGTTTACTCCCTTTCCCTAATATCTAAACAATCACATTGCAATTCCAAATTCCTAAGTGTGTTTCGGTCCCCACAGTTGAAGGCTTCTAGGGAGTGTTCTAGGGTCAGCATCTTAATTTTTTTTTTTTTTTTTTTAGTAAAATATCTCTATTTACAGTGGACAAGTCTATAAACAGAAGTACTAGTGACCAGACTGCAAGACTATGGCATCACCAGTAATGTTGGCAAACTGCAAATATATAATTATGCCAGGTACATGTACGTCTTAGCAAATGACTTCCCATACTTTCTTTATGTCACTTATGAGAAAACAGAGTACAATCTTTTCATGCATGCTGAAGTGGCAATCTAGCAAGTAAGAAAACACATGTGTGCCTTAAAGTACTGAAAAGCATAGAATTATTCCAAATATGAAAATAAATAGCTTTCACCGTAGTGTTTACTTACAAACTCATACCTCAATTTCCAAAACTCAGGCAATATGAAGACTTTTCTTAAAAACTAATCTTAATATTAAGTGAACACTTATAAATACCAAAGATTTTATAAGATAATGAGAACATATGTTCAGGGTTTTACCAAAATGGAGAGGATTTTTATTTTTTTGAAATTTGCTCAGTATTTACCAGAAGTAGTTGTAATACATCTGAAACATTATAAAACAAAGATCAGTCTAGCATAGAGAAATGTGGTCCAACAAAGAAAATAAGATCAGTAGGCCTTATAGTTGAAAATACAACTCTCTCTCTCTCTCTCTCTCTCTCTCTCTCTCTCGTGTGTGTGTGTGTGTGTGTGTGTGTGTGTGTGTGTGTGTGTGTGTGTGTGTGTGTGATTAAAAAACTTATTTCCCTTTGGATCCCAGGGTGGTCTTGAAATCACTGTGTAACCAAAAGTTGTCCCGAGCTCCAGACTTTTCCTGCATTTTTCTCCCAAGGGCTAAGATTATCAACATTACCACCGTATACAATACTCTATTTCCTTTAATAGACTGGAAGAATATTGAAATATTTACTCAATAGGTAAAATTCTGTGCTAGTCTGGAATGTGCATCCAGGTGATTTAGCAATGGGAACTACCTGCTAATACTGTAACATAGACAACATCATTAAGAAGCAGAACTGAAGAAGGACAAGAAAATTTCTCTTTATTATAGCATGTAATAAATTTTACACAACATTCAAAATATGACTATGTGTCTAAACAGCAAAAAATAAAAGTATAAAGTGTGTGTGTAAATAATCAATGGACTATTAAGTGGGACTGGGGAGAAGCTCAGTTGGTAATGCACTTGCTACAAAAGGAAGAAACTTGGGTTTCACCCCAGGAATCTATGCAAATCTCTGGGTTCTGACACACACCTGTAATCACAAATCTGGAGAAGCAGAGACAAGAGGATCTTAAAAAAAAAAGAGGTGGAAAGTGGTGAAGAGTGACCACCAGAAACAGCGGTGTCAATCTGTAGTCCCCACAGGTATATAACTCCATAGAAACATACAGGGAACATGCAGTCTCATCCACACACAAAGTAGGTGATCCAAATTACAGCTTTAACCAGAAACAATACAGTAGGATAAGATTATTTGTCCCAATTCTACTTTATTATTAATTTTAACACTTTCAGCAAAGTCATAATTAAATATAAAACATCTTGAGATTAGCAACAAATGGAATATAACTAAATGAGACAAACAACCACTTTCAGGAGAATTTCATTGAGCAGCCAATATAGTCATGCAAATATAAAGGGCTAGTAGGTGTGGCTCAGCCAATAAAGGGCCTGCCACACAACCATAGTGATCTACGTTCAGCTTCCTGGCATCCATGCAGAAAGCCTAGTGGTTCTAATCTACAGGTGAGGAAGACAGGTGGATCCCACAACCTCATTAATCATCCAACCTAACGTAGTGTGCTCTCAATTCATTGAAAGACCCTATCCTTAAAATAAATTTGAAAATGAGTGACAGAGACACAGTTATTGACTTCTGGCTGACACACAAATATTCAAACATGTGTACATGCTCTAGTATGTACATGTATACACACAGAGAGATAACCAATTTGTATTATACTTCACATTATTAATTTTAAGAAAAGGCAAGTTGTTTAAGTGCCTAGATTTCACATACTGTTTTCCTGGACCTAACTATTCTTAACACTTCTGAATATGCTATTAGCCTGTCTATATGTGGAACTGCCTTAGGGGAGAACTATCAAAATCAGTTGGACCATCCCATGCCACTTTGTATTAATTAAAGTGAGCGTTTAGAGGCAGCTTAAAAATTTGCAAAGTAATTCCCTAATCTGTAACTTGTGGGCTGAATGAGGATGAGTGATTCAAACATTTCGCTTTGATGATGGGAGGCCTCGGAAGCTTATCACATGCTTATGTTTGTCTCAGAATTCACACATATTAGCTGCGAATATTTAGCATCAGCCAGCAAGAAGAGCTACTTATGGTTTATCCTTTAACGTCCTAACACAGTTTTCATGGGCTTATGGGCATATGTCCAAAAGTAAATAAAAATATTTTTATTCACAATTGGTAAGCTAAAGTTCAATTTTTAAATAATTACTCAAATAAGCCTGGAAGAAAGGCTGAAGAGCCATTATTCAGTGTTTTTCAGCACACTTATTTGTCTTTCAAAGCTGGTCATAGAAAAAAATTATTCGCATACAATTGATCTATCTAATTTTTAAAATCTTTTGCTGAAAGGGGGATACTGTTTAAAAATCTAGGTGACATGTGCTATAATTCTAGCAATTCAAAAGTTGGTATTAAAGATCAATCAGTTTTAGGTCAGCTGGTTAACACCACAAGAACATGCCAATAAGCAAACAAGCAAGCAAACCAGCCATCCAGAATAAGGAATAAAAGAAGACATTGAATAAGAACACACTTTGTGAGTGGTACCATCTTTGGGCTGGTAGTCTTGGGTTCTATAAGAAAGCAGGCTGAGCAAGCCAGGAGAAGCAAGCAAGCCAGTAAGAAACATCCCTCCATGGCCTCTGCATCAGCTCCTGCTTCCTGCCCTGCTGAGTTCCAGTCCTGACTTCCTTTGGTGATTAACAGCAACATAGAAGTGTAAGCTCAATAAACCCTTTCCTCCCCAACTTGCATCTTGGTCATGATGTTTGTGCAGGAATAGAAACCCTGACTAAGACATATATATATATATATATATATATATTAGATAAGTGAACATAAATATATAGGAATGACTTAATTTAAGGTTTTGACTATAGAAAATAATAAGCTGGAAAATTATAGACCAATATTTTACATTTTCAATATCAAATATATATATATATAAAACAGGATTAATTCTACCTAGAGGAAAATATTTAGAATATATTATTTCTTTTCAACAGAACATAGAGATTTTGTAAATTCTATGTGAATTGGCTGAGATTTTCATTAAGTGATGAAAATGGAATTTTTTCAGCTATAATAAAGACAGGAAAGCTGTCATTTACAGTGAAATGGATGGAATTGGAAGACATTATATTAAGTAAACAACCTAAGCACTCAAAGACAGGTACCACATTTTCTCTCATATGTGGAAGCTAAAAGAAGCAGACCTGAAAAAAATCTAGCTGATTATTAGAGACCAAGAAGGGTGTGGGTCAGGAAAATGATAAAAGGCATTATGGGTTTCCTGAGCATGCAAGAGACACTAATGAGTTTCTAAATGAGTGTATTTTCCATTAGAAAATAAATTAGCACTTGTCTATATGCATAAAACACCTTAATCAACCATTTAGATTCAGCAAGCAATCATTCTGATTCAATATATTGTTATTAAATCACTGCAGTGGTAGAATATGTCTGAAAATATAGAAATATGAAATGAAGTATACAGAGCAACAGCAATCATAAAAACACAAAGTATAACAATTCAGACAATACATTTTAGGTATTCGTGTGAGAGAGCTGGCTTAAAATGCTTACACATACTTTCACACACTGATTGACACAGCCCAGTCTTTCATGTATGTTATATTTTCACAAATACTATGATATGAAGTCATGTCATATATCATATTTTCCTAAGTACAAGCGTTATCACATGATATGTTTGCTAGTGGTGCCACTGTCCCAATAATATGAAGCAAAAGCTATGATTTTAAACAAACATTTTCATTTTCACACAGCTTTAAAAATGCAATACAGATAATAAGCATTAAAGATCATTTGAATACACTATTGAGGTGAACCCCAAGACAGTGAAAATGAAAGGAATTCAAAGTTAGGTCTTTGAGAGTTAGAAATGTCAAAATAAAAAGCTCAGATGTTCAAAGCCGACCAGAATACTACTCAAAGAGAAGAGACATACTTAATGTGCTTTCTCAAGTATGGTGCGGAGTCCATGCATCAAACACAATACTGTTTAATTACCAGAACAGTAAGACACATCCCCTTGAGACATTACAATTAATATATCGCTACCAAATAAAGCTTGACATATCTTTTCTAGCATCTGTAATTTCTTTCTAATCTCTTTCATAAGGTTTGTCCTTGAATTTCTTCCGTTCCCACTGCTTCCACATTTATAGTATACCACCATTAATTACAATGAACCCAGAAAAGTCAAGGGAGACTTTCAAAAAGAAAGGAGTTGGTCCTAGGAGGAACCACACTGTAGTATCAAACTAATAAAAGACTTAATGTTTGACAGTATTCAAATTAAAATAAATCCCTTGACATATAACTGTCTAACTTACAAAATAACATCTTTTTTAAAATGGTGCATGCTATTTAGTGTTCCCATGTAGGCTGTATTAATGAAATCAACTACATGTTCCTTTTGTAATTATAAAGTTTAATAATAAATAAACCTTTCCTAAATTTCTATTGTTTCTTTTTAAATGCAGAATCAGGCCTACAATTTCTTATACATACTATTGATTTTGCCATAATTGCAAAAAGAGTTTATTCAGTGATCATATTGTGACAACATATGAGTAGCTTATTTAAACGTGACTCCAGTGTTTAAATAAATTAAATCAACTCATTCATGAAATTTACAGCATACCCAGATGTGTATATAGTGGATGTTCTCTCTTTGTGATTTTTAATTTTGATATCAATCATATCTTAATATAAGAGATTTATTAAACTAGATAATATTGACAGTAAAAAGTAACTCATGGAACACTGATTCATTATAAGTTAATGATAGTATTATGCTTTCTTATACTCTTATTACCCACATATATTTAAACTTCCCTTCAGTTTATACTTTGTTCATACATGTAACTCAACTTAACCATTCTCAATATATGAAAAGCAATTCATTCTTTCAGAAAATATTTTCAGGTGCTTAGTCTGTGTTTAGATAATGCTAGGACAAAAAATATGTAGAAATGGAGATGATTTCTAACATATTAGGTTACTGAGGCTGTGTGACAAAGAGTAAATAGCATGAAGTCTAAAAAAGAAAAAATTATTTCTGAAGCCAAAAATCTGAAATCCAAATGATGTAGGGCTGCATATTGCCTACAGCCACAAGAATATCCCTAATGTGGCTTCTTGGTTTGGTGACTATTGGTATTCACTGTGTCCCTTTGCTTGTGACAATATTAGTCCAATTTCTCTCTCAACTCTCAGATTGTCTTCTCCTCTACATGCATTTGACATAGGGATGGATAACTTCCTTCCTGCCTCTTCTTCACATTACATCTCCTTCTGTCTGTCTCATGTAGTTAATCATATCTATAGATGGCATTTACCAAATAAACTAACACGAAGGCTGCAGAAGACATGCATAGATCATCTAAGAAACCACAATTCTAGCCATATGCCAGGTCTAAAAATTTACATATTAACAATTAGTAAATATATAAATACATACTGAATATAAAGATTTAATGATTTTATAACTGTAGAGCAAAAAATAAGAGCTAACACAGGCTGAGAAAGAAATCAGAGAAATGACACCCTTCACAATTGTCACAAACAATATAAAGTATCTTGGTGTGACTCTAACCAAGCAAGTGAAAGATCTGTATGACAAGAACTTCAAGTCTCTGAAGAAAGAA
>CM052719.1:44657522-44713584 GCA_028551405.1 Uromys caudimaculatus
AAAAAAAAAAAAAAAAAAAAAAAAAAAAAAAAAAAAAAAAAAAAAAAGGATGGACTTGTAGACCTTGGAAGGCTAGAGTACAAAAGAGAAGCGTCCCTTTTAAAAATTCAAGTTAAGTACTTATACTGGCCTTAACTGGACAGTGACCTGGGTGCTAAAGAGATATAAAGGGAAAGAAAAGAGTTACAGAAGGAAGAACTACTTAGTAATCTATTGAACTTAAAACAATGATACTGAGTGCCCCAATTATGATGATTAGACCTTGACCTTTGATAAATGGCAGTGCCCTTCATTCAGATAAGAGATGTGGAATGAACTTAGGGAGTGGAAGTAGGTGATAAATTTAATTCAGACATCTAAAATTTAAGTTATCTAGATTTAGAATTTGGGTTCTTTTGTAGATATGCTCTTAGGAGAAAAATGTCAATAAGAAGTAATAATTTATGAGACAATTTACACGTAAAAACTGAAGTCATGAGGAGGAATGAGAGATGCCTAGGGAGAGATAAGAACATGAAGTGGTAATTGCTCAGGTTCCCTCCAAACACACACACACACACACACACACACAGACACACACAGACACACACACACACAATTTTGTCTGTGTCTGTGTCTGTGTCTGTGTGTGTCTGTGTGTTTTCAAGTACTAAGGCTTTGCATTTATTTGAAAGTGTTGACTCCTCACTTGGGATCACAGGTAATCAAAAGCAGGAAGAGTGCCTGGCATCTCTGCCCTCCTTGTATGTCTATCTCTTTTTCTGTGGTCATGTGCTAAGTTTACAAGCAGGTATGTCAATGACTTAAGGGAGATCTCTCTAGAAACTGGAGAAGCATCTTAAATTACTTTTTCCACTTAAAAATTAAAGTAAAAACATAACTGTAATAGGCATTTCCCTGCCAGTGTTTTACAATTTCACATCTCAAACCTCTAAAGTACTTCAGCTATTGTCTTCAACTCATGGTCTTTTTGGATTCCAGAAACAGCAGAGCTTCATGGTACAGACCAGATCCAGATCAAGAAGTCCATGACTCAATTGTACATTTTTTCTACTCTTGCATCCAATTATTTCTTCCATAAATGAACATGACAACGTTGGGGTCATTGTTCCTCTTTCTATGAAGACTATTATCAATAAGAGGTACTGTTTAATAACGTTCCATAAAGCAGTGTTAATAATGACATGACACGAGCTCTTAGAATTAGCTACCCAGGGACTTTTGGTGAGGCTGATGAATGTTGTTAAGGTAGAATTCCAGTTAAGCCTGAAGCACACAGAAATAGGAATCCAGTAATTCAGTGTATCATTTGATTAGTAAAAAAGACAAAGCAGTAACAGTAGCAACAGTGCTAGGTGCAGAAGGAATATTCTCTCTCTCTCTCTCTCTCTCTCTCTCTCTCTCTCTCTCTCTCTCTCTCTCTCTGTCTCCTCTCTTCTCTCTCCCTCTGTTCCCAAATGTTAATGACTGGCCTCATCCTCTCTTCCTCTCTCTCTTCTCTCTCTTTCTGTTCTTCTCTGTCCCCTCCCCCCTCCCCAGGTACTTATTCACCTTTTCTTCCATCGCACACTCATGTGACAAATCTTTATAATAAATTTTAAATCGTCTTAGTTCTCTGAGTATGAAAGTAACATTCTCCCCATAAAGAGTGAAGCAAGGTGGCTGGTTCAACACAACACCAAAGATGAGCTAGGGAATTTGAGTAGAGAAAGATGGTTGGCCAAAGCAACCTAGAGTCATTCCTGGGAGATGGTGTAAGTTTTATTCTGCTAGTTGACATTTTGGGTTTACAAAAAGTGTTTTTTGTTTGTTTGTTTGATTCATAGTGACAAAACTAAGTGATACTGACATTTTATTGCAAAGTTTGGAATACAGATACAACTCCCAGTCTTACAAACAACACAACTGAGAAAATTAGCATAAGACTAAGGTAACAACACTATCCTAGGTATGTATCTTTCAATAACTGAAACCAGTTTTGATGGAATTTTTCAAGATACAAGCAACTCCCATTCCCAAGTATTTCAGGAGTTTGTCTACTCATTGGGCCAGTTACAGATCACATTGGGCCTTGGGAAACATTACTTTTACAAGAAAATTACAAAAGGAAAAGAGGATTCTGAGCAGGAAAGGGGGAATGTAGAAAGAAACAAAACTGCTAGTTGTCCCCCAGACATGATTGACTCAAGTTCCATTACTGTCTTTCACAAATGTTTTTCGAGTTAAAACTCAGTAACTTTGGCTTGGAATGGAAACAAGCTTCAAAAACCTTTATTTTCTTTCAGCTGGTAAAAGAAAGTTTAAAAGTCCCTTTAGAATTTATGAATGTGAACAGTTTTATTCAATATTTGTTAATCTGATATTAGTCTGTTACATTACTAAAATCGAGTAAAGTATGAAGACTGTAGAAGAGAAGAATGCTTATCTCCCCCACACATCTAGTTTTACACAGCTTTACACTTCTAGCTCACTTTTTTCTTGCAGCTACTAGAAGAGGGAGTTAGATACATATCCACAGTCATGAGGCCTGTAATATAATAAAACACTGAAAAGCTTCTGTAAGGCAGAGAGCACCATCGAAAGGACAAATGGCAGCATACAGAATGGGAAAAGATATTTAGCAATCTCACATCTGACAGAGGGCTAATGTCCATAATATGTAAAGAACTAGAGAAAATAGACATCAACAAAACAAATAATCCAATTTTTAAAAATGGGGTACATTCCTAAAAAGAGAATTCGCAACAGATGAATCTCTAATGTCCGAGAAGCACTTAAAGAAATGTACAACATCCTAAACCATTAGGGAAGTAGAAAGCAAAACAACTCTGAGATTCCATTTTAAGCCTGTTAGACTGGCTAAAAGACACAAGTGAAAGCTTATTTGCTAAACATATGAAGAAAGGAGAACACTCTTCTATTGTTGGTAAGAGTGCAAAACTGTATAGCCATTTTTGAAATCAATATGGTAGTTTCTCAGAAAACTAGGAAATGACCTAATTTAAGACCCAGCTATGCCACTTCTGGGCATATTTCCACCATATCACAAAGACATTTGCTCTTTATTCATAGTATTCAGAAGCTTGAAATAACCTAGAGGTCCCTCAGCAGAAGAATGGATAAAGAAAATAAATTATATATATATATATATATATATATATATATAATTTACAGTAATTGATGAGGTGATCCTAGCTAAGATTCCTAGCAAAGGTGGATACAGAGCTGAAAGCGGCCATCTCCTGTATCCAGGTAAGACTTCCAATGGAGGGATTGGGACACCATCCCAGCCACAAAACCTTCGACCTACAATTTACCCAGCCTACAAGATATACGCCCATAAAGGTGGCACAAGATTATTGAGTGGCCCAACCAATGACTGATCTAGCTTGAGACTCATAGACTCATGCCATGAGAGGGGGCTCAAGTCTGACATTGTCCAAAGGTCCAGAACTAGTGACTGGAAAGCCCAAACCCATGATAGAACCAGACAATTAAGCAAAAAAACAAAAAAACAAAAAACAAAAAAAACAAAAAAAAAATCAAACAAACAAACAAACAAAAAAACCAAAGAAGTCAATGAAATGATGCCTAATAATATTCTGGTGATATTCTACTACACTTTTAGATTGGCAGTTAGTCCAATTATTATCAGAGAGGCTTCATCCAGCATCTGATGGAAACAGATGCAGAGACACAAAGCCAAACATTAGGCAGAGCTTAAGGAATCCTGTAGAAGAGACACTGGAGAAGGATTATAGGAGCTGGAGGGCACTGTAGGAAAACCCACAAAACCAACTAGCCTGGAAACAGAGAGGCTCAAGGAGACTGAAAAGCAAACCAGGGAACCTGCAGGGCCTGATCTAGGTCTCCTGTACATAAGTTATAGCTGTATAACTTGGTCTTCTTGAGAGGCTTCTACAGGTGGGAGCAGGAGCTGTCTCTAGCTCTGCTGTCTGCCTTTGAGACTCCTTCCCCTACTGGATTTCCTTGTCTAGTTTTAATAGAAAAGGAGGTACCTAGTCTCACTGCAACTTAAAATGCCATGACTGGTTGATATCCATGTGAGGCTTAACCTTTCTGAAGAGAAACAGAGGGAGGGGGTGGGTGGAGGGGAAGAGAGGAGATAGAAGGAGGCACTGGGGGGAGAGAAGGGAGGGGAAACTGAGGTTGGGACATAAAATAAAATAGAAAGTTGACCTGACCTTATACTCCCCCACAATTAATAAAATGCTTGACCTGAAAGTCATTTGCTGACACTATTTTTTGGTGGTCATTTAGATTGATGCTTTGACATAATTGTGAAAAGACTGTTTATTTCCAAGGGGGCGGAGCTTATACTCAGGAATTAATACTAAGTGCAAAGACAAGAAAAAAACTAAAAATGTGTATGTGAAAAGGGAGATCATCAAATTAGCTCTTGTTGCTGAAAGTATATTCTGGGAAGAGCTTAAGTCTTTGTTGGAATCAAATTAGCTGAGACACATAGATTATCTAGTTCTGTGAGTTCTTCAATGTAAGTAGCATATTGTTTCTGTGTTGGCTACCTAAAAATAAAATGAGTGAAGCAACAATTAAAATAAGTGCAAAATGCATTTTTTAAACAACCATACACAACATCAAACATGCAAAGAAGATATCAATTTTATGGTGATCCATGAAATGAAGGTTGTAGAAACATATTACATTTTTGTCAACCTGTTTTTTGAATTTTGGTTAAAGAGTAAAGATATTAAATTGCTTATTATGTCCAACCCACTTTGATAAAGATATGTATATATTATCTCAATTTAACCTTTATGTCAACTTAACCAAGCATGCATAGTCACATGACCATTTTAGAAATAGAATGTACAAAAAGAAATTGGACTTACTAAAGACCACAGAATTAGTTAAGTAGTGGAATTGAAACTGAAATTAGAACACATGCTTTTAATTTCCATATGCTTAGTTATTGTACATTTGTACAGTTAATACATGTATATTATGTGCACTGGCTTCAGAATTTCAAATGAAGTGGAATTATATGTGAAAAGTAGTTACTATCAGCACTTGATATTGGTGGAATAATCACGATATGGTTAATAAATACTTTTGTAAATATGTTTTGTAATATAGAACTTTAATACTTTTTATATCATGTACATCGATGATTCAAAAACAACTGTCAGCTACCTTTAGAAGATCAATAAATATTATCTTAAAGTTTATTATTAAAGTCCATTTTATTTTACTTTGATTATAAGCATAAAATTGTATGGATTATTGATATGCTGTCATGAGATTCTTGAGAATCAATGCTAATATTATCTAATTTAACAATAAATGCTGTCAACTCTCCAGTTCCTAATTCCCAAACTTAAATACACTTTTTTTTAAAATTTCATTCTGTATATCTGGTCCTTGTCTCATTTCTTTTTGCAAACTTTTTTGACTTATTGACAAGATGATTGTGTAGCCTATAGTATATAGAGGTGGCTATAGTATATTGATAGTTTCCACGTGTTTTATGTTTGTTTTTATTTTGTTTTATTGCTTGATTTTTACTTTTATAAATTAAGTGATGTAATCATTTCATGACCAGAAGTTAAGGATGAATTGGAAGCATAGTTCTTCAGTTGTTACTAGTAATTAAAGTGAAAGAGATACCTCAATGTGATTTCCTTTTTAAAGGAAATCAGGGTGGTTTCTTAAAAACAAACAAACAAACAAAAATCTTTCATTATTAAATTATTTCAGAACAATATGTCAAAAAGAATTTTAGTAAATTTTTGTGGTGAACAATATAATGTCAACTACTTATTCTTGAGCGTTAGTCAAAACAATGAAAAATGTGCATTTTCTAGATCCACTTTGTTTATTCAATAATGCTGTGTAACCGATTTAACCCATCAGAGAGTGACATTGCTTGTCTATTTCATCTTGACAGGAGGAAAGCATTTATAAACCTTTATTATACAGACACTAATGACTGTACTAAAGGCAATGGTTGCTTATAAATAGTCACAATAGGAATAACAATAATATATGCCTATAGTGCCTGCTTCAATCCTCTTTAATACGTTAAGCATTTAATCCTCACTTCATCACTACAAGAAAGATGTCATCATACCCACTGTTCTTATAAGAAAGTCCATGGACCTTATAGAAGGTCCATGGAGTGTCAGATATCACAACGTACTAAATTAGGCAACCAGAATTTGAACTAACCTAATTTTATTCAAAGCTTACATAATGCCCTGCTAAAAGAGAACAAAATTTGTAAGGAAAATGGTTATCTCTTCCCCTTCTAAGTTCATTTATACTTTCCTACTGGGGAAATGTCAAAAATAAAAGGGAAATAACACCCACTTCCTTTAAACTTAAATGATAGCCTTGTCAATTTGGTCATTTTAATATGATAAAAATATTCAAAATTATTACAATGATTGCCTCTGGCTTTCTAGATTCTAAGACTGAAATACTATTCCATGAGGTACTTGGATGCTTGAAAAGGTTTAAAATCAGCCTTCCTGGCCCTCATCGTGATACCAACACTGCTTACAAGAGTTTGCAGCTGCACACTCTATGGAAACCACAACTATACTAATTATATTAAGACTTTAATTTCCTATGTATAATCTGTACAGCCTCTAGCACCTTAATCCTTTTGGGGTTTTCTTTTTTGCTAGATGCACATATTTCCAGAGACAGATGCTTTTGCTGTGTTTTTCTTATAGTGTCCTAGAGTTACATTAACAATATTTGAATGGCATTTCAGATTTGACTAACAGTCCATTATTGGGTGAAAGCCATGGAATAATAATAAACTCCAGTAGTCAAAACATGGTAGAAAATGAAATAGTTTGGCATATGTAAATTTTCATAGTGAGACCATATGTGTCAACGGGCATATTGCTAATCTTTTATTCTTCATCAGTAGTATTGGAAGTAAACCTTAATGTACTTTTTTTGTTTAATCCTTTCTCTTCTACCATGTTGTTAATATATTAGAAATAGACATTACTATATTAACAGGAGTGGTGAAGGGAATGGTATTGATCCTTTGCAGATGTGTTATCTGTTTATAAACTTTAAATAAACGTATCTGCTGTGTTCACTATCATTTACATGCTTTGTATTTGTTCTTTTCTGCTGACATTCAAGTGTAACAATTCCATGCTGAGACCATCTTGGAATCCACAGATTTAGGGTGTGGCAGTAGAGTTTGTAAGAACAGCAAGCGTCTGGTTACTAATGGTTTATTATTCTCTTTACTGAAATCCTCTTAATGTCCCATATGTGTTTAGTTCTATGTTAGTACTACTGAAATCATGCACACACATATGAAGAGCAGAACTTCAACCCCTGATGGAGCTTCAAGGATCGTCAATATCCTTTCTCAATCTTTGACCATCAGTAAGCCAAGCCAAGCAATCATTATATCACAAATGTATTTCATTCCAAATGCTTTTTAGGTGAAAGTGCTCTTTTCCCCCTTTTTCTTACTTCTGCTGTGAGATGAGTCTAGATGTCCCCTTGATGGTTTTCATTGGTACAAAATACTTATAAAGAGACAAGAGATGAACATTTTCTAAATGTTGTCATGGCTACTCCTAACAATTTATTCAAGGTGCTTCTTCATATATCTTAAATTTCTCAACCTTTCCCATACTTTCCCTGTATATTACAGCTTGATTCAGTTCCTATTATAGTAATCATTTATTTGAGAGAAAATTGATTCAGCATAAACATGTGTAACTCAGAAATGAGAAGAGAAAACCTTTTCTTTCTTTCTTTCTTTCTTTCTTTCTTTCTTTCTTTCTTTCTTTCTTTCTTTCTTTCTTTCTTTCTTTCTTGGATCAGATTGGTAGCAGAGCACAGTGCTTCACATGATCTCCCATAGGGAAAGGTGATGAGCTCATCATGTACTGATTCTCTGTGTCACAGGAAATAATTAAAATGCTTGTTACAATGGTATCTGTGCTGCCATCCTATAGTGATTCTGAATGAATTTTCCATAAATTTTTAAAAAGCACCTTACAAACTGGAATTCAAAAATTCACATTACCACTAATTAAAACAGCTTGGATCCAGTGAATGCAGCATTCCACCTATATCATGTTAGCAATGGACTATCCTGGTCCATAGTGAAAGCTATTAATTTTCGATACCTATCTTTAGCGTTTCCAATATCGAAAAAGTGTTATGGGAAAGGAACAAACATTTTGTTTGTTCAGCTCTAGTAATTAACATAACACACAAGCATGAAACCACTTTCATATGCTGGGTACTAATTATCTGTTATGTTTATATTAAAGAAATAAAAATAAACACACACAGTTGAAGAAAATAATGTTGCCTGCCAAAAGGAAGACTAACCCTAAAATGAGGAAATGGTTGATATTGGATGAGCTGGAGCGAGCTGAAGATGTTTGACTCTCGCTGTCAAGAGAAAATACTTTGTGGAGGAAAGGGAAGTGAAACTCATGCCAGGCAGGGTCACATGTGACCTTGTCACATATGTGACCTTGTCACATAGTCACATAGATAAGAGGAGATTGCTTCATAAAATTTCCATATCCATGATGGGAATCCTTTAGGACGTTGTACAGCTCATTCTATGTCAAACATGAGAAAGCTTTGATACGAATATAAATTCTGAAGTTAGTTAAATAAAAGTAAAGAAGCCCACGTGATCAAATAACTTAGAGGGTATAGTTGGAGGATTTTTGTTGTATTATTTTCTTTTCTGTTTTCTCAACTGCTGGAAACTCAGCACGAGCATCCGTTTCTAGAAATTATACACTCTGAATAGTTCTCAGGAAACTGGTGCTTAAAAATTTATGGATTTTTACATCTGTTAATTTTTTTATTACAAAATTTTAAAAGTCTCTTTTATGTTGTAAACAGTCTTGCATTATTTTTTGCAACTTTTGGTTTTGACTGATGCTGGCTAACATACTGAAAATTTAAAAAAAGGAAAAAGTTTAGATAATCTTGCCACAGTCACCTTAGTAAATAATATGGAAAATATGTATAATGTTATAAGGGGCAGTAGTTATCTGTAAGTTATTGTATTATTGTATATATCACCCTTTTACATCACCTATGATGTAGAAGAGATTAATGCAGTTTTAACTTAAGAACATTAGCATTTCACATATTTAAAAAGAAAAATAAAATTAAGATTTATCACCCAACAATCGATCACATATCTATCATCAGCATCTACATACCATATTGACAATCAATAAACCATTATTTATTGTACTATAGAGACATACTGATTAAATACTATAACAAATACACTTTTCAATAAGTACAAATAAGCTAATTAGGTCAAGAAAAATATCATATCATAAAAATGTGAAAGCATACAAATGAATACCTTAAATTTTAAAACTCTTCAAAAGCGTGATTTTAAATGTTTAATGTCAACCTTATAATACCTACCTGCTTGCATTGTATTAATAATATTATTTTATCAGTCTTCTTTGGATTTAGGATGAAATGGGGGAAGTTACAAAAAACCTTTAGAAGAATAACTTGAGAATTCTTATGTATTTTTTTCCTTGGGAATATGTAGAATTTTTATAAATATTATATTTAAGATAAAACTACTATAAATGTAAACAATTTGTACAGTATAATTTCAAAATGTGTTAAACATTAAGTTCCAAAGGACAGAAGCAGTTTTCTCCTGTGTCTCATACATTTCCCTCCTTAAATTCATCTTGCATTGCAAAATAAATATAATTTAAATTAGATACTGGCTAGAAAGACTACATGTGATGAAATGTGTCCAAAAAAGAAAAGAAAGAAAGAAAAGAGAAAAATGAAAAAGAAAAGAAAAATGAAACTGGGCATTTTGGAAAGATTCTCATGTTTTCATGGTTTATAACTTTCTTAAGTTGAGCTAGGTTCCTGTCCCTTATTATAAGAATTTATTCATTTTAACCTGTACAGAGTTTCGACTCTTCTGACAAGAACCACTGGATGTTTCACATACAACAGCTGTGAAAATAAACCAGCTCATATCAGCATGTGACACGTTCTGAATAGCTGCGGTACTTATTGCTGCCAGTGCTTGCAGTGGGGTATCGTTCCCATCCTCAGCATTTTACAGCAATAAGATAAACTTAGTGACACACGATTTCTGAAAAAAAGTCTTTTGAAAATGAATTGCTGAATTTAAATAACATATTACATGCCACATTGAAATTCTGTGTGTGCCGCCTATACAGCCTATAGTATATAAATCACTAAGGTTTAAATAGAGACACATTAACAAGATGGTTCACCTAATATCACATCATGAAGTATACATATATATATATATGTATATATATACATATATATATTTATCAGAAGTCAGTTTAATTCAATCACATTTACTAATAATTTGACTTTTACTCATCCAAAAATTACATAATGACATGAACATTCGTATCATATTTTTTAATCTGTAAGAAAGTGAAAACTGTGAAATTGTTATTTGGCTTGAAGTGGTAAATTACATAAGAATATTGATCAAAATCTTATCAGCATCTTTCTTCTTATTGTGCTTTCAAAACTTTTCTCTTGAATTTTTATTTGTGCTATTTCTATCACTAGTACCAACATTATTTTTCTATGCAGTAAGAAACTTTCAGAAAGAACAACTAACTGCTTTTCTGCCACTCAAATCTTCCTGCTCCATCATCTTATTTCTGAAAACTAAAGATTAGTTTCATGTCACAAGAACCAATATCAGGGAAACTTCTCTGGAGATTAGAATTAGTCGCAATTAAAAAGTAACTTTTTTTATGTTAATGGACAAACAGCTTTCTCATTAAGCCTCAAAATCAATAGTCAACCTTTAAGTTGGTATAATCTCATTAATAAGATTAATTAATTAGCAGTTCAGATTAACTACCCCAGAAAACTCTTCAGATTGTATTATTAATCAGTAAATAATAACATAAAATATTTTTCTTTTTTCTTTTCTTAATTTGATTACTAGTATTAACATTATTCTTCTTTAAATACAAGATTGAAAAAAAATGTGTGATCAATATGTGGCAGTGAGTTCACATCCAAAGCTGTCACCTCCTCTGAATTTTTTAGAATGACAAAACCCATAATACCTCAATCTGAAGCTAAATTTCAACTAGGAAATATGATCAAGATCAACAACTCAATGAAAGTATAACAGCATTGTCTTTCAAAATTCCAATCCACTAAATATCCAAAGCATTTAGATTATTTTTGTAGTTCAGATACTGATAATGAGTTCTCAGAATGGAAAAATAAAAAGATCAGACGTTCTCCATATAATTCACAACTATCCCCTCACCACATAAATACAAACTTAAACTCTGTTAAGTATAGGTAAAAATGTTCAGTTGCTATCAATACACATTGCTGCTGTCTAGAAGTGGATTACTTACTCTCTTCTATGAGAGAAAAGTACACAGACTACACAGGTGATGACCCATGAAATTAAGCATATTGATATTCCCGGGCAGTCCTTGATACTGATTAGAAATGTATATGGTTTTCATGAAGTAGGTTGAAAGCCCCGTTCAAAGTTTTTCTTCTTTTAAAAAAATACATGCTGTATTTAGTAATCAGCAGAAATCCAACAATATTGATTTTCATCAGCATTTTGTGAAGGATAGTTGGTATTCTTATTCTCTATGAAAGTTACTTGGACAAGGGGTTAACTCATACTGCAAACATATGCATTCCAATAGTTACATGCTAAGGAGAAGGGAAGCAAAATATCACACTGACTGTTGTTTAGCGCATGAAAGAAAGCTTTTAGCAACAAAGTTATCAAATGGTGGAGGTGGGGATTGCATATGCATTCTCAATAGTTGTCTCTGCAACCTACCAGACCACATTAACAACAGGGGGGACAAAAGACAAAGTTTAAGTTTCCACAGGATAAGAATCTTTTGCTGTAAAATATATATATATCAAACAATTAATTGATTTTGGAAAACGACTTTAGAATCTGAATAACTTAGTTATAGACATGCACAAAAGTCAGAGGGCAGAAAACAATCCCTGTCATTGAACTTGTACCAGACGCACTTCTGCCTCCCTCCCACCCCCCCCCTTCAAGTCAAAAATCAATCATTGACCAGTTGGAAGAGTACATCTTCTCTTCTTGACCTTGGATTCTTTCTCATTTTATGTTCCATTCGCCATGTCATTAGCTGCAAACCAGGACAAAGCCCCAAGTCCACAAAGTCTCTGTATTGAGTCCTGTGAGGACTTGGGAGAAACTCCTCATACCTTTACTCAATGTGCCCTCTGGCAGTGCGTCCCTAACCCATTCTCCTGCCACCCTTGCCCTGGTACTTACCTGATGCTCCGCGGGGTCTGCAGATTTCACCAGGTGTTTATCCTTGTACAAAGACCAGAGACCAATGTTGGGTAGGAAAATTAAAGCCACAGTGAATAACAAAGTCATTTGCAGAAACCTCTTCTGTTTCCTCTTCATTGCAAATGGTAACAGTGGAGAAAACTTAGAGATGTCTCCCAGGCTGCTTGTGTTTAATGCCAAAGTCTTTTCCTCTTTCCTGGGAAGCACCAGAAACTGAGGGGAAGCTAAAAACTTTTGTTGTGTGCTCAGCACCAATCTGCAGGGTTCAGAGGGAGTTGGCCATCTGCAGAACAAACGCACAGTTACTTTCCCCCAGAAAACTATGACGACGGCATTATCTATTGGCTTAGAAATAAACGACTCAAGTGAGGAAATCATTAAGTCTATTGACCTCCATTAATATAAAGCAGTGGAGTAAATACGATCGTTTCATAGAATAATAAGTTATGAGGAAGTCAAGAGCATGCTAGCTATATCAGTAAATAGGAGGTTTTGTCACTGTTTGCCCACCATCCCCCGCCCTTAGTGTGGGAGGTCCGGGATGTAGAGTCAGAGATTAAAATCGAGAACTGAATGGGAGGGAGTGGCTTGGTCCAGTCAAGTGTCTGGAAGAAAAGCGTCCGCTTTTGACATTGGCACATCAACTTCCTTATCTTTCCTGAACAGCTTTTTCTTTGCTTGCTTTGGGATAACCCACCTGAACTCCAGTTCAACTCCCCCTGGAGCCAGCTTGTCAGGCAGGATCCAGGGACAGCATAAGCAGGTCAGAACTATGTTTGGATAGGGGTTCACAAACTCCTGGATCTTCATGCGCTGTCACTCCTCTGCAGGCAGCATCTAGGCGACCTGGGAACCTGGCTGAGAGGAGGCTACAGATGTCAGTGGAGTCCAGCCGGGAACTGCAGGCGCAAAGTCGTCCCTTCCTCGTGCAGTCCTGGGAATGAGATCCTTAGAGAAGTGTGCTCTCTGCCCATCGATCTCCTCCCTGTCCCCTTCCTCTGCTGACGCTCTCACGCTCCACTGTTCATGTTACCATTCTTTTCCAACAACTAAACGAACCCAGCGAAGCATCACCAAGCACCCCCAGGGCAGTATTTCCGATCTCCACTTCACGTCAAGGGACGGATGGCAGGCGGCGAATGTCAAGTGTGACCGGGCTTTACAGGCAAGTGGGAGAGGGCGCGCGGAGGATGAGGGAGGATGGCGAGAACGCGCGTGGAGCTGGCACCCAGGCGTCCACCTCCCGCTGGCTGTCTCCTGCCTGCTGGCGACGATACTGGTGTCTACCACGTGCGGGAGCCTAGAGGCCGGGAGGAGAGGGTGAGCCGCAGCCAGAAGGTAGTGGCCACTGCCTCGCGGCTGCCAGATGCTACATAAACAAACCCAGAGGCTAGGGGAAGGAGAAGAGGATGAAGGCGATCAAAGAGAAATCGATTTGCAGCTCCGGGACAATCGGATCCTCTCTTCTCGGGTAATCTCGAACCGGCAGGGAGACCGGTTCCTCTCTGAGCTCACCCGAAAGGCGCCAGGCCAGAAATTCCGGAGTCCAGGTCGCCCTGAGCGGGAGAGCAATGGAAGAATTCCTCCATGGTCCTGATGGGATCGCAGCGAAGCAGGCGCGGCAGCGACCGTGAGCAGAGGTAACCCAGTCTTGACTGGTCCCTGAGAAGAGGGTTTCCCCAGAACCTACAGTTCAAGCCAGGTAGGTAGCCTGGAGGGTGGAAGAGGATCCCCACGTGTGGACCGCCTCGCTAGCCGCAGCTTCTAGACAACACTGTGGAGAGCAGAGGCAGCTCCGCTGGAGTCCGCCAGCACCTGGGGCCCAGGTTAAGATTTGGCTTCACTAACTGATGCTTCTCCGCCCTAGCATGCCTGCACCTCCTGCTGCTGGTAGCTGAGAGGTCTTCTGGTCCCTCGTTGAGCTCACACACCCCTCCCTGGTTAGCCAGAAACCTTAGAACTGAGAAAAGTCTCCACCAGATGGGACCCTTCCCTCCCAGTAGAAAACTGATTCAACACACACAGAACCTGTGGGCTCTCTAAGGAACCTGTGTGCCTGCCTGGCACAGGATCCAGAGCGCTTAACTCCCGGTGTGAACTTAAGTAAGGTGATGGTTGGGCATGCTGTGCTGTGCCCTGTCAGTCTGTCCAGAGCCCCCAAAACACCTTGGTCACCTCTTTGTTACAGCCTAGAGGGTGATGCCCATATGGTTGAAATATAGAGACTTCACTCCAGATGGCCTTCTCCTTCATCCTCTTTTTTCTTCTTCTTCCCTCTCTCTCACTTCCCTCCCCCGCCTTTTTTCTCTTCCCAGTCTTCTCTGTCCACCGGGGCTCAAACCTCTCAAGACCCTGATTTGATCTTGGAGAGTTAAGCTTTAAACTCGTCAGGTTCTGCATTTAAAACAAAACGGACTGGAACAATAGAGATTGGCGTCCGACTACACAAATAAAGCTTTACGTTGTTAAGTACTTGCCATCTCAGAACAGTTTCAAAACACACTCAATCAATATTTTGAATGTGTCCTTTCCGTAAGTAAAAGTAGTTTCCTTTACATTTTACACAGGGGAGATTTGAAAACGCAGAGGGAAGAGGGCTTTATTACTGATTCTAAACCATTCATATGTATACTTTTACCAGTTCTGGGTAATTTTCAAATCCTGTTCTTCCATTTGAGCTAAAGGAGTTCTAGAACAGAAGAATCCGAAGGCCTGGAAACCATGTACTAAAGGACTAAATTAACCAGCAAGAAAAAGTGTTTGGAGAACTATTTAGGTTTATTGGATTTTTTTTTTTTTTCACTTTTGGATACAATTACTGATGATGGCGTAGAGGGGGGTTAAAAGTGCTTTGCTATTAAATAATACAAACAACGTTTTAAACTATACTTCTTCTTTTATTCCTTATCAAGATTCCTGAATCAGATATAGCAACACACAGATAATATTATCTGCCAATCCCAGGATGTGGAATTGGGTGACCTGACACTATTTAAATGTTGGTGGGTGAACCTGCAAACAGTCACTGATTAAAATTGCCGACAGTGAGTATGTCTCATTATTTGTCTCCTGGCCAAGCACATGCAGAATACAAGGTAGGCACTAGAAGAAAATTTCTTTTAATGTATATTTTTAATTGTTATATAACATATATGTGCCGTGTGTGTGTGTGTGTGTGTGTGTGTGTGTGTGTGTGTGTGTGTGTGCACAAGTAGTATGTCAGTGAACCAAATGGATGCCTGGTCATAAGAGGGTATCAGATCCCCCAGAACTGGAACGAAGGATAATTGTTAGCTACCATATGGGTGCTGGGATTTGAACCTGGGTCTTCTACATGGTCAAGAAAAGTGGTCTTAACAGCTAAGTCACCTCTCCATCCCCCTAGATGACAATCCTACTGCGTTCACCTGAGTTTACAGGAGGGTTCCAGACCATCCCTTTTACACCTCCCACTTATTAAGTATTATTTATATAATTTCTCTTTTTTCTTTGGTTGTTCTTTTTCATTTATAATTCTGTAACTACCTTACAAAGTTATGTTAATCCTCAAAAATAAGGGGGGAAAAAGCACACAGAGAGATATTTTAGGTTAAATATTCCAAAAACCTCCTAAATTATTGTTACTTTTATTGAATAATCCCGATTATTTAATGCCTCTGTAGACATGGGTAGGCTTGTTTAAAATGAATATTAATACTACTTCTTACAGCTTTAAGGAGTATTGCCTTATATTGGGCCAGTTCCCTGTGGTTTCTTTCCTTGTGATTCATATAACAGCTTCAAGTAGTCACACCTTTATATATTTAGCAACAGGCAAAAACTCCAATTTGACCTTGAGTAACAGTGGCAAAATAGAAGGAATGAAACTGTAGCCAGCTTTGGATGTGGTAAACAAGTTTTGCTCCTCACATCTCTTTATTGTGACTTTATTTTATTTTCTTGATTATGTTTTAGTTGTTCTGAACTGAATACTTCTGCTTCATGGAGCAATGTTTAGAGTAACCTGGGTAAAGATAGCTTAGCAGCAGGCAGAGGCTGCTACTTGCAGGGTCAGATCATGGGAGAGTGAGAATCTTAATACAGTTCATCCTTCCACTCCTCTTTCTCTTTGTAACTTTATACGACCTGAGCTGCTTACAACATGGCAGGTGGGATCCCAGCAGGAGTATCCGAAGCACAGAAAAGGAATACTCAAACCCTGCCCACCACTCACAAATAGTCAATTAGACTATAAATCATTACAATCTTACTTCCCCAATGGTCAGAGCACCAGCCCAAGTTCCAGTTATAGGCAGGTAAAAGGAGAAAAACAAAATGAGATCTCAATAAAAGGTTTCCCACAGAATTTGTAGCTGCCTTTAAAAATGATAGATACCAAAGCTATAGAAATCGGAGTTTATCTGAAGGCCTAGTCAAGTTACTAAGTTACTAAGCAAGAGGATAGTGAAGAGCAATGGGCCAAGTTTAAAACTAGGGTCCCGTGACATTACTGAATTGTGTTTGTGTCTCTATGTCAATATGTATTTCTTGTGCTGTTTCTTTGGTTCTTTTTGTTTTGTTTGTTTGTTTGGTTGGTTTTGTTTGCTTTTTCCTATTCAGTTGTTTGATTTGTTCTTTTCATTGTAAAAGTCTTGTTCCTATTTATTTTTCTTTTTAGATGCATCTTTTAAGACAGATGTTCCTGTGGAGCCGTGGTTGTCCTAGAACTTGCTCAGTACATGAGCTAGCCTCAGGATCAGAGATCTGTCTGCCTCTGTTGGGATAAAAGGCATATACTCTGGTTTCTTTTCAGATCATAGAAAACATTTGCCTGTTGTTTCCTAATGAGAGAACAACAAGAACAACAAAGGTATGGATTTAGGTCAGTAGAGAGGAAGGAAGGATCTGGTAGGAGTTGGGACAGAGAAACATAATCAGAATATGTTATTAAAATCTATTTTGAATTTAAAACAAAAAAAATTGATTCTACAGATCAGCGAGATGGTTTAGGAGTTAAGAGCACTTAATTGAGTCAAAGACTCATTGACTTAACTATCCTGTAACTCCGGTTCAATGGGATCCCATGCACTCTTCTGACTTTTTCAGGCTCTCCCATATATTTAACTAATTTTTTTTAAATTATTAACCCAAAAATAAAAATAAATAAAAGTAATAAAATGTAAATATAAAAATAAATTAAAAAGTGATTCAGTAATTAAAAAGAAACATGCCCATTTATCAATTATTTAAATAAAGAAAATTTAATTATATAATTATATATTTCATTTTACATGAATAAATCGTGATAAAATTTTGTGAATATTTTCCAGAAAATACATTTACTGCTCCATTAGAAAAAATATGACTCAAAAATCATCTTCTATTATTAAAATTTGATTGCTCTAAAATATTTCTAAAGAACAAACACGCACACACATAGACACATACATACTCATACACAGGATGAAAATGGCATAAAGCTAACCATAATTTTTAAACTGTCAGCACCCTGATCAAGTAGTATTCAATTATATGTACTAACAATTAAAAAGCAACAAATGCTAAGGGGTAAAGAGAAGATTGTTACCACTTGACCTAAACATTTTATACCAAGGAAAGATCTTAATTTTTATTTCATTTTGATTCTCTGTATCAAATTTGATTACAAATATTTGTAAATAAATATTTATAAATAAATAAATATATATAAATATATTTATAAAATAAATAAATATTTTTTCCAGCATTAGTAGAAAAATGCTGGAAAAAATTTTTTTAAAATTTTTAAATTTTAAAAGGCTTTTAAAATTGGTCATCATATAGGTGACTAGTTTAGGGCTACATGCCCATGTCAAGATTAATGGATGCTCAATTCATATATAAAATAATATAGAATTTATATTTTCACATACTATTTAAAATCATTTTTAGATGATCTAATATAAGGTAAACATTATTGGAACCATTATGTTTGCTGTTCAGAGAATAATCACTTGTAGAAAACTTTGTATTGTATATATTCCAAAATCATAGCATTTTAAAGTTATCTTCTATTAGAGAAGTTGAATTAATAGATAGAGAATCCATAGTAATGGCTACATGGATATATTTATGTGTATGTTTTATAACTTGTTTGTTAAACCAATATTATGTAATTACCAGACATATATCTAAACAGATAAGGAAGGATATTGACAGGAATAGAAGCCTAGATAATATATTGTTGTCATACATGTTTTATCTTTTAGTCTAAATGAGATTAGAAAACATACAAAAGATATGAATGGTTGTAACATAGTCTAACTTGTATTTAATTATGATGAAGCTGGCTGCTGAGCTATAACATTATAGAAGAGTAAAGAAAAAGGAATGATTGCCATCAGTAAACCATAAGAGATGGTGTCTTACATAACACTAACAGTAATGAGGCTGAAGAAAGAGTATTCCCAAATGTCCTCACTATCAAAGTGAACTCGGTGGTTTTTAAGAATGAATATGTGCCAGGAAAAGTGGCCCAAAGGTATTTCAAGCTCCTGATAGAGTCATTTTCAGCACTGTTTGCCACTACTAAAAGGCAAATGCTTAGGAAGTTCAGCTTTTAAGAGGAGATATAATATTTGTTTGCAGAACTGTTGAGTTTGCACAGATAAGAGTCCAAAGATATGGGAGCATTTGCAATTTATCAAAAAAGCACTTATAGGCTGTCAGGAGGAAATATAAATGTAGAAGACATTAGAGCACCTCAGTCCATAAGAAAATGAGCATATGAGGAAGATGAACAGTTGTAAAAGAGAATTAGCAACTGTGTCAAACCAAGATTGTAGAAATGAAGAGAAGTCATCAAAAGACATTGAAACAAATAATTCATTTGAGTTGAGAAAAAAATGGAAGAACCAAATGAAGAGGGCAGGAGGCCACTCTTCATAAAATGAAGTTGAAAAACCGCTGAGATTGGAGAAATCTTCACTCTATGTAACTATTGCAAAATTTGCTTAAACTATTAAGAACTAAAGTGTCAGCAGCCTTAAGAACAAGTAGCTTTTTAGATGCTAAAAACGATGACCTCTACAGAAAAATCTGATAAAGTTTTAATTAGCATACTTGTGTTAAACACTTAATGACCGAAGCACAGAATGCATTTAATTTTGTGTAATATAAGCATACTGTATTTATCTTTACAAGCAATGATCAAAAGAAAATTAAAGGATTCTATATCTCATTTGTTCACGAGAATTTTGAGTTATTTTCTACCTTACAGTGAACAAAGGATTTTATTTTATTCTGTGTTATTTATTCATTTATTTATTTTACTCTATTTCATCTTTATTGTACAAAAAACTACAGACAACCAAGTCATCTCAGTAAAGCTGAAATTTCTGTAGTGATGTGACCGTTTTAAACCGTGGGGAGGGAAGAGTGAAATTCTAACTATTTCAAGCATTACTGTGGTGGCCAAAACCAAATAATTTAAACAAAAATGTGTTTTTTTAAATGTCAAGATTTTTTGTTTACATAGCAAATAGAATCAAGACTATTATGCAGATAATGGAATCTATTCATAAGTATACCATGTTTTGTCTTATAAATTTAAATGAGAATTTAATTAAAGACAATATATCCTTTAAAAACAGAATCCTCCCTAATCACCCTTATTGGTAACATTTGTCTCAAGCTAAATTTAAATTTTAATACAAGAAATCCTTTTGGGACACTAAGTAATTAGTAATTTTATTATTAACAATAATAATGTCATTACTTATAAGAGTATACTATTATCACTCATAATTCACTAAAATATATTGTGATCATTTTCATTTATTATATTACTTATTACTGCTTGATATTAAGATTTAGACATATTATTAAACATATTTTACTATTATTAATTGAATAAATACTTTCTAAAACTTTGTATCACAACTAATTTTAATACATAGTCTCATTTTAAAGCTATGGTACTCAAGCACCAGTTGGTTAAAGAAATTTGAAATCTTAATCAGTTAATAAATAAAACATCTGGGTAATTAATATGTATAATTCTGATCTTAACATCTGAATCCTTCATAATAAGCAAAAATGAAAGTACTTTGTTGATATTTTTCTCAACATCTTGGGGTTTAGAGAAAATGAGTTTAGGATGCTTTACTTTTATGAGCATATCAAAATATGGAAACTATATCTAAGGCATGGAATATATGGCCATTAATCTGGTCATTGAATATTTCCATCTACTTTGGTACAAACAGGAACAGGTACAATCAAAAAGTTCACTTTCTTGAAGGAAGCAGATGAGAATACATTTGTATCATTGCTTCAGAACTGTGTTAACTCTTTCATGTCAGTGATTTATAAGGTGCCTTATCCTGGACCAATTGACTGTGATAATTGGCTGATGCTAATTTTACATGAATAAGCAAACGGCTAGCTTCTTAAATACATTATCAAACAGAGGCGCTAGACAGAAACAGAAAACATCCCATGATATTCAGTAGGTTTATGAATTCACAGTAACAGAAAATTCGGGGACTACTGTTTTGTAAGGATGTCAGGATAATGAGGAGACTATTATTTATCACACCTGTAACAGAAAGAGCACGTTTTATGCATGATATTTCCTACTAAGGCTATGTTATATGACTCTTGTTTTTGGAGATTCATTTCCAATTACAGAGTACTGTCCAACCATGCCTGACTGATAGGGCAGAATACCAGATCTGAATGGAGCACATAGCAAAGACAAACACTGCTTGTCTATACACTGGTTTAGGGAGTTGATGATGCAGGACAGACCAATGGGAAATAATGACATCTGACTCATAGTACATCCACCAGGAGAAGCACAACATACCTTCTAATCTTTTAGAACAGGTCATGATTTGAAAGAGAAAATAACCCTTTCTTGAAAATAATTACTGATGAGAAGCAATCTCTTGGTAAAGATATTGCTGGGTTAGCCATCATCAAATGGCCATCCTAGGAGAGTTATCTTCTATGACGTCAGCAAGTGATTATCATGTAAGAGCTGCCTCCTATGAGATGGGATTTATCTGAATTGGAGTGTCACAATATTAGGAGATATTGGTAGACATTCTCCTCAGTATGTATATTTTCATCGGGAATTGAACACAAGTAACTCCAAAGTCAATTGATCACATTGTACAAAAATGAAGCCAATATATCTGTCATTATCAACTATTATATCACAGTCTACATATTACTTGATATGATGGTCGTCAGCTTCTACGAAGAAAATTTGAAGCTTGATTTTTAGATAGAGAAGTTTGATTCTTGATTTAGACATCCAACATTATACATTGTTTGGGAAATTCTAACATTCAATGGTGAGAAGTCTTTCCAATGAACAAGGCAGTAAAATAGGTCATACATTATGCAGACAATCTAAGTGTGCTTCAGTGATAAATCAGGAAAAGTATTAAGCTTTTAGAAATACAGGGGGAAATTATTAAAATTTTCTATAGAACAATCTAAAACAGAGAAATATATACAAAGCCCAAGGGGTGGAAACCACTGTAGAAAAACAATTCTAGACAGGGACTCCAGGATGGAAGTGGTACAATCAATCAACTAATCAATTAATGTCCTTAGCTTTTTTTACCTCAGTGATTCAATAAATAAATAAATAAAAATAAGCAAATAAATAAATGTACGTAACTTGGTTTACATCAGCTGGAGGCTGTCTGTGTTTTCCCAGGGTAGACATGACAGACTAATTAGTGGAGTAGCTATGGTGGTGGTAATGGTCATAATCACACAACTTTGCTATCAGTAATGCTAAACTAGCTACCACCTAACTATCCACAAAGATTTAGAGCTACGCTAATTATACTGGCTTTACTCCAACCAAGAAGGAATCACAGAAGTTCATTATAAATGGAATCAGTCCAGATATGGATTATCTTCCTTGCCCTTAGGATCTCAAAGAACACCATTGCCTAAAAGTTTATAGCATGAACTCCACTAAGTATCTTGTCAACCAAGATAATTATATCTTGACAACGAAGATATAGTATAAGATTCTCAACTGCTTTACTACAAAGAAGAGAAATGGTCATACGTTCAAAAAATGCATCTTTGTTATCCACTATAACAGCAATCTAAGGTGACTGCCTTAGGAATACAGTGTAACAAGGTTTTGGAGACAAATAGGAGGCACAGGGTGGGAGAAGATATGCTTTATGTATTAGCTTCCAATGACTAACATATGTAAAGAGCATGGGCCAATAAAGCAAAAGTTGGGAGTAAACAGGAATTATGAATAGCCCAATGGGGAGTTTGTGTATCTTTACGCTGTGTCTGCAGTAGGTGAAGGTTTGGGGATTTGTGGGTTCTCCTTTTATGTCGAAATAAATTTTAGCTTATATGCATGCATTATTAAATTTAAGCTCATGATGATACCAAATAACTTTCCTTTCTTGGTTCAGAAAGCCACCTGAGTTGTCATGATTGCCTTTAGAGAATATATAACTCGTAGCATTGAGGTATTTATTTATTTTTTTACATAGAGAACTTTGTATGACATGGTGGTATAAAAAGGCTAAGAGAAAAAATAAAATTGTTGGAGCCTGCTCATTGGTGTATGCTCCATCTATCTTATATGTCTGTCTGTCTGTCTGTCTGTCTATCTTTGTCTCTCTGTCTCTCTGTCTCTGTCTCTGTCTCTGTCTCTGTCTCTCTCTCTCTCTCTCTCTCTCTCTCTCTCTCTCTGTGTGTGTGTGTGTGTGTGTGTGTGTGTGTGTGTGTGTGTGTGTGTGTGTGTGATTTTCTCCCTTACTCGATGGCTCCAGAGATTTAAGATTTGCTCCATTAGAAGAAGTCTGCTGGGTGAGTAATCACACCTCCACACTCATCCCTCCTTGGTTGACCCTGAGGTATCAGTGCTGGCTTTCTACAGTCCCAGAACTGCTCGATTGCCTTCTGCACTGAAAGCGCCGTACAGTTGTACCTTCTGCTGGAAACCTTTTCCCTCACACCTCGCTTATGAAGTTCCCTATAACTCATTCTGCACGCATCCTAAATTAACTATGGTATTTTCTTAAAATTACAAGCATATATTAAGCCATGATATGAAACTGCTTTGCAGACATTTTCTGAAAATGACTTAAGGACTTTTTACAGTCCCTGTTTAATTAACATTGATAGCATAGTTTATACAAAAGATTGCTTAGGGAGGAATAAAGACAATATATTCAGAGCCATTATGACTATTTTTAATGCCAAAACATTAAAATAAATGCTCCTTAATATTAAGCATGTAGTGCTAATACCTAATACATTACCATTAAATCATCAGTTGAATGAATGGCTCTTTTCTCAAACTTGGTTCTATAAAATGGCAAAATGGCCAAAAAAAAAAAAAAAAGTTTTAATGGAAAACAATCAGTGTCTCATGGATTCGAAGATGATATAACATTGAATACTAAATAATAGTATTCTTACCATCTTATTCTAGATGTCCTTTTACTTGATTTTTTGTAAGTTAAGATGCGCCTTGTCAAGATAATAGCCCCCTGTCTGTCAGTCACCTATCCTATTACAGAGGAGACTTCAGAAAACTGACAGTTTTCATGAATAACAATCATGCCACCAAAGATGTTTCCAGAAAAGGGTATTTTATTGATGTAAAGAGGACAATAGCTTTTTACCTTTTCCTCTGACCTTGCCTTCATGAAAGGTAAAATATACATAAAGTTATGCTCATCTTGAATTACCTCCCACTTGTTTCAGACAGACTCAGACCAGGCCAGATGTTTAACTATGAGACTGCATTTAAATATCTTATGAAATAGATACTAGACTTTACAATTTTCTCAAGGAATATTCCAAAATATTTGCTAAAAAAATATAGACATGTATATAACAAGTGTGTGATGTTGTAAGTTTTAATTTTAGCTAAACCTTGAGATTCAGATTTCCTAACACAGATATATAATAATTTAAAAGCATTTACAGATGCTAAGGATTCGTTTATATTTCTGATTCATTCCTCAAGTCTCCAAATGTAAAAACATATATATGTGTGTGTGTGCGTGTGTGTGTGTGTGTGTGTGTGAGTGTGTGTGTGTGTGTGTGTGTGTGGTGTGTAAGTGAATAAGTGATCCACTTCTTCAAATATCTGAAATGCGTATCAATTTCAAATAAAATACCTATTCCACCATTTTTCTATAAAATGAATTTGTTCCAACTTGTGGTTAAGCCAATCTTGTGGGAAATGTAGGTACAGCAGCAATCAAGGTCCTGTCTCCCGATGTACCCTATCCTATATTGTAGAGACTCAGACAGGGGATGGTGATGGTGTATATAGATGAAAGGGTTGGGGCAGAGGTGGGTATTAGGAATGGGAAAAGCCAAAGTGGGGGGTAAATGCGAGGCCATCACATGTTGCAAGAACCATAATGTAACCCAACAGTGAGTGTGCTAAATTAAAATGTATAGCCTTAGAAAAAGATAAAGGAAAATAACTAGCGTGGCATGGGAGAAAGGAAAGCAGAGTGTGGATATTCATGGATAAGGGTGTTCCATTCAGAAAGGGTCTAAAGGCAAACCTCCAGGACCCAGTGTATTATCAGTCTTTAAAATTCTACAACCATCTGGGAGAAAAGCCGGGACTTAACCCTTCTACAGGATTAATTAAGTTAGGTTAGCTTCTGAAGAAGCCCATGGGAGTTACTTCTATTAACTTAATCAAGGCAGGGAAGACTCACTCACTGTGGAATTTTAGACTGTTTAAGGAGGGAGATGGATATGTTCTTACCACATGGTAATTCATGATGGCAGATGTGCTTTGACCAACTCTTTAAGATTTTGCCGACTTTATTTCCATGTTCTGATGGACTTTAGCCTTGAATTGTGAGACACAAGAAACCCTTTCTCCTTCTAGTTGCTTTCACCTGAGTATTTTAGTGCAGCACTAAGAGAGGAAACTGTGACTGCATCTTTGAGGGAGTAGCCATTATACTGTTTGGAAAGATGATATGTCCAGGAGGAAAATAAATATGTAAAGCTCTGGGTTGGGTGGATCCTAATATTTCACTGAGTTAATTTATTGTAATTGTATTTTCTTTAGAAGATAAATTCTCCTTCCCCTTTAAAATCTTTAGGTTTATTATTTTTATTTAATTATTTTTAGTAAATTGAGGCAGAAAGTAGAATTATTAAAAAATTTTAAAAGAAATATCGACATATATATTTACTTACATTTAATATGTAGATATGCATATTACACTTTTGTACATATGCAATATATATGCATGGAGATACTTGTTCTTATATATGTAGTCATGGAAAATAAATATAAAGGAAAATATATTTTAATGGTTCTTCTCAAATTTGGTTTTACTAGCAATTTCTGTAAGCATTACAAAATAAAGTAATAAAGATGATAACTCCAATGATTTTTAAGACTTTATACTAAGATTTTCTCCAAAGAGAATATGAATATACACATTAAAATTTTATAACACTCCTATTACCATAGGAAGGTCAAGCAGCTTATACTACAAACAAGTAAGTCATACATATCTCAACATTAACAGTTGGGAACTGATATATGCTACATACTGTCTGTGATCCAGACAAATGCATACCTTTATTGCAAATCATAGGCAACTTTTCCTACAGAGACACAACTGCAGCATCTCCACTTGAGGTAAGTTATGGTGTTCCACTTTATTCGAATGGCAGAATTCACTCCACATAGTCTGTGAGTCAGATGTCTACCTCTGTCACAGAACGCACTAATCTATGACAATTCTTTTCACTATTCAGATGTCACTAATCAAACATTATTCTTTTATTACAGGCTTTTTCTATTCAGTGCTCCAGATAAATCTGATGAGAAATGGAAACTTATATGGAATCTATTTATCATCCTGCAAATAGGGAAGTATGAGCCACCCCAAAGCATCTAAAAATTACAACATATGGTTACATAGAGAATTTATACATTGCTGTTATGGAATATGGATTCTTTTATGACGTATTTGAAACAATATCCGAATTAATCAAGAGGCTTTTGAATAATTTAGTAATGAAATGATAGTCTTCAGAGTTAGATGCTAGCACAATTTGGGATAGGGTTGAGAAAAGAATCCTCTCCCAAAAAGGAGGATGGGTAAGAATTTTAATATAGACAACAGAGGCAACGGAATCGAGTAAAAACCTGTTTTGCGTTATGCTTTCAGATTTTCTTGAGTATGGATCTATAATATGTTACTTGCACATCAGAGTTCAATCCATCCAAATTTTGGGCAGAAGAGCTCTTAGCAACATGAGTACAAATTGGACAAACAAAGCTGTTCTTGTAACAAAAGTCCACTTAAAAATTTAATTCATTCTAAGTAGGAAAATCTTTTGAATTATAGCATTAGAATGTAGTATGATGGTCAATATTTATATAAGCAATAATAGTGACAGAATTTATACAACATGCAAATTAAAAAACAGGGAAGTATACAAATACATACCTCTCAACCAAATCAACAAAAAGACAAATGCAACCAAATCAACAAAAAGTACATCCTGAGAATTTAGACAATATATTTTATGAAACAATATTAATTCATTGTCCTGTGAGTAATTTTATATAAACAATTATTTTTAAGTTTGTTTTACCATAAATAACCATCAATCTTCAGCCTTTTTCATAAAGAATCTTGGAAAACATTTTGATGTATTTTGAAAGAAAAATAACAATGCAGGCAAACAGTCTTTCCTAGCAGCTACTTGGAGGAAGGAGATGGATAAAAGGAAGAGAAGTTAGGAGGTGGGGGGAGAGGGGACCCTCTAGAATGTACCAGAGACCTGGGAGGTGAGAGACTCTCAGACTTCAAAGGGCGGGACCTTGGATGAAATGTTCTACAGAGAGGAGTGGAAAATTGTGTAGACCATCTCTGGTAGAAAGACAGGACATCAAGTGGAGGGATGAAGTTGCCATCCCAGTCAAAAACTCTGAGCCAGACTTGTTCCTGTCTGAAAGAACAGCAGGGACAAGAATGGAGAAAAGCCTGAGAAGAAGGGGTTGCAGTGACAGACCTAAATTGAGACTCATTTCAAGGGAAGCCCTCAAGGCCTAACACTATTATTGATGCTATGGTGAGCTTACAAACAGGGGACTAGCATGACTGCCCTCTGAAAGACCCACCCAGCAGCTGAAAGAATCGGGTGTTGATAATCACACCCAACCAATGGACAAAAACTGGTGACCCCCATGGTTAAATTAGGGAAAAGCTGAAAGAAACTGAAGAGAAGGGAGACCCTATAGGAAGAGCAGCAGTTTCATCTAACCTGAACCCCTGAGATCTCTCAAACTTTGAGCCACCAACCAGGCAGTATAGACCAGCTGATATGAGGCCCCCAACACATATACAGCAGAGGACTGCTGGGCCTTGACTCAGTTTGAGAAGATGCACCTAACCCTCTAGAGACTGGAGACCCCAGGGATTGGGGAGGTTTGGTGGTGTGGGTGTGGGGGGTGGAAGGGGGACACCCACTTGGAGATGAGGTGGGGGGGAAGAAGGTATGGGACTTGGAACAGTCAGTGGGTGGACTGAGAAGAGGAAAAAGTCTGCATTGTACAAAAAAATAAAGAATAAATGAAAGAAAAAAGACAGAAAAAAAAGGAAGGGAAGGAAATAGCCATGCTTTCAAGTTAGGATCCAGGAAAGTCCAGGTATTTAACAATGGAGTGTGGCAAGCAGATGAATGGAAGACAGGGGTGGAGGAGTCTCAGAGAAAAAAACAAAATATCAGTGAGAGGATGCTCAGACTTTTGGCAGATAGCCACAGCTGATAGATATAATAAAACATACTGCGTTAAGCTTTCAGGGAGATTGGAGGCAGAGGGAAGGAGAAGGAGAGGGAGGAAGGGGCGTAGGAGGGAGGGAGAGAGGAGGTAAAATCTAGTTTTCTCCTTCCTAGGCATACTAAATGGGTTTATAAGACAATACCAAAAAGTAGGGAAAGAAAATCTAAGCTTATTTATATTTAAAAAATATTTCAAAGAATAATTCGATAAAATTAGTCTCATTAGTTTGATCTGAGTATGGTAAAATTGCTAAAACTACTTGAATCGTAGTTTCTTCTCCCCAAACTGGAAATATATTCAGCTTTAGAATCTACGGGGTTGACCCAAAGTTGTAGTTTCAATTGAAATATGAGATTTTTATTTTTCCCGTTTTTTTATGAGTTATTGCAGACATGCAAAACACAGTAAACCTGGTGACACTTTTATTTCCATTGCTCAGTGTCATCCACAATATTTGCTCCTGGTGAACACACATTTTATTGGCAATGCCTATGGAAAATTATGACTCCTTTTTATAACTATCAGTATAAAAATATTAGTAACTCTGCCCTTGTACACACCATACTGCTAATTTGTAAGTTGGAAGTGTCAAATCACTTACAAAGTAGTACTATATGGTGACAGTATTCCCATAGGTTATAAGTACATGTGTAAGCATGCATCTTACTATTAATTAAGTTAACACACCTGGCTCATGTCTAGTGTTTTGAAGGTGATGATAGTGATGATAATTAGGTTGGTAATTACTTTAAGGAACAGTTATGGTTTCTTGGTTCCCCACTTTAAGTTCAGAAATATTTATGGAGTAAGTTTTGTTAGCCTCATACTGATGAAAGAAATTTCAAAGATGAATAATAGATTCAATAATGTCTGTTTGCATCCATCGAACTTTTATAGTACCATAGTCACTATTCTAAGAATGTGAATTCACTCACTGAATTGTAATTAAAATCCTGTTTACCAGATGAGATAGAGATTATGTATATTGCGAAAGTCATGACATATAAACAGAAGAGCCAGGACAACCACTTGCTAGATGGGGATATAAATAAGCAACCATTTGTCTTTTTTCATAGTAAATCTGAGTAACGTGTTTACAAATAATAATAAATAGTATCCGTAATTGTAATGTACACAGAATGTAGAGAATCATATTATGGGATGAAGAAGTGAAATTTTCAAAAAAGGGCTTATAGAACAAGGTACTTACACAAAGTATCTGTTTTAAACTAAAAGTGTCCTCATGTAAAGAGAAGACAAGGGACGAGTTTAGATGGAGATGTGGCATGGTCTGGTCAGTACACTATAAAGCACTTTCTGGAGCCACGATGTGCACAGCAGAAGCTGTGGGCCATTGAATAGAGAAGCTGGAAAGGTCTGATCCCAGTAGAAAGTTTGTCTGATATCAATAACCATAATACCTTTTTACTAACATTTGAATGAACATAAATATTCAACTCAAGAAGAATAGTAGTTGTATAATATAAAGATGATATATTTTGAAACTGTTATTATGAAACAATTCATCATAATTAACTTTTGGAAAAACACTACAGATTAAACATCACTTCTATTCAGAAGAAAGGTTATTTAAGGGATTTACTTTTTTACTAAGAGATAAAATCAAGAACTTATGATTTTTTTTAACCTTTATTCTCATCATTTAAGTCTTTACAAAAATTCCACAAGTGCTGAAGCATGAGGATATCCAATATTGCTAATAAGGAAACAGTGCATTGTTGCTTTGCTTTAGTAATTGTAGAATTATTTATTTTGTTAATTTTGCAAACTCTTGTGTTTCTTGTAGTGATAATTGTTAATCTAATCTGCTGTGAGCTCCTGGTGAGTACACATGAGGCTCTGCCCCTGCTCAAGAGCGCTAGATTCATGAATGAAAGACAAGCACACTCAACCTTTATATTTTGATTTGCCTTGATTAGCTCAATGGCTGGGCTTCCAAAACTTCTTATGGTTATCACACTCTCCCCTCCAGTATTCCTGAGTTAACAATTTCTAAATCTGTATTCCATCTTTGCTTCCCTGTTTCCTTATGGGCAGCCCTCCCATGGGGCTGCTTTCCCTTTGCACCTACATTGCAGGATGATTTCTCTCCTGCAGCTCTTAAACCTCATCTCTCTGCTTCCGAGTCATGGCAATTCGGTTTCTTCTCTCCTCAGTGTTTCTTGCCCTGTGAATCTTAAAAGTCCCACCTCTTTTACCCTTCTCAGCTATCAGCCATTGGCTCTTTATTGATTAATCAATAACTAACTGGGGACAGAGACCCTCAGCATGTGGACATGCAGATTCTCATGTGATTTGGGGAACTGAATTAAGACAAAGGACTAGAACCAATCCCCAACAGTTTTGATTTCTACAAATTGCTTTAAAATAAGCCTGTTTTAGTGTCTACTACTTGAAAACCTTTAGATGCAATGGTTTTAAATGTCATTGCTTCTTTTTGTTATTGAAAATATATTATTTTCTCAAACAATATATCCTGACTATAATTTCCTCTCCCTCACTCTTAGCAGTCCTTCCATACCTACCCTCCCCTTTAGATTCATTCCCTTTATTTTTCTCACTAGAAAAGAACAGGCTTCTAAGAGTTGACAACTAAACATGACAAAATAAAATATAGGAAGATGAGGCAAAAACGTTCATATTAAAGTTAGACACAGTAACCCAACAAAAAGAAAAAGAGCCCCAAGAGCAGGTAAAAGAGTCAGAGATTCACTCATTCTCTTAGTCTGGATTCCCATAGAAATAATAACGTAATAGCTGTATGTTATGTAAAGGATCTGGTGTAGACCTGTTGTTTCTTGGGAGGCGTACATAAGAAATTATTTTTAGGAAAGTGAAAACTGCCTTAACAAAAACAGATTTTTTTTGAAATTTAAATGTGTATTTTTAAGCTATAGTGGGTTTGTAAAACAATACTGTCCAAAATAATTGAAGAAACCTGTCTCTAATAATAATGTGATTTTATATTAAGCAAACTTGAATAATTCTGGTAGACCATCTCCTTTTTCTCCAGCGTGTGCTTTTGAAATAACACTATGCAGACAAGATTTTCAAGCAGATTGCTTCCCCCCCACCCAACATTCAGGCATATGTTTAGCTCTTATTATTATGAATGTTTCACAGCATATGCTGCGCACTGGAAAATGATAACTCATGTGGCCTTTTCTACCTGGACCATTACTGTATAAAGTATGAGTTTAACTTGCAGTTACATGTCTCAGCTCCATGGTGGAGCCATAAGCATGATCTTAACACTTCTCTTCAATTCAAGGCAGTGCGCATATAACTCTTGAGAATTTGCACAGGATTGTAATTGTTACCTCATCATAAAATATATTTACCAAGAATACATGGCTCCTGCAAAGTTATTAGTAGTGGACCTACAATTCAAGTCTCAGTTTCATTCATCAGCTGGCTACAAATTATTGTCATCAGACACAGTAAAAAGCATACATTTTGAAAAATAGGAGGAAAAGCTACAGAACACATAGTAATTTTAAGAATTTAGTGGTTTAATTTTTGTGTGTGTTAAAGAGGAGTTTGCTGGAAACATTAAAAAGAAGACAGAATATATTCATATAAAGGACTCCTAAAGAAAACAGAAAGGGTATGTATCAAACTATTATGCTTAGAGATGCTAGAAATTTAAAAGGTGAAACTGCTAAATCACTATTCACTGATTAAGAACACTTTGCATTTAAATGGGACCTTTTGCATTGATGCTTTTATCAAGAATAAATTAATTAAATCTTAAAACACTTCAAGAAAGCCAATCAATCTTCTTTTTGGAATTGAGAAACTGAGCCTGGAAGGTAGAGTAGCTATTTCTTTTCACCAATCTGAGAAATTTACTGTAGACTTTAAATTAGATTATAGAGAATTGATTTGTTTAGAGATTATGTTTTGACATATTACAAATACAACATTTTTAAAAAGGAAGCATAAAAAACTCAAATACTTTTTGCTGTGATATTTTTATTCTGGAAATAATTTACCTCATCACATACTTCCCTGCCTTCTGTTTTCAACATGTTCCCACTTACCACTCTAGCTAGTGTTTGAACAAAAAAGCAGTGGATGACATGTGTGCTGCTGTTGTGTGCTCAGAGTGAAGGCTTTGAGAGCTCATTTAATTGATTCTGGTCATGAGCATGAAAGACATGGTTGCAGTCTCTCAATAATATCTTTTTAACTTTATTTAAATAGTTGACACTGTAACAATGTGAAAATGGAAATAAAAATTAAGCATATAACAATGTTATAAAAATATAACAATGACAGCTTTATCTAAAACCAAATGTCTTTAAACTTGTTGAAAAGCATAAATAGAACAAGAAGAACAATTTTACATTCAACCTTAAAATAGCTTAATGGTCAACATTTAAAAAGAAAAACAAAACCCTAAGCTTTAGCGAAATGATCTGCCCATAGACTTGGAACTAAGTAAGTTGTAATAATTGTAATGGGGCCATCTACACTGAGCAACCCTATTTCATGACACGGTGAATATTCATGACATACATAGTCTGACATGTGTGGGTTTACGTGTAATGTGTGGGGAGAAACAATGGGGTGCCTTCTAAGATATTTCCTCAGCTTTATGGTTATTCTCAGGCTCTTTTTTGGGAAGGGATTTTATGATCTAATTCTGAATTTCATAGTCTGGTCCTGTAGCTGGTGACTTAATGACTTAGTTTCTGGGACTTAGAGTCTATTCCTGAAGCTAGCGCCTTATGGCCTTTCTTGAAATTAGGCCTGGCGCTTAAATGGAGACAAATGAGGTTTATGTTGCCCTTTCATTCTGTGTTCCTTCACACTTCCACAGGGCTGGGATTGGCATTTGCCATTTGGAAGGGATGGGTGAGCACCAGGATATGGTGGTATGGGGCAGAAAGAAGTTTTCCTCCTATGTCGATGGGGATAGGACTGTTAGCTTATGATTCTTTGGTGGCAAATTTAAGTCATAAAAGCTGCACAAAAATGTTCACATACCCCTTTTTATGTTTATTTCTATTCTCTGATTAATATTGTTCATTCTGACATTCCTGCCCCTGAATATCATCCCGCCCACACTTGTGGTCATCTCCATACCCAAAGCCCTATCTTCAAATAGGTTTATTCATATACTGCACTTGTGTAATAAGTTTCTTCATCACTTTCCTGTTACTCCATTCACCTGTGGCCATCTCCATAGCTGCAGGACTAACTATATATCTCTGGTCTTCAACCCCACTTGAGAAAGCTTTATCTGGCGAGATCTTTTTTATCTTTTCTCATCCTTCAGTCTACCAGCTGCCATCTCTGCAACCATGGGTCAAGCTTCAGACCCGTGTTTTGGAGGCTAAGTTCACCAACCAGAATTACCTGACTTACTTCAGGTCATAAAGCTCCTATATTATCCCATCTAAAACAGGACAGACTCTGACACCAGACAGAAACCAAAGAAAAGCCTCGGTATGCTCAGGTCAAATTGCAAACTAAAAAATGGTATGAATGATCAACATAGCATCTGTCCAACCAATCTTCTTGTTCTACCCCATTGAATAAAATGATGAAGATTATTCAAACTTTGAACACCAAATTCAGATTCTGGCCAGGGAAGTGAGTAGGCTAGATCCAGATTTCCACCTTTCCTTCAGCTCCTCCCAATCTAATACCCCAGTCTCATGCCCAGTTCTTCAGCAGAACACCAGATGAAGCCTCTTTTACCCTGCCATGCACCCATCCAGTGGATCATGTTAATCTTCTTTCACCCACCGGTTGCCTTAACCCTGTCACTAACTCAAGCAGGCATATCTTGGGAGGACTAAGGCCACTCTGACCAGGGAAACAAGTAGGCCAACTGCACATCTTCATGTCTTCCTCCATTCCTCCAAGTTCAATCACTCAGTCTCCTCCCAAGTTCTAAGGCAGAAGATCTGCTGCAGCCCCGGTCCTGCCCTTTCTAGTGGACCCCACAGGCCTTCACAACTCCCCACTCCCCTCTCTATCTTACCCTTTGTTCAATCCAAGCCTGCAACTCTATCAGACACCGCTGGGAACACATAGGCCACTCTGACTACTGAAACAAATAGGCTAACTGCAGATCTTCACCTTTCCCTGAAGTCCTCCAATTGCAGTCCTCTGGTATCATCGCTGAATCTTCAATAGGCTATCTGCTGATAAAATTAGTTGGCTGAAGTAGAAGAATCCAAATACACCCATAAATATCACCCTATAAAAAATTCAACTCTAAATGGATCAAAGACCTCAACATAAGACAAGATACAACGAACCCGATGTAAGAGAAAAATGGGGAATAGCCTTGAGCACTTTGGAACCAGACACATTTCTGAACAGAAAATCATTAGTGCAGACACTGAAACCAATAAAAAATAAAGAGGACCACATGAAACTCAGAAGCTTCTGCATGGCAAATGTTAGTATCACTCAGACAAATCAGCAACCTATAGAATGGGAAAATATTTTTACTAGCTATACATCTAATACTAGATTAATGTTCAGGACATATAAATAACTCAGAAAACTATATATCAAGAATACAAATAGCTGGGCAGTGGTGGCACACACCTTTAATCCCAGCACTTGGGAGGCAGAGGCAGGAGGATCTCTGAGTTCGAGGCCAGACTGGTCTACAGAGTGAGTTCCAGGACAGCCAGAGCTACACAGAGAAACTCTGTCTCGAAAAAAAAAAAAAAAAAAAAAAAGAATACAAATAAACCAATCAAAATAAGGTAAAGATCTAAAAAGAGATTTTTCAATAGAGGAAACTCAAATGCCTAAGAAACACTTAAGGAAATGTTCATTATAGTTAGTAATTAGGGAAAGTAAATAAAAACTGTTTTGAAATTGTCTCTTACACATGTCAGAATCATTAATATCAATTCAACAAGTGACAGATCAGGATGAAGTAAAGATGACACTCCTCCAACACTTGTGAGAGTGCAAAATAGTACAGCCACAATGGAAAAAAAGAGGTGACTGTTCCACAGGAGAATGGGTATCATTCTACCTAAAGATCAGGCTTTACCACTCTTACACCATACCCAAAGGGTAGTCCATCTACCTCAGAGATACTTGCTCAACAATGTTCACAGTCATTCCCACTTGTTTGAAAATGGAAAAATCTTAAATGACCTTCTATAGAAGAATTTATAAAAATATATGTGATACATTTACACAATTATTAGGTAGCCATTAAAGGGAATTGAACCAAGAAATCTTCAGGAAATTAATGGAACTTGAATAAAATCACCTTAAATGAGGTATCCCAGATCTATAAAGATAAATATGGTATGCATTTGCTTATATGTGGATTTTAGATGTGAAGTGAAGGATGACCCAGGTGCAATCTGAAGAAGCCAAGGTATTAGGTATAAAGTAAGAGAATAGAGAGTTGAGACAGAGCTCATTAGGAAAGGGAACTAGGATTATGGATGGGGGTGATGGAATGAGGAAATCAAGTGAGGTGTGGAAGGGGATAGCTGATTAAGGGAGGGAATATGAATAGGGACAGCTAGTGGCATTTAAAATGTAGAATGGAAATCTAATATAATAGAAACTTACAGACACACACACACACACACACACACACACACACACACACACACAGAGATGAAGGGAATTTAAAGAAATATGTGAACTAATGGAGGATAAAGAATCCTAATTGACTACCTTTTGTCATCAAAGAAGCTTCAGTTACCAAGATTTGGATGTATAGTCTTGAGTTGTTGGTCAAAGGGGTCTTATGGGAACCCAGAAACACTACAGGCTGTGGCCAAGTCAATAAGTTATTCTCCACAAACAGAGAGGAAGGTCTCATTGCTGAAGGCAACATCTATACAATTCACTGAATATTGAGATGTTGAGCTGGTGCTCACAGAAAACCTGTTTCCTGCATCTTTGGTAGAGGAAGATGCTCTTCATGCTGTCAAATTAAAAATATAGACACCAAGGCAGCCACAAACCTTTTATCTACAATGGTATAATACTTGCAACATATGCTAGTACAGTGGTGGCAGAAGTTTTTGAGACTAACCAACAAATATCTGAATTGACATAAGGCCCATTTATCGAGATAGAACTCATAGCAGATATTGCTTCGGTGATAAAGAACCAGAGACTATATTGCCCAGTGACATGTGCAAAAGTAGATAAGACTGTTATAGAGAACAATCAACAAAAAAGTATTGATAAAATAATTCCAAATGATATTCTCCCATACTCAATCTTTTTTCAGCCACCATCAAAGAAGCTTCCTCCTGCAGCAGATGGGAACAAATACAGAGACACCCTCTTCACTCCATATACATTCCATGAGAGAGTAAAAGACCTTGTAACTCTCAGCCCTTAATGGATATTTTCATCAAAACTCTCCCTTCAGACTTCAAATAACTCCAGAAAAGGAGGAAGAAAAGGTGTAAGAATCATCTGGATGGAGGACAAGAGAACAGGGGCCTATAAATCAAGATGAGCAACGCTCATGTGAATTCATAGACTGAAGCAACATGCACAGGACCTTCAGAGATCTATACCAGGTCCTCTGTGTATACATTATGGCTTCCAGTTTAGAGTTTTATGAGGTTCCTGAGTGTATGAATGAGTGGATCTCTGATTCTTTTGCCTTCTCTTTGCCTCTTTTACGTCTGCTGGTTTTTCTTGTCCAACTGTGCTGTGGTAGTTTTAGTTTTATCTTGTTATATTTTATTATTATCAGTTAGAATGTTTTTAATGTGAAACAAAGTTAGTAGATCTAGATGGGAAGTTTGGTAGAGAAAATTGGAAGAGGAAGAGGGTGGAAAAAGTCCTATTCAGAGTGCATTATGAGAAATAAAAAAGTATCCATTTTCAATAAAAGAAGAAAAAAGCACAAGTTTAAATAATGACTACATGTGGCTTTAGTGTGTGAATCGTAAAGAGTTCTTGTTGTCAATTAGATATGAGGAAGGCTTATTAATAATCATATATTATTTCATAATTTTAATTGTCATATTTATAACTTTGTAAATTAATTTAGAGACTGAATAGGCTTATGTGGACATGAGTTTTTTGCTTCATAATTATAAAAATGATAATGCCATATTATATATATATGTGTCTGTATGTGTGTGTGACTGCATTTACATAAGCATTAAAACATTACTTTTACAATATGAGCTATCTCTTTGTAATAAATACAATAATTATTGTAAATGTTATAATAGGAATTAATTTTAAAAGCTAGCATTCAGGTTCTCACTTGGTCAATAATAAAGTCCAATTGTAAATGAACAGAGAAAACCAAATTACAAAATATATAAATATATTGAAGGGAATATCAACTTAAATAAGATGGGATTGAAAAACTTAATACCCCAGTTAGAAATCTTATCTAAAAGCCTTAAATCAAAAATTACTCAAGCAGTAGAGAGACTATCAAAACTCAAAAAAAACCCAGAGGACTTAGACCAAATCAGGAAAGAATACTAATAATATTATTAATTTTTAAAAAAACAGTACATGAAAGGAAGACCCAGGAATTGGCCATCAAAAGAATCAAATCTCAGATTATTGGCATAGTTGATGGAGGAGGATACCAGGAAAACAGTATAGACCATATCAATAAAATCATAAGGAAAACATCCTCTAACTGAAGAAGGATACTGTCTTAGTCACGGTTTCTATTCCTGCACAAACATCATGACCATGATACAAGTTGGGGAGGAAAGGGTTTATTGAGCTTACACTTCCATACTGTTGTTCATCACGAATGGAAGTCAGGACTAGAACTCAAGCAGGTCAAGGAGCAGGAGCTGATACAGAGGCCATGGAGGAATGTTTCTTACTGGCTTGTGTCTTCTGGCTTGCTCAGCCTGCTTCCTTATAGAACCCAAGACCACCAGCCCACAGATGGTACCACTCACAAGGGGCCCTCCCCCCTTGATCACTAATTGAGAAAATGCCTTACCGCTGAATCTCATGGAGGCATTTTCTCAACTGAAACTCCTTTCTCTCTGATAACTTCAGCTTGTGTCAAGTTGACACACATAACCAACCAGTACAGATACAAATACAAATACTAAAAGCACACAGAGACTCAACTAGACACAACATAAAAAAAAAAACAAAAAAAAAACACTTCCCAAGGGATTTTGTATAGTTAAACAACTGAATATAATATACTGAAAAATATTGAGAGCTTCACAAAAAAAAAAAAAAAGAAAGAAAGAAAGAAAGAAATCATATGTAAAGGGAAATCTGTTAGACTAACAGCTGATTTCTCAGTGGAAATCCTGAAAGCCAAGAGAAACTGGAACAACACAAGTGAAAGGCCATGACTTTCAGACTACATTACCACATGCAGGTAATCTCTCTATCATAGTTGATGAGGAAAAATAACCTTCTATGATACTAAAGTTATTACAAAACTCATATAAAACCAAAGAAATTACTAAAGAATGGACTGAACACAGTACTTTAGACAGAAGAAAGGAATAAACCCAGACAAGAGATCCTATAAATAATACATGATTTTATAATTAATAAAATACAAACTACAATTAAGAACATAAAAAAATACAATAAAACATAACAATGACTAAAAATCACCACACAATTAAAATAATACCTTCAAGAATTAATATCTCAACTCTGTAATCAAAATACACATTCCAATTTGACTGAATTAAGAAATAAAATCTTTCTTTACAGTATCTAGTAGAAAGCCATATTATCTTTAAAATTAGGTATTGCATTAAAATGAATGGATAAAAAATATGGGAAGCAAGCATTTATTACTATCTTAATATCTGACAAAAAGAATTCAAACTAAAAATAATATAGGAGAAATTTTCCTTATAAACAAGGGGTCATTGATACAGGAAAGCCTTTGATGAAATTCAGCATGCCTCCATGATGACAATCTAAAACAGTGGAACTGGGGAGAACATACGTCAACCTAAATAAGAATATGCACAGTATGCATGACAAATTTAAACTAATATTAACCAAATGAAGTAGAAAAGCAATCCCATTAAACCCAGGAATGACACAGACCTATCTGTTCTCCCTATTTTTTTTTTTTTTTTTTTTTTTTTTTTTTTTTTGGTTTTTCGAGACAGGATTTCTCTGTATAGTCCTGGCTGTCCTGGAACTCACTCTGTAGACCAGGCTGGCCTTGAACTCACAAATCCACCTGCCTCTGCCTCCCAAATTCTGGGATTAAAGGCGTGTGCCAGCCCTATTCTTTTTCAATAGAGTGCTTGAGATACTAGCCAGAGCATTAAGGCAACAAAAGAAAGAGATAAAGAGAGATAGAGAGAGAGAGAGAGAGGGAGAAGAGAGAGAGAGAGAGAGAGAGAGAGAGAGAGAGGGAAGGAGGGAGGGAGGGAAGGAGGGAAGAAGAGGGAGAGAAATAGGAAAAGAAGAAATAAAATTATGTATATTTTCAGATGATGTGATATTATACATAGTTCACCTAAAAACTTTCAACTAGAAAGCCTCCAGAAACATCAAAGATTTCAACAAATTAGTTGGGTATAAAATATACCCATGTAAATCAACTCCCTGTATACCATCAACAAATACACTGAGAAAGATCTTGAACAGAATATCAATAAAATATATTAGAATAACCCTAACAAAGGTTTGGAAAGACCTCTATGATGAAAAGTTAATTTATTAAAAAAGTAACTGATAAGTTCATCAGCAAATGAAAAGATATTCCATGTTCATGGATTGGCAAAATTAAGATAATAAAAATGATTATTGTACCAAAACATTTTACAGGTTCAATATAATCCCAATCCAATTATCCATGATATTTTCCTCAGAAACAGAAAAAATCAATTTGGAACTACAACAGACCCTGGAAAGCCAAAGAGTTACTGACCAAAAAATATTATACTATGTGGATTGTCATTCCCAATATCAATCTATATTATAAAGTTACTGTAATAAACATAATATGGTATTGTCTCAAACACAGACTTTTAAAAAATGGAATAAAGTAGGAGAACCAAACCTATGAACATGGAATTATAGTCATCTGATATTTGACAAAGTTATCAAAAAGAAACATTGGAGAAATCATAGCATCTTCAACAAATGGTTCTGTGAATAAAGAACAATAGAGCTACACACATATTTATTACTATGCATTAACCAGTCTCAAAGAATACATCTACCCGTAGAGGAATTTTCATCCAGTGACATGACTGCTCTAGCAAGGACTCATGTCCAAAGACCTTCTAGGATGCAGGACCAGCTAGAATGCAGACATGCCCTGGATCACAGTGTGATCTAGTTTGCCTTAACTACACACCTTTAATCTCTCACAATGAAGGTAAGTTTACTTTGTAGATGAAGCAGCCGTGTTTAAAAGTAATATCTAATTGAAGGGCAAAGTGACAAATTAGAGAAAGATTTGACAGAATGAGTCAGAGATAGGGTAAGCTCAACTCACATGAGAACAGCACAGGATAAAGAGGCTACTTAAGAGCAACTCAGGGAAAGAGAAGAATCTAGACACAGGTGGTAAGGCAATGGTGGTATATGGCAGTTTTACCTGGACAGTTTTATTGAGACAGGCTAGATACTGGTGAAGACAGAGTGAGACAGAGAATGAGAAGTAGCCATAAGATTAGAACACAGAGTCAAAGATAGTATTAGGGGAAGCAGAGAGCTATTCAGTCAGAAATCAAGAGAAGTCAGATGGAATTAGTCAGCTTGGATGATTAGATTGTATGGAGGCTAGAAGCTTCCACTCCTAGGCATAGTGACAGAACAGAGAAAGTAACAGTTGGGGCTCATCTTAAGCCCTGTATTTGAATAGCTTGGGTATAGCTGTTATCTCGTCCCATCATCTGAGGAAATAAAAGTTATATTCATACATACCTAAAACTTGAGGGATGTCACGTAAGAGGGAACAGAATGATTCTAAGAGCCAGAGAATCAATGAGTTTGCTGTGATATAGTGTCTTCTAGTAATATCAGAAGCTACACACATAATATGTCACCAACATGAATACTTAAAGATGAGCTGAACATGGACAATAATAGCCATGCCAAAGTGGATGGGAGAGAAAGAAACACGAAACCCCAAGCTCACACAAGGACTACAGTCAACTAAGAGTGGGAGAAGCAGTTCTACACAGAAAAGAACACACCGATTGATTAGTCAGTATTAAATTCTGGCCAGGAAATACAATGAAAGTGCTATGCAGGTTGTTAATGGAGGGAGACCAATTATCATAAAAATATTTTTAACAATTATCATAAATATTTTAAAGAAGGTAAGAATAGCAAAATTAAACTTGCATAATATTTGGAGATGTGAACAAGGTAGTAGTTTAGTTGCTGAATTTTTAAGTAGTTGATAATTACATATTAATAGTAAATACATAACTTTCTCAATAGCAGTCCTTTAATATGTATGTCTTCTGACTGCCGTGTGCATACTACATTCTCCAAACCTACTTCTTTCTTTCATTTTCTGTTGTTAGGGTTTTTTTGTTTGTTTGTTTGCATGTTTGTTCTCTTTTTAGTGCCTGGGTCTCTCTCTGTGGTTCTGGCTGTCCTCGAACTTTCTCTGAAGACCAGGCTGAACTTGAATTCACAAAGATTAATCTGCCTCTGCATCCAAGATCTGGGATTAAAGGTATGTGCCAGCCACCATGCCTAGCGACATGTCAGTTTCTAAAGGGTTCATTTCCAGATTTGAACTCAAATCTAACCAAGACTCCTTCCTGCTGTCTTGCCCCTGTTGTATTCAGTTCTATGAGATGGCATGATTAGTTCTGTGATTATACATCAACCAAAGGAAAAACATTTCATAATATTAATGTTTGGAGAAAGGGACTCTTATTAATCATCACACTAATTACCTCCCACCTGAATATTAGGTATGAGATAAGAGAAAGTACAAGTGATACATTATAGGTAAATTAAGAGCAATTATTATAGGTAAACACAAAGAGACAATTGTTAGCCTCATGTATATATGTTAGGTCATCCAAGAAGGCTATTTAATCTCCACCCAGACACTTCTTTTGATATTATATATATATATACATATATATATTGTATACATATATATATATGTTTGTATGTGTGTGTGCATGTGTGTATGTGTGTGTGTGTGTGTGTGTGTGCGTAGTAGAGTGAAAGTCTTTCAGTCCCAAAATATAAATCAGCAAAATTAGAAAATGAGAAACAAATTAAAAAGTACACATATGATTATTCTAAATTCCTCAGCTACATTGTATTAATAAATTATATTAAAATAATACAGCATTTTATTTCAAGGATTACTTATTATTTAACAGTGAACAAAGGAAACTACTCTAATGAATACTACAACAATGGCTATTTGACAATGAGGGTGACTGTTCTAAGTGGTACATATCAGTCTTTTGTTTCCTACAGAGATACTGCTGGTCTCAATTAATTAGGGTTTGAATAGCTTTTTAGAGATCTTTAGTTAAAATATGCAAACTATTGCAGAAACATATTATTGTACTTCCTCTAAAAGGCAGCTCCACTGATAAGGTGTGCTGTCCTTAGCTTAGCGGGTTCACTTGTCATCTTCTCATCACCTTTCTCTGTCTCTGCTTCCCTATTTGTCTTCTTCGTCTTGAGACTCAGCTGCAATAGCCGTGCATTTCAGTTCTCAATACTTTATTTAGGACATGTTTCACAATGTCATGAACTTACACATATTTGATAGTTAGCTATGTAACAAAGACTGTGTTGATTGATTTTAAAAATTAAATATTTGGATATCATAAATATTTGGGTATTTATATGTATAATATTTAACACGAGAGATGGCAAGCTTTCCAGAAAATAAACCATGAAAATTAAGGTGAGACAAATACTGCAGCATAAATAAATAATTATAGGCTACTATATTGGCAAGACTTAGGGAAGAGAGGAATTTGTTCTGGTATTGGGTGAGGGAAAAGAACTGAAGCCCTTAGGGCCAGCAGAAAGAATGGAAACAGGCAACCTCGGGAAGTAGGAAGTTGGGGCGATGCTCCAGAATGCTCCACACAAGCAGCTGAAAGATACAGATATTTGTACCCAAAGAAAGGACAGAAGCTGCTGACCCCTGTGGTTGAATTAGGGAAAATTTGGAAGAAGTTGAGGAGGAGGGTAACCCTGTAGGAGGACCAGCAGTCTCAATTATCCTGGACCCCCGACATCTCTCAAACACTGGACCACCAAACAGGCAGCATACACCAGCTAATATGAGGCCCCCAACACATACACAGCAGAGGATTGCCCGGTCTGGGTTCAGTCAGAGAAGATGTACTTAACCCTGGCGAAACTGGAGGCCCCAGGGAGTTTAGAGGTCTGGATGGGTGGGTGGTGGGTGGTGAGGACATCCTTGTGGAGACAGAGGGATGGGGAGGAGGTATGGGATGTGGAACAGAGGGTGGATGTGGGGTGGGTAAAATCTGGAGTGTAAATAAATAAATAAATGATTTAAATAAATAAATAAATAAATGGCTAACGAGTTAATGCTGGATTCTCTAACAGATATGGAAAAATTATCCTCCAACTTGAATACCAATTTCTCTAATGCCAATGTCATACAAAATACATTGACAATGAGAGAAACTTGATTTTCTAAACATTGTGTATTTTAGAACACTTTGTATAGTTTCATTGGGATGAAGAATATATACTTACTTTTTTTTTTTTCAGATTCCAGTCTTGTCCACTGCAAAGGTTTGTGAAAATCTTTGGAGTACAAATAAAAATATAGCTTCCAGTGAAAATCCGTCAATATACTATAAAACCTTAGCATCCTAACTTTGTCTTTATGATGCGTATTTTTGAGAAGGATAAAGTGTCTTTTAAGAATGTATTATTTTGGTTCATTCTAAGATAACCCAAACTTGTCTACAATAAGTAATGTAGTCTGCATGCTGTTATGTGTTTAATTAGTTTTCACTACAGCAGTAATATATACACATAGGGAAAATTGTAGCTCATTTAGATTACCATTTCAACTCACTTTAGACTCAAATAAAATCTGATTACTTCCATGAGTTATTAAGATTTTCCCAGTTTGTAAATTTATAGAAAAGTTCTTTAGAACATTGTTATTTCCAGGCAGTAGAGTTTTACTACCATATAAAAACAGATTAAAAGTTAGTTGAATGTTCAGTTAGGTTACAATTTTGATAATGTACTGCCTAAAGCTAATAGAGGTACCTGCTGATGGCAAGAAAGGATGTTTGTGAAGCATGTATACAGAACCTTTAGTACTGGCATCTCCACATAGAATGGCACTGATGCTTTACTGTTTAATGAGATATTATTGGTTTAGATTACAAACTCTACTAAATCTGCTTCAAAATATCTATTTTTTTCTAAAATATGTTGTAACCTCATTTTTCATGCAAAATGCAAGGGCCCATGAATTTTGTATGTGTTTGTGAACATCAAACCAGAGTGATTTGTTTAAAGTCAGAACATTTTGTCAAAAGAAGAAAAAAGAAAACACTACCTGTGCTATTTTAATTATAGAGTTGCTCAACATCCAAATAGGTTTTGTAATTAGGTTTTCACTGTAGCACAAAAGAAAGGTAAGACATTTAAATAAAACGTGACACAATTTTTCTAATAGATTGTAAAAGGTTTTTCTTAATCTTCATTCTTAGTACCTAGCATTTGAATTACTTGTTGAACGACTGTTAAATCTATCCAACCTTTGTCGTGGTTTTGCATATAGAACAAAGCTGAAAATAATTAGTAGGGTCATACTCTCAAGCCATAGATTTTTATAAACCAAGCACAAATTTACTACAATTATGTGCTCTTGGATATATTGTGTAATATTATTACATTCCTTCATGATTAATTTGTGGATATTACTTATCTCTCATATATTATATCTCATAGATGTATTTATATCTCATAAAAGGACTAATTTTCCACCTGTGACACTGATCAAAGGCAAGCAAAGCTCAGCCAACTAATGCTGAAACCACTGGAGAGAAAAGTAGAGAACCAAACTCACTGTAAACCTGAGTTTTATTGAGTCTGTGCAGATGCAACTGTATAACATACAAAGAAGAATGAGAAAATAGGTAGAAAGATGAAGGAACTTTGAATGGAGTCCTGAGGCTAACAATTTATACTATGTGATATTGGAAGGTGGTTAGTGTATCTAGGCAGTCTACTACTATTAATGGTTAATTTCTGAAGTCAAGCTCCTACCTTCTCACAAACATTGGGGAATAGACACCCCTTCTGCATGTGCCTGCTGGAACACAATATAACATATTTCGCTGCTTGGAACTTACGCTACCAAACAGTAAATGTGCAGTTGTTATCTTAGGGCTACAGTATTGAACAGGCAGGAGCTGTATTGGTGTTTGCTTAGTTTTCTGAATGTTAGGGAAAACAGAAGCCAAGTCATTCTTTCTGAGATTTTTGGAAATTATTAAAAGATAGGATAGAAACTAACTTTAAAAAAGACTTAGAAGAAACTGACTAAATTTCAATTAAGAAGAGATACTTTTTCACATCCAAGTACATAGAATAAATACTTTTTGTTTCAATTATATGTTGTACATATTACCAAAGTCAAAATAAAGACATATAGTGGCAAAATTCAAGTATGTTACAGGAAGTTGTAACTTGTACTTGGAGAATCGGAGACGTTTTTCCCTATTACCTGGCACGTTAATTTTTCCCCAGTTCTATTTTAAATCAAAACAAAACAAACAAGTACAATAGTACATTGTGTACAGAGGTACATCATGCATTCCCTTTTAAAAGTTGAGTTCTCAACCCTTTGTTTTATTGCACTGCGTGTTAAATGATTTTATGAGTGTTTACTTGTGTTTGTGCACATGAGTGTGGACGTACTTCTACTTGCCTGCACGTAAGAGGTTGACATTTCCCTCACTTTATTTAGGAGTCTTTTGCTTAATAAACACATTACAAGCTCTTTCAGCTGTTAGAGCTCCTGCGAGGCCTGTGGATATTCTATCTCTGTGTCCCAAACAGTGTGATGAAAGGCACGACATCGCCGTCCCCTGCTTCTTAAGTGATGCTGGTAATCTGAATTATGATACTCATACTTGTACATAGAGCTCTTTGTCTGTTAAGTAATACCCCCAGACCAAGAAATTTACATTTTAATGTGTGGCTGTTATCAGATTAAAACCGAAAGAAACATCCCAGCACTCTGGTGTACAATTAGACATAAAAAAAAAAAAACCAAAAAACTATTTCCTAGCTTTTAGGTCCCCTGAATACCCTATCCATCAATACAAGCATAAATACAGATCACAATCAATATTAGAGTCATCTACCCAAAAGGTAAAATATTGGCTATTGGAGATTATGAGGAAAAACTGACTAAAATTAGTGTCACTATTTTTGGTCTAAAATAAATAAAATCTACATTACTATACAATACTATCAATAGTATAAGAAGGTTAAAATATCTAGGATGGAATAGCCAGATAATCTGTAAAGTTATGATTTTAACTAATCACTTAAAAACATCTAGTATCTTTAAAAAATTATACATGAAATCAATGCTACAGTAAATACCATGAAAACAAAAGAATCACATAAACAGATAAAAGTTAAGTGTCCTATAACAATAAAAATCATAATATTCATTATTATTTATACATATTTGTATATTTCAAGTAATATGAATATACTTCAGATTGGTAAAGATCCTGTATATTTTTGTATGCAAGTCATTTAATAGCAAAATTATTCAAGTTATTTAAAAGCAAAGCTAGTTACTCTCTAAAATATAACATTTGTAAAATTGTATGTGTTGCAGGAGAGGGTGAGTTCAAAATGTCTTGCATTCATTGCAGAAGAAATTTTAAGAGGGAAAGGGATGACTAGTATATATTTTTGAATTGTTTTTAAAATTAGAAGTCTGATTGCGAGCCAAAATAATGACATCATTTTTCTCTATCTTTTCTTTCATTCTGCCTGTCTACTAGTGTGTGTGTGTGTGTCTGTATTTGTGTGTATGTGTGTATTAGCAAGATTGAAGACATAAACTATATTTTATCAGCATCAATTTATACTACAAGATGCTCAGGGATAAATATGGAGTAGAGACTGAGGGAAGTACCAACCAATTAATGACTGGCACAACATGGACTCATCTCATAGGATAGAACCAACTCCTAACATTATTAATGATACTCTGACACGCTTTCAGACAGGAGTCTAGCATAGCCGCCTCCTAAGAGGTTTCAACCAGCAGTGAATGGAAACAGATACAGAGACCTGTAGCCAAACTTCAAGAGGAGCTTGGGGAGTCATGTGGAAGAGTGAGGAATAGACTTGAGTGAGCTGGCGGGGTCAAGAACACCACAGGAAGACCTACAGAATCAACTAACCTGGGGCCATGGGGGCTCACAGAGACTGAACCTTCTAAAGAGCATGAACTGGTAGACCAAGGATCCCCACACAGTTGTAGCTGATGTGAAACTTGGTCTTCATGTGGGTCCCCCTAACAATTAGAGCAGGGTGTGTCTCAGACTGTTGCCTGACATTGGATCCCCTTCTGTACCTGGACTGCCTTGTTGGGCCTTAGTAGGATAGGAGGAGCTTAGTCATGCTGGGACTAGATGTCCTGGAGTAGGGTGGTACTCAAGGTGGGCCTCCCCTTCGCTGAGGAGAAGGGAAAGGTGTAAAGAAGGGAGAGCATAATGAATAGGATGTAAAATTATACAAAATTAGAACAAATTATTTTGATGTTTATAGTCTTGGATCAGGGTATAGTTTTTTCATTACATATTTTTAATTTATAATTTTATAACTTATGTAAATGAATCAACTCCAAAACATCGTGAGTCATGGTTTATAGAATTAAACATTCATTCATTGTCTATATCCTAATCACTCAGATAGCTGCTCTACCAGATTCTATTTAAGTCTATGAAAATAATTCAAAACAGGTGTGCCTGCAATACTTTTCTAAAGTCAAGATCTTTTTTTTCTGCTGCTCTGATCACAGATTCACCCAGAATATGATGGAAACAAATGTAGATGTTTATAGGTATAAACAGATACACAGAAAGATGGGCAAGCAGGCAGGTGTCTGAAATTAACCTGAAATGTTATTTGGACTTTTAAAAGAAAACAGTAAGTGCTGTGCTTTTCTACTCCGATTAGAGTTTCTACCATCTTTGTTCTGTTTTTTTTGGTTAATCGTTATTTTTTTCAGTATATTGACTGATGTTGGTGTCTGCCACGGAAAACAGGAATAGGACAAGCACATATTTTCCATAATTTTTTTATAATCTTCAAATGTGAGTGGCCTAAATATGCATTAAGATGCTCAAAATTAAGACAAAATCCATCTGTGACTTTCTATGATTTTGTGAGCCCCTTTCTGAAAGCATTTCCAATATTCTGGTTACAGGTAGTCAGTAATGCTATTGTCTGTTTCAGCTAACTTTACAAGCAAATTTTTGGCTCATAAAAATTGTTTTTAAATTCTGATTTTTAAAACATTAGCTCAGTTTGGATACCACGAGGCTCTTGTAGATAGTCCCAGGCCAAAGGTCACACAATGACCCTAGTTACACCCATTGACTTTCACAACAAAACCAAAAAGTCATAAATGTGGGAAAAGGGAACAGGGGAGGCTGGTGGGAGTGGGAGAGATAAGGGCATAGTGAGAGAGAAACATGAATACAGTAATACATGTATGAAGTTGCCAAAGAACGGACTATAAAAAGTGCCGTAGATAACCAAGATGCTTGCACCGGACCCACCAGTGCAAGGTCCAATGGTCCTCTGAGGGCGGAGTGAGGATGATTATAGGAAAGTCAGAAAAGAAGACTCAGAGACGAAGGTTAGAATTTGGGAGGGTTGACTAGTGAATACTGTGGCAGACCCGAGTTTAATTAGACTATATTCTTTACAGTATTGTGGGAAACAAAGTCACAAGCCAACAGAGACAATGGCTGACGTATATTAGATATCTGTTCCCATCTGGAGGCCTCCATGTTCCTTCCTGTTCCTTCTTCCAAGATTAATAGATATTCGGTCCCTTGCCTTAAGCTTCAAGTGTATCCCTTCTTATCATTCCAGGCATCAGCAAGCCAGGAAATCTGCCAGTAGATGTCTAATGGAGATGTATGGATTTTCATATTTATCATCATTTCCTAGAAATAACTTGTAAAGATTAAAAACAATGCATGTCTCTGTGAGCTTCTGTGTATGAGTGATATGTGTGAGAAGTTCAGAAGAAAGTACCGTAATCTCTGGAGTAAGAGCTCCAGAGACTACTGATCCTTCTGACAAGGGTGCTGGGAACCAAACTCAGAACTTTTGTAGAAGTTGGAACTTCTAACTGCTGAACAATATTTCCAGCCTTCAGGAGATCTATGTTTTTTAGATTCCTGTGCACTTTATAATCAAATATTTGTATATATACTTTTAAATTTTTAAGTAAAATATATTGGCATCATTTTCTTCCCTTTCTTCTTCAACCCATGTCATGTCTTCTTGTTCATTTTTTCCCATGTTTCCTTCTCCCTTATTCTCTCTCTAATTTATATCTTCTTAAAAAATATTTCAATTTATTTTTGTGCGTGTATGTGTGTATGTGAGTGTGTGTTTGTATGTGTGTGTGTATGTGTTTGTGTATATCAGTGTGTGGATGTGCGTGTTTATGTGTATTTATGTGTTTGTATGTCTGTACGTGTGTGTGTGTGTGTGTATCTAGATATGTGTGTGTTTATGTATATGTATGTATTTGTAAGTATATGTGCTTGTGTGTGTGTATCTAGATATGTTTATGTTTATGTGTATGTATGTGTTTATATGTATATGTGCTTGTCTGTGTGTTTTTGTGTGTATGTATGTGTGTGTTTGTGTGTGAATGTGTTTGTGTTTGTATGCCTATGTGTGTAGATGTGTGTTTGTGTGTGTTTGTAAGTCTCTGTGTGTTTGTGTGTATGTTTTTATGTCTGTGTGTGTGTTTATATGGATGTGTGTGTATGTGTTTGTGTGCGTATGTTTATATGTGTCTCTGTATTGTGTGGATATATGCTATATGTATGTAGGTGCCTAAGGAAGAGGATTCTTATGACACTGTTGTTACAGGCAGCTGTAAGTCACTTGCCCTAAGTGTTGGAACTCAAGTCCTCTGCATGACGAATGAGAGGTCTACACCACTAAGCCATCTCTAACTCCTGAAAATCACCTGCTGTCATACATTTTACTAATCAGAATCCCCAAAAATGTGTTGTGTGAGTATTGTGTTGGTCACTTTCCATGTTCTTCAGAGCACCTATTAATGAGAATATTACAAGACAAATGGCTTGCAGAAAATGAAGATGAGTTTAAAACCTATAATTTGTATTCCTTTTTACATAACCTTTTATTGTTTACTTTTATATATAATTTGTTCAGATCATAATTCTGCCATCAAGAATTCTGTATGTTCCAGCATTCTTTTTTCTCATGATAGAGTATGAGCTAATACAAGTGTTTCCGGCCTACTAACTGCAAAGTCAGGGGTTAATCTGACTGTTTGGATGCCTGTGCCCTTTCTCCTTTTCCCCACCTTCTTTGCCCAGCCCCATGGCTTTTCAGTGAAGACTTGTAATTTTGTGTACTTGTTTCAATTAATTAGATTTGCATACCACTGGTTCTGGAAACCAGAGTATAAAGTCATTTTAAATGTAACCATCCCTCAGAGAAAATACGGCAGAAAAACAAAGTATAGGTGTTATTAATTACAGCCATCTGGGAGCAATTTGAGAAAAATCTCATTCATGGGATATATTGCAGTGAAGCCTTAAAATCACTGTTTTTCAAAATGTATAAAAATAAATGTTTGTTCAATTTGGATACATAGATACATATAAATGCAATTTAAGGTCATTAAATAATAGCTTTTGCTTATCACTAACTAAGGACAGTAAACTTACAAAATAACTTACACAATAGCAGAATGTGGTAGGCACAAAGATTCTTGTGGTCACAGATAAGCACTAGGAACCAGGAATCATAAAAACACGGGGTTGTCTCTTTAAGGGGAGAAATGCAAAACCTGTTTCCTACCCAGAAGCCTGAGAGCCAGAGTAGTTAATAGACCGAAACTTTTGTGCTATCCGTATGCCCAAAACCACACTGCATCTTTCCCTAGACACTTAACTTGAAGTTGTTTTTCTCAACCAATCTTTAGACATTATCTTTATGGAAGAAGTTGGATATGCTTTGAATTCTATAGTCATGTCTTAAGGTTCATTGTGCTTATGAACTGAGGTATTTACTACCAGGAATTTTTTCACCAAATTGTGCTGGGTTTCCATATGCCTAAAATAAACTCCTCAGGTCAGATCACCAAAGCTTGAACCAATACCAACTACTGAGTCTCGCTGAACAGAACTGTCTTCATGCCGCCACAGACTGATGCTCTCCTGGCCAGGGCATTTTCAGTGCTGCCACAACATGAGATCTTGACATGAGATTGTCTTAGTTTATGCAATTAATGTTTTCTAATAAATATATTACTGGTAAAAATGTTCATCTTTTTCACATAAAATTAAAATTGTGTTTTTTCAAACTAAAAGTAATTTTAAACATTTGATATAGAACAGTATAGATTAAAGAAACATTTTCCTAGTAGCAAGACCTGATCCAAGAATGGAGTCCTGTGAGGATTCTAAGTGCTTGTGATGAAACTCCAAGAAACAAAACAAGACTCCTGTGACTCAGTTTCTTAAAAACCCAGAATTGTTTTTGGAATATGTTTGCATGTCCCTCTCAGGTGTACCAATTAGGAGTGAGTTTACTTCAGATCATTCATTACCACCAGCTATTGTTTTTTTTATATGCATCTATTGAAAAATATGCTTTCCATATGTGACTTGTGTACAATATGGAGCTTGGCCTTTGGGTTGTACATTTTACTCATATGACTTCTCTTTATACTCAGGATATAAATAGTCTGATGTGCTGAATTAAGTTAGCTACTGCATGAGACTTTAGATTACCTCGTTTATTGAATCCATTCCCCAGGTCTCAATGACTCTAGAGCAATAAAAACCTAGAAATAAAATATTAAATTATTACTAAAGACTCTCTGGCACGTGCATGCAGTTACATGCTTGCACCTACATACATAACCACACAATAAAATGTAATTGTATAGATAAGTAGTAAGTGCTACATACATAACCACACAATAAAATGTAACTATATAGATATGTAGTAAGTTCTCTATATAACTAATGTATACAGTTTGATGAGCTTGAAATATTCATGTAACTATAACACCGTCATTTAATCGGACAATACATACATCCATCTCCTCCAAAACTTTCCTCTTTCTGACCTCCTTCTTCTTAGTCAGAACACTGATCTGGGAACATCCCTTTTTAATTTGATTTTTGAGATTATAATGTAATTACATAATTTCCCTTCTTGTTCCTCAAAATTCACCCATACACCTGTCCTTGCTCTCTTTTCAAATTCATGACTGTTTTGAGATATGCCTTTTAAACAACGTTTTAAATGTACAGCTTATTCCTAACTGTAAAACAATGTTATCTATACAGTATCCAGGACTTAGCTTGCAGAAAAGCAGTATTATACAAATTGAAAAATCTCCTTTTCTCTTCTTTCTAAATCCTAGCAACCGACCTCCTAATCTCTGTCCTATATGGCTGAGTTTCTTTTTATTTTTTCAAATATGGAATGATAGGATATTCAATCATATCTATACACATTTTTATATTTGACTTGTGTCTTGTATGTAAAATGGCCAGAATTAACAAATTAAGTGCTCCGGAGAAGGTTAAATGTGAAGTTATTTTGCATAAGATGAAAAGGATCTGTTTTCTTAGCAAGTGGCATTTAGTAAAATATGCAAATGAACGGAGGGCATGCATCAAATACTTTTTTTTCTGGCAGAGTCATTGATCTACAGTGAATGGAAGCCTCAGGCTAAAGAATACTTACTGGAAGAAATTAATTCTGAAAGATCCAAGGAGACACAAGAATGGGTGGCAATCACACAGAAAGATGAAGAAGGAGAAGAAGGTGGAAACTGCCTAAGTCATGCAGCACTTTGTCTTTTATCTATAATAAAGCACATAAAGCATATGGCATCTATATAAATGTTAATCTACAGAAAGACCTTTTCACTGGTAGTCCCTAATGCTCAGGACACTCCCTGTCATATGTATTTTTTAACTAAATGAGTCCATAAATATGACTCTCAAGTATATATATTTACATAATGTATAAAAATAGGCTCTAGACACTGATGACATCATTAAGTTATACTAACATGTTCTTTTTAAATTCTGTTCAAAATGATTCATGTTTTTAGGTTTAAAGAAGATTTTATTGAAATATGATCCTCGTCAGTATCACAGGGATAGTTTTCAGAACCAGAAAGCTCCACTGGGGCTCTTGTTCTAGCAGTGACTTATATAGACTCTTCTGGCTAGTTTTTGTCAATGTGACACAATTTACAAGCACCTAGGAGAGGGAACCTCAAGAACTTCCATCATATGACCTGTCGGAATGTCTATAGGACATTTTCTTGGTTAATGATTGATGGGGGAGTCTAGTATAATATAAACAGTGCCATCCTAGAGGAGATGGTTCCAGATTGTATAACAAAACAAGTTAAGCAAGCCAGAGATAGAAGCACTCTGCCATAATTTCTGCTTCAAGTTCCTTCCATGCTTGAGTTTCTGCCCTGACTTCATTACATGATGAGCTATAAACTATAAGATGGGATAAGCCCTTTCTCTCACCAGCTTGCTTTATGCCATAATGTTTATCACAGCAACATAAAGCAAGCTGGGATAGAAATTGGTATTGTTGAGGCAACTAAGTTGTGTTGGTTTAGAAGGATTATGAAAGCATTTGCAACTAAAACTGGGAATGCTAAGAGCTTACCATGGGCGGAGAAGAACGAAGCCCATGAGAACATGACTTGTTGAGTGTGAAAGACACCCAAGGATTCTATCATAGCCATTCACATCATATTTTTAATTAAGGATCTCTGGTTTGTGGTCAGCTGGGGTTGAAGAATCAAGTGTGACTAACAAGCACCAGTGTTAGTGAAACCATTGCTCTAGTGGGACAATATATGCAGGTTATGAGGAGCTGAAATATCAGCTGTAATTAATAAGACTCTTGTATTACTAAATGAAGTCTTCTGGGAAGCTCGTCCTTATTTTCTGCACACAGAAGCTGTGGTGTTGTGTGGGTGTGCACGTGCGCATATGTGTGTGTGTATGTGTGTGTGAATGTGTGTATATGTATGCATGTGTGTGTGTTCAAGGTAATGTGTCAGTCTCCTACATAGTATCTGCTTTCAAAATCATAAAAAATAGCTAGGGTTTGGTACCATGTAACAAGGTTGAAGTGCTTCCATATAATTTGAATAGTTTCATATAAATATGAAATTTATGTTTTGTCATTAAATTATATTATGAGTATGCTAATTATTTACCCACAAACCTGTTGGAACCAAATGATAATTGCAAAGACACGCTCCACAGTATTTATTGTTTGAGGCTTGCTTGTTTTTAAAAAAAGAAACATACATAGTAGCACTAAATAGCACTAAAATAGACCCAATTGTACTAAAGTCATAAAATTCAATCTTTACCATTATGATTATGTCACATAAATTTCAAGGCCCATAGTTAAAAGCATACTTTGTTATTATTTGAAAGATACTTTGGAAAACAAAAAACAGAAAAAACCTTTTAATTCAATTCTTAGATTAATTTTTTCCTGGTCATAGTAAATATGTATTTCAAATTTTTGATAAGAAATGAAAAACTCCATTTTTACATTATTTGTTTGTGATAATTTGAGGATGACATATACTTTTTCAAATCATTTAGTTGATTATAAACACAAACTGAAACTCTGCTTTTGTAAGGCAATGATTTATTCAAGTATAGATTGCTACTTACATAAAATTTTATATAACATCTAAAACAATGTAACTACAGATCAGCCTTATATGTGGATTTAGAGAGAAGTAATAGATGGTAAAATGACATTTTAATTTATTCATATACAAAAATAGATGTGATTGACTGTATGATATCTTGGAATAAACAAAATAATCTTGAGAACTGCTTCTCAATACCATTCATATAAAATAAGCTAGACAGAGGAGACATAATCAGTTACTTAATTTTAAAAATATATATGTATATTTTATTTTTTGATAATTTATTTACATTTCCAATATTTCCCCCTATCTAAGTCTCTTCCTCCCCAGCTTCAATGAGGGTATTTCACCTCCCACCTACCTACCCACCCACTCCCATATTCCCACCTTGACAGTCCCCTTTACTGGGGCCTCTAACACCCTCAGGCCCAAGGGCCTCTCCTCCCCCTGATGGCCAACAAGGCCCACCCCTGCCACATATGTGGCCAGCAACATGGGTCCCTCCATGTGTATTCTTTGGTTGGTGGTCCAGCCTCCAGGAGGATCGGGGGATCAGACCAGTTGACACTGTTGCTCCGTACATGAGGCTGCACACTCCCTCAGCTCCTTCAGTCCCTTCTCCAACTCCTCCATCTGGGACCTCACTCCCAGTCCAGCTGTTACTGTAAAGTGAAACTTGGGTATTCCGGACTTTTGGGCTAATATCCACTTATCAGTGAGTACATACCATGTTCGTTCTTTTGTGACTGATTTACCGCGCTCCGGATGATATTTTCAAGTTCCATCCATTTGCCTGCAAATTTCATGAAGTCATTGTTTTAATAGCTGAGTAGTACTCCATTCCATAAATGTACCACATTTTCTGTATCCATTCCTCTGCTGAGGGACATCTGGGTTTTTCAGTCTTCTGGCTATTATAAATATGGCTGCTATGAACATAGTGGAGCATGTGTCTTTATTA
>CM052719.1:44714084-44745802 GCA_028551405.1 Uromys caudimaculatus
CTCCTACTATTATTGTGTGAGGTGCGATGTGTGCTTTGAGCTTTAGTAAAGTTTCTTTTATGAATGTGGGTGCCCTTGCATTTGGAGCATAGATGTTCAGAACTGAGAATTCTTCTTGGTAGATTTTTCCTTTGATGAGTATGAAGTGTCCTTCCTTATCTTTTTTGATGACTTTTGGGTGAAAGTCGATTTTATCCGATATTAGAATGGCTACTCCAGCCTGTTTCTTGAGACCATTTGCCTGGAAAATTGTTTTCCAGCCCTTTACTCTGAGGTAGTGTTTGTTTTTATCATGGAGGTGTGTTTCCTGAATGCAGCAAAATGCTGGGTCCTCTTTATGGATCCAGTTTGTCTGTCTATGTCTTTTTATTGGGGAATTGAGTCCATTGATGTTAAGAGATATTAAGGAATACTGATTGTTAGTTCCTGTTATTTTCAATGTTACTTTTAGGTTTGTGTGGCTATCTTCTTTTCAGTTTGTTGAAAGATTACTTTCTTGCTTTTTCTAGGGTGTGGTTTCCTTCCTTGAGTTGATGCTTACCATCTATTATCCCTTGTAGAGCTGGGTTTGTAGAAACATATTGTGTAAATTTGGTGTTGTCCTAGAATATTTTGGTTTCACCATCTATGGTAATTGAGAGTTTTGCTGGGTATAGCAGCCTGGGCTGGCAGTTGTGTTCTCTTAGATTACTGTATGAGTTCTGCCCAGGATCTTCTAGCTTTCATAGTCTCTGGTGAGAAGTCTGGTGTAATTCTGATAGGTCTTCCTTTATATGTTACTTGACCTTTTTCCCTTACTGCTTTTAATATTCTTTCCCTGTTTTATGTATTTGGTGTCTTCATTATAATGTGACAGGATGAATTTCTTTTCTGGTCCAATCTATTTGGAATTCTGTAAGCTTCTTGTATATTTATGTTCATCTCTTTCTTTAAGTTAGGGAAGTTTTCTTCTATAATTTTGTTGAAGATATTTACTGGTCCTTTAAGTTGGGAATCTTCACTCTCTTTGATACCTATTATCCTTAGGTTCTGTCTTCTCATTGTGTCCTGGATTTCATGGATGTTTTGGGTTAGGAGCTTTTTGCATTTTGTGTGTTCTTTTACTGATGTGTCAATGTTATCTATGGTATCTTCTGCTCCGGTGATTCTCTCTTCTATTTCTTGTATTCTGTTGGTGATGCTTGTATCTATGACTCCTCATCTCTTTCCCAGGTTTTCTAACTCCAGGGTTGTCTCCTTTTGTGATTTCTTTATTGTTTCTATTTCTATTTTTAGCTCCTGGATAGTTTTGTTCATTTCCTTTGTCTGTTTGATTGTGTTTTCCTGTAATTCTTTAATGGATTTCTATGTTTCCTCTTTAAGGGTTCTAGTTGTTTATCTCTGTTGTCTTGTACTTCTTTAAGGGTGTTAATTTCTTTCTTAAAGTCTTCTATCATCATCATGAGAACTGATTTTAAATCTGAGTGTTGCTTTTCAGGTGTGTTGGGGTATCCAGGGTTTGCTGTGGTGGGAGAGCTGGGTTCTGATGTTGCCAAGTAGCCTTGGTTTCTGTTCCTTATGGCTTGTCCCTCCTTCAGGTCTCTGTGTCAATACTCCTTGAAGACCAGCTCTCTGTGAGAGGTATTTGGATTTGGAGAGCTGTGGCACAGGGTCAGCTCTGGGGTGCAGACAGAAACCAGAAGGATCTTGTCCCCAGCTGTCCCTTGGTTCCTATGTCACAATCCTGCTTTCCTGGGCAGTGACATTATTGGTAATTTTATTAATATAAATCAGAACATCAGCATTATAAAAGCTCCATCATTACAAAAAGCCCCCAATAGTTTCCCTTCCTTCTTTCCCCCTCCTGCTGGGTTAATCAGACCCAACCATATTTTGCACTACAAAGCACAATTTCAGTAAGCAAAAAAAAAAAGTCTAGCCAGGCATGTCCTGTAGCCATGAGCACATACCAACTGACAGCTAATGCATTTACAATTATGCAAGGTGAGAGACAGACTAAATATGTATGGGTATAAGTCTGTTCATCAAATAGTACCCTTCTGTCCTAATATGCAGAGATGTGCTTATTGTATCAAGTAACCTTAATTGATATATATATGTATGTATGTATATATATATACATATATATATATGTATATATATATACATATATATATACATATATATATGTATATATATATACACACATATATATATATTTCTGATACCATCTTTCAAAGAGCCATTTTTAATCATACATAGCTTCTCTATTTTCTAAGTCTCTGTTGATCAGACACAGCTTCTCATTTTAAGTCTCTGTTGATCAGACATAGGTTCTTCAGAACAGATATGCAAGTAGGGAGCCACTGCTCTCCATAACTGCTGAAGGCTTATTAGTGTGGCTGCAGTTGCTTTTCTAGGGACATGATTACGTGTCCCCAAATACCCAAGATCAGTGGTTACATTTAGAGGGTCAGTAGAGGTAGAGAGAGGAGAGGAAGGTTTTGCCTCTTGAAAGGGTATTGTGAAAAACATAGAATCATCCACAAGACTTTCAGCCTGTATGATCCTGGCCTTGCCGCCTTGCCCATTATCAATGAAGTGAAACTAAAATTCCTCAGAGTATAGACAGCAGAGTGAAATGAAGGAGAGCATGTAGCACACACGATGTAGGGTATAAGCATAGATGCCACCAAATTCATCACAGGTCCTTGCCAAGTGGGAAGGAGTTTCTATAGGCCTTGCCATAGTAGGGTCTCAGCAGTGAAGCACTCATACGCTGTTCTGTGCATGTGCTGAGTGGCCACTCCCACACATGTGTATTGGTGCCTCTGGAGGCAAAATAAAAAAAGTGTTGTATTCCTTGATGCTGATGTAAGTGTGGGTTGTGAGCCACTCAATACAAATGCTTAGAATTGAACTCAGGTCCTCTGAAAGAACATCAATCTTTCTTAACCTCTGAGCTATCTTTCCAGCCCCTCTATCTTCATTATAGCATTCTACTAACTGAAATGCTTATTAGATATTATAATTTGTCTTATCAGCTGTACAATAGGATATTATTAACATCAGAAATGAAAATGTCGTTCATATTATTTATTTTAATATTTGAAATATTTAACAAAATAATGAGGAGAGACTTCCAGGCCAATTTATTTATGTAAAATGAACTCCTTTGAAAATAGGCAAAAAAAAAAAAAAAAATAGAGATGCTACTCAGCTGAAAGAATGCTTGTGTAGCACAAATCAAATCCTGGGCTTTCCCCGACCCCTGAGAAACCTGCACTAAGCTTGCTTAGCTGTCGGACCAAGAAGATAAAATTGATAGTCATTTTCATTACATGGCATGAAAAGGTGATTTTGAAAGTTATACACTGAAGAGTTAACATTGACAAAGCTAAGATTCCCAAAATTCAAGTTTGAGATCTGTGAAAAATTAATTTAACTTGATTAATTTGTTCAATGATATGGCTGGATTAATGAAGCATTTTTAAGCCATTATTAAGGAGCAAAACCCATTAATGTTGGAGAATTCTTGACTCCAATTCTTCATTTCACAACTCATTTGTTTCAGCAGTAGTCTATAGTATTCTTTATGGATTAAAAATGAGAGGGAGGGATGACAAAAAAGGGAAATTCAGTCACTGATAAGTGGATATTAGCCCAAAAGCTCAGAACATCCAAGATACAATTTACAGACCACATGAAGCTTAAGAAGAAGGAAGACCAAAGTGTGGGTGCTTCAGTCCTTCTTAGAAGGGAAAAAATTACTCAGATAATCAAGGGAGGAAATATAGAGACAAAGTGTGGAGCAAGACTGAAGGGAAGGCCATCCAGAGACTGCCCCGCCTGGGGATCCATCCCATAGACAGACACCAAACCCAGACATTATTGTGGATGCCAAGAAGTGCTTGCTGACAGGAGCCTGATATAGCTGTCTTCTCAGGGGATTTGCCAGAGCCTGGCATATACAGAGACAGATGCTTACAGCCAACCATTGGACTGAGCACAGGGTCTCAAGTGAAGGAGTTAGAGAAAGGACTGAAGGAGCTGAAAGGGGTTTGCAACCCCAAAGGAAGAACACTATCAACCAACCAGTCTCCCCAGAGTTCCCAGGGACTAACCCACCAACTACAGAGTACACATGGGGGGATCCATGGCTCCAGCTGCATATGTAGCAGAGGATGGCCTTGTTGGGAATCAAGGGGAGGAGGGTCTCTTTGACCTGTGAAGGCTGAATGCCCCAGTGTAGGGGAATGCCAGGGCGAGAGGCAGGAGTGGGTGTGTGGTTGTTCGAGCACCCTCATAGAAGCAGGGAGGATGGGATGGGGGTTTCCGGAGGGGAAACCGGGAAAGGGAATAACATTTGGAATGTAAATAAATAAAATATCCAAGTAAAAAAGAAGAGAAATTCATATTTATAAATTTCCTACACATAATTCTGAAGAATTTCGTTTCTGCATTTACTCCATTTTCAACTGTCTATATTCATATCTGAAAATTCTCATTTCTTTTTACAATCTTTTTTATCCACTATCAAATATGAATTACAAAAGAATGAAAATATTTAAATATTATCTTCTATGAAAGATTTTCTTTTACATTTAATCATTTAGTGTTTGTATGTGAGTGTGTTTTCTCTTTCTGCCTTGGTTTGCCTCAGGTCCCTGGCTTGTCATCAAGTGACTTTATCCTCTTAGCCAAGTCAAGAGCCCTCACACAGAAATTTAAGATAGTAGTGTTGGGTGATTTCTTACTTTAATTTTTACAATTTGAGAATTCTATTCTTATTGTCCTGAGTCAGAAATTAATTTGGATCAGCATTTACCTAAAAATGTACTTTTATTTCAAGTATCATTTTACTGGGAATATGTATGAAACTAATTGTATGATGGGCATAATTATTTCATGAAACATTTTATAAATAAATTTTATTGACCAATTTGAAGATAGCACATAATATTGTCCTTGTTTTAAAGGCAATTTTATAGAACTAATTTGCAGTGCCTTACAAATCCAAAGGTTTAACTATTTAATAAAGCTGAAATGTTAAATAACTGCAAATTCTTATTATTATAGGAGAAATTATTTACATGTCCATTTGGGGATAATAAGAGTTGACTAAAAGGAGTTTCACACAATAATTTCTATATGTAATATTGTTCATTTCAGAGTAATCATATTTCTTTATTAGACTGAAAGTTTTTTGATGTTTTACGCAAGGTTGACCCTTCAGGCTTGGCTGATGAAGGTTAATATGAATAAGGATTAAATCAGGTTATTTACCAGAGAACTTGTATATGGATAGCAGTTTAAATGGCAAGATTTTGAAGGGACTATTTAGAATTTTAAAAACTTTTATACTATCTGGCAGTGGTGGCACATGCCTTTAATCCCAGCACTTGGGAGGCAGAGGCAGACAGATTTCTGAGTTTGAGGCCAGCCTGATCTACAGAGTGAGTTCTAGAACAGCCAGGGCTACACAGAGAAACCCTGTCTCAAAACTTTTATACTGAGATTGAAATTGTCACTATTTTATCACAGTACAATATACTTCATATCCAGTTGTTGCCATTTCTAAACATGGTGAATGACACAATGAAAAAATGAATTGAATTTTTCAATTTTCTCCTAAAAGATTTGAAAATTTCAAGTGAAGAATATGCAATTTAGAATTGAAAATATGCAAGTAAAAGACATCCATGGCAAATATTAACAGTTACAGGAATTCCGAAGGTAATTTCAGTCGAGGATTCCTTAAGTTTATACATCAAATGACATAATATTGTCCACTAAGTTCCAAATATGCTGTTATAATTGGATTCAATGTTTATTCAATAGGCCATGGAGAGTAGTGTGTGTAAACTTCTAGCACCTCTCACTATCCTGTTTGTTCAGCTTATGCTTTGTGACTTTGACTAATTTTTGTTTTAACTCAGTACAGAACATGCATGAGATTCAAAGTTTTCTCACTAAGATTTTGTTCTGATATTTAAATACCCTGTGTTCTTATCAATCATTATTATATTAATATAAAATTAGAATCAATGATGGGACTGCACAATTTCTTTCCTGATGAAGGGCTTACAAACTAATTTCTTCTGTTACATTTTTTCTCCCAATGAGTATATAGCTTATCATGGCTAATTTAAATTTCTTGAAAGAATTCCATTTTCTGCATTAAAATATTGTGTTTCAGACTTCTTAATCTCATTAAACTTCCTAAGTATTTGATAAATCCAAGTTAATTTAAAAGGGAGGAAGCAATTGTCACTTATACTACTTAGATAAAAAGAAAGTATCAAACTCTTCCAATATATCAAAGATTTTTTTTTGAAAAGTCTAAATTGTCACAGGATATGCCATTGCTCATCTGTTCCTTTCAGCAACCTGAACAATCGATACTTACTTCAGGTGTTACTGATCATGAGGTCAGCTTCATCCATCAATATGTTGGTCACAAGGAACAAATCAAGCACCAGGGAGCTGTTTCATTTTCCCTGTGATTTAAAATGAAACACGGTGCTTATCAATCTTCATGTTCATGCCACAAACTGCCATTACAAGCACGAGTCATAGTTTAGTGATATTAAATGTGGTTTTAAATTTTCCCATAAAATTCTGGAATGTCCAGGTTAACCTTGCTTAATAGCCCAGAGGAAACTGTGACAGGAACGAAAAATATTTTTTGCCTAAAATCTTTCGGAAGCCCATGATGAAAATGTTCAGAGAAATAACAAATCCGATGCACATTCTTAAATACTATTTAAAGGGATATATAAACATTTACAAATAATCTGAGGCTCTTATGCTAGATAGCACAATTATAGCTATCACAAGCATGCAAATGCAGAAGAGAAAGATGAGTACAAGAGGGCATGTATGTGTGCGCATGCACGTGTGTGTGTGTGTGTGTGTATGTGTGTGTGTGTGTGTGTGTGTGTGTGTGTGTGTGTGTGTATGTATGTATGTATGAGAAATAGGGAGAGAGAGAAGAGAGAGAAAAAAAGAGAGGGATATATGGAGGGAGGGAGAGGGAGATAGAAAGAGAGAGAGAGGGAGAATGAGACAGGGAGAAGGAGACAGAGAGGGAAAAATTCAGAGATTCAGAGACAGAAACAGAGACCAAGACAGTTTCAGAAAGATAGATATAGGGACAGAGAGACAAAGGGACAAAGACACAGAGAGAGTCACAGAAACTATAAATATCTATCTCTTACACATTAACTGGATAATTTTAATTTGGCTGGAAACTAAGCAGAATAATCCTGAAAACTGCTCTTTGAGAACCAATAAATACAACAATAGCCATATAGTAAAAACACTTGTAGTCAGATATCAGGGAAAACTACAAATATTCCATACATTTCTCAAAATAACATATTAGAATGAATAGGTGATGAGTAATATTTGTAAATGTCATATTTCTAAATAAAGGAAACTTCTGTTTTTCTGCAATAAAACACATCTTACAGTTCAAATTCTATTCAAGGTATTCCTCTACACACTTACGCAATTTTCAGTGATATTTGTATCATTTTCTAACTTGTGTCCCCATGGAGTTGTTTGCATTTAACTGTAACATGGAGGGTCTCAGATGTTTACTTAGATATCATTAAAATATATTGTAGGAACGGTCTATAAGTATTGGACTTGAGGACACTGAAGGGAGTACGTGGAAGACAAAAGACCCCTTCAAATTAATGTGAGAAGATAGCTATGTGTGGTTTTTGTTTCCTTGCTTGCTTTTGCTTTCTCATTGTTTTGTTATTTTCTCTGTCAGGTATCTTAGGTCCATGATGCGCATCCTGAACCCCTTGATGACTTTTATCAGCTTTCTGCTATCCAGGTCAGTCCATTTATGCATCTGTCCTAGCAGATCTCGGGCCTGGTCCCGAGGGAGGATAACTTTTCCCTCTTGGGCTTTTTATTGATCTTCACTCTTGAGATGGTTGTTGGTAGGGTAGCTAGAGATCTGGGCCTCCTCCTCCTTAGTGTAGACTAGGTGGGGCCAGTGCTTGGCCCAGTGGGGCCATTTTTTTTAACTTCTCTGATAGTTGGTTTTTTTAAGGTTTTTTCATTGGATCAGCACAGGTACAGTGTCTTTAAGGGCTACTGCCTTGGCCGCTTTATCAGCTGGATTGTTTCCTCTAGCCATATGGCTGTCCCCCCTTCTGGTGCTGGATAGTGGATAATGCTCACCTTGGTTGGCCTAAGGAGGGTGCTTAAGAGGGCCTTGATTTCAGCCTTATTTTTAACTTCTCTTCTATTTGGTGTTAAAAGTCCCCTCTGTTGGTAAATTGCCCCGTGTGCATGTGTAGTGGCAAAGGCATACCTGCTGTCAGTGTAGATGCTGATCTTTTTGCCTGCCCTTAGGGCCAAGGCTTTGGTAAGAGCTATCAGCTCTGCCTTTTGGGTTGACGTTCCTAGAGGAAGCGGTTCCATCCAGACCACCTAGTGCTGGTCCACAGGTCCGCAATGGTGGCCCCTACCTTGCTTTGTCCCTCCACCAGATAGCTGCTGCCATCAATGAACCAGGTCACCTCAGCATCTGGGAGTGACTGATCTGACAAGTTCTTTCACCATCTCTGGTTCTCAGCTAGAATCTGCTGACAATCACGAGCTGGCGGATCAAGGTCGGAGTCGGGTAGCAGAGTGGCCATGTTGAGGGCCACTGATGACTTGAAAGTCACCCAATCTGAGTTTAACAAGAGAGTCTGATGATGAGTCATGTGGGCATTGGTCAGCCATTGATCTGGGGGCTAGTGAACAACGCTCTCCAAGTCATGAGGAACTGTCAAGGTCACGTTCTGCCCTAGGGTCAATTTACCAGCATCTTTTAACTAGAACAGCCACAGCTGCCGCTATCCATAGACAAGCAGGCCACCCAGCAGGAACAGGGTCTAATTTCTTGGACACATAGGAAACTGGGTACTCCAGGGGCCCAGCTGCGGAGTGAGCACTCCCTTGGCTATACCCCTATTCGCTGCCACATAAAGGTGGAAAGTCTGCTGGCATTGTGCAGTCTTACAGCAGGGGCCTTGGGCAAAGCCTGCTTAATCACATCAAAAGCCTGCTGCTCTTCTTCCTTCCAATAGAAGGGCTGTCTGTTTTTGGTCAGCAGGTGGGGGGGGGGGGGCAGCCAATTCAGCAAACCCTGGGATCTATAGCCAGCAGAAGCCAGCTGGGTCGAGGAATTCCTGTGCTTGTTTGGGGCTCTGCAGAGGGATGTGCAGCTGAAACTCTGTATCTCAATTCTCCCAGCTCCTCCAAGAGGCATTTAGTCCCCTCTAGACGGTCCTCCTTGGTCTCAGCTGCAATTAATAGATTAGGCAGAAGAAGGTGTGTACCAAGTCCTAGAGGGTGGCAAAGAACCCAACAGGATCTATGGGTTAGGCACAGTGGGGTGTCTGTTGGCAACACACTAGTTTACCTCTCAAAGGTCCTGTATCGGGTGATAGTCTTGGGTCCCAGGTTTCTTTACAGGCAGGAGGGGAGTATTCCAAGCATCTTGGCACTTCTGCAGGATCCCTTGTTCCAGGAACCTGGTACCGTGGGGCCTGATTCAGTCTCGGGCCTCCCTTGACATCGGATATTGGTGCACAGTCACGGGGAGGCTTGGGCTCTGAGCTCCACATGGATGGGGGGGGGGCTGGTTGGTGGCTCTCCCCATTCCTGCTGTCTCTGCCCAGGCCTGGGGAAGGCCTCAAGACACCAATCTAGGTCTTGAGGTGCCCTGTCCAAAGTCTCAAACAGCTTGTATTCATCCTCTAGCCTGAGATCAGGACTTGGAGTGATTCTCCCTGAACACCTTTAACTTGGGGCCCCTCTAGGGGGAAATGGATCTGCGCTCCCATTTTGGTGAGCAGCTCCCAGAGAAGGATGGGGTAGGGACAGTCTGGTACCCTAAATGAATGGGATAACTGGCCCATTCCCAGGTTTACTGTTCTTTTGGTAGTCCTTGAATACATTTTGGTGCCAGTGGATTCTTGGACCCAAGATCTTCTCTTGAAAACTGGGTCATCGGCTTGGAGGACTGAGTGTTGAGCCCCTGTGTCCACCAAGAATTGAATGAATTTCCCCTTCACTCTCAGAGTTACCATGGGTTCGGGGAAGGGGTTTGAACCCCATCTCCCCTAGTTACTGTCTTTACTCAGGACTAACACTTTTGCTGTTTGGGGGTGCTTTCCCAGAGGCCTGGGATTTCCTGCTTCTGGCTTCCATTTGTTAGGGCACTCTCAGGCTCAGTGGCCTCTCTTTTTGCAGTATGCACACTGGTCCTTTCCTGTCTCTCTTCTCTGCTTTCCCTGACTACTGTAGCCAGGATTCTCTGTAGATTCCTTCCTTGTTGCTTTTTTCTTTCTCTGTCTCTGTTCCTTCTCCTCCTCTGTCTCCCTGTTATGGTAGACTTTCTCAGCATCCTGCACTAAATCCTTCAATGGCTTATCCTGTAAGTATTTCTAGCCTCTGAAGCTTTTTCCTGATATCTCTACTAGCTTTGTGCTCCTCAATGCTGGGGTCATAGGGTGTATACTGACAGAATGCCTCCATGAGTTACTCTAGAAAGGCCGCGGGTGACTCATCTATCTGGTCCCTGCTTAAACCCACGTACCTTGGTCAGATTTGTGGGTTGTCATGCAGCCCACTTGAGATCTGCCAGTGGAGTCTGGTGTTGGACCTTCAGGTGCCCCTTACCTTTTGCCATAGTCAAGGAAAGCTTGCTGTCAACAACAGCATGATCAATCAATGGTATCTGAGGAGGCATTCTTTCTAGCTTCCTGCAGTATCCTCTCTCACTCTTCAATCATGAAGAGCACTCTTGTGAGTTGTTGGATATCATCCTAGGTGGGCTGATGAGTAAATAAAACAGTCTCAAAGAGATTAATTGGCTCTTTGGAAAGGGGTAGGGTGGTCTCCTCCTGCTCCTCCCTCCAGTAAAGGCGATACAAAGTCCCCAGTCTCATATGGGCTGAGGATTCCAGGACCAGTGCTGGTACTGGCAGTGCCATGGAGTCTAAGGTAGGGGGATATGGAGGAGGAGGGTTGTCTTAGTCAGGGTTTCTATTCCTGCACAAACATCATGGCCAAGATGCAAGTTGGGGAGGAAAGGGTTTCTTCAGCTTACACTTCCATGCTGCTGTTCATCACAAAAGGAAGTCAGGACTGGAACTCAAGCATGTCAAAGAGCAGGAGCTGATGCAGAGGCCATGGAGGGATGTAACTTACTGGCTTGATTGCTTGCTTGCTTCTCCTGGCTTGCTCAGCCTGCTTTCTTATAGAGCCCAAGACTCCCAGCCCACAGATGGTACCACTCACAAGGGGCCCTCCCCCCTTGATCACTAATTGAGAAAATGCCTTACCACTGGATCTCATGGAGGCATTTTCTCAACTGAAACTCCTTTCTCTGTGATAACTCCAGCTTGTGTCAAGTTGACACATAAAACTAGCCAGTACAAGGGTCTTGGAGTAACAGGTCCACTGTTGAATAGTCTTGGAGGATCTATTTTTTCTCAGGTCCAGATATCTCCTCCAGAGCTTTCTTCTTCCTGATGGCCAGAACCTGTTAGGCACATCTTGGGGAAAGAAAGGCTTTTATTTGTGAGGAAGGAGGGAGGTCTTCCACTAGATTCTTTCAGGTAACTATATAAGGCACTTGATCCGGGTGGTACTGACAAGTTTTCTCCCCTTTCCCTAACTTCCCTCCAGTGGTTAACTAGGATGTTTAATGTGGTAGATTCAGTCTGTCCGCTATCCAAAAAATGTCATCAGTTTAAGTCCAAGAACACAGAACAAGATACCAACGAACACAGAGGAAAACAATCAACACAGCTTGACTCTGCCATGGGCAGGCATCTAGGTTCAAGAACACAGAGAAAGACAATCAACACGCAGTTTTCCACTTCCATGGACCCAGTTACAGACAGTTCATCCCTTCCATGAATGCAGAACAGACTTGCTCAGCAGGCTCAAGCTGCACCTAGCCAAAACAAGAGCCCCTGCTGATATGGCAGAATCCACATCTGAAAGGAGTAGAGTCATTTCCACTCCTTCCAGGGGAGTCCTGAAGTGTCCTCCAAGTTCCCAGCAGTGGAGACATTAAGTCATGTCTACCCATTGCACTTGACAGCCCCAAACACTCCGAGCTCCCTGAAGCTTGCAAGCAAACTGAAAGTTCAAACAAACTTACAGACTCAGACTCTGACAGTGAAACAAACAACCACTATATCTGCTCTAGCCATTCCTCTGATCTGCTACTCTCTGGTAAGTCCCCACAGAGAGTCAATTCCCAGCCAATGCACCAAATGTAAGACTCTGGGGAGCCTTAGCTTACCAGAGACCCCCAGAGTGAACACCATGGAATTGAGGATCAGTGCAAAAAGCAAGAGGAATTTGTTGTTCCAGCATGCTGGGGTCACTCTGCACACAAGGGAGGGAGGGAAATGATCATGTGTAGCCCATTCAAGGAGCTTTTATAGTTTTTAGAGCAGCAGCCATTAGGCACAATGTGATTGGCAGAAGAGTGTGACTTTTAAACTGATTGGTCTTTAGGGAATGAGGTAGTAGGGGCTTAATCAGCCCTTCCCTTCCAGCTTATGAGCTCTCTAACCTGTTTCTTCCAGGAGGGGAAGGGTGCCTACATGCTTGGGGGTCTGGTGGAATTTTCCAAAGTTCCTGAGCTGACATCTTCAGTGTGTGTGTGTGTGTGTGTGTGTGTGTGTGTGTGTGTGTGTGTGTGTGTGTGTGTGTGTGCGCCTTTGTGTAGGTACCTAGACAGACCAGAAAAAGGCACAAAATCCCCTGATGTAGCAGTCCAGTGGTCATGGAGAACTGGATACCTGAAAGAGGGGCTGGAAATGAAAAGGACAGGGTTGAGAGAGAAGGATGAAGTGAAGACAAAAGTTTCTGATCAATCAAAGTTTAATATTCAGTACTGTGTTTATACAAGGAGAGCCCCATCCTTTGTTTCAGCTGGATTGAGTTGCAAAGCAAGCTTATCTGGCAGTCTGCTCCTGTAGGAAATTGCAAATACTGCTAGGACAGAGGTTGTAAAACCACTGTGGCAAACAGTCAAGGTCTTTTTGGCCTACTCAAGGCTGGGGTAAGGGCACATTTCCCCTTTTTTGTTTTTTAAAGATGAGTTGGACAGGGGCACAAGATTTACTTGTTTTCTATAATCCCATCTAGGATATAGAGTGGCTAGGTGACCATGAATGTCTTAGGTTGGGGTCTATATTGCTCCTTCTTACCCATCATGGACAACAAACATAGCTTTTTGATGTATGCCTCTGTCTTAGGTTGATAGGAGTTCAAGAACACTCTTAACTATCCCTGACTATCGGCCTTCATAAGCACACTCTTTCCCATTCAGACCAAATCCACGAAGGATTTATGAATATGCATTCAATGCATTTCTTCATAGTGATGAATAACTGCCATTGTTAATAGCTGAGCTTGCTGAAAGCGATCCTGCATGAAGGCAACCAATCTGTTTAAGATACAAGGTCCAAAAGTTGAGAGCAACAAAATTATAATTAATGGTCCATACAGTGTTGAAATTAAAGTTGGCACTAACACTTGTTTGAAATCCAGATTCTGTCCAATTTTATCCAATGCAAATGTAACTTTATAAAGAACTGTAATTAACTTCCTAATATGTCTCTGAAAATGTCCAGAACCAGCCTTCCAAATGAAGACTGTCATTTCCTTTTTGCCAATACTGGATTGATTTCAATACCAGTCCATGATCGAGTGATAATAACTGGTCACATTAAAGTAAAGAGAAGAGTCATTATAACTTCCCTTTTTGATTAATTTTTCTAAGTCAGTTTCCATAGTCTCCATGTTCTCTGTCCCACAAGGTCTAAAAGCTTGAAGCAAGACAGCTGGCCCAGTCTGGGATATAGGCAAGCAAAAGTGGGTCAATAACATATGTCCAATAAAACCATTGTGACAAGCAGTCAAAGTCTGTTTAGCCTACTCAAGGCTGGGGGAAGGGCACACCCTGGTGTTAGAATTACAAGCAGTTGTTATTCATCATGCAAAGGTGATGGGAACCAATTCGGGTCTTCTAAGAGGAATTCTAAGAGTATTCATACTTATCTGCTGAGACATCTATCCAGTCCCTCTTAGAAATTTTAATTTTTTAACATTTTTTATGTTCACATATTTCTGAAAATTAGCAAATTTTAGCTTCTCTAAAGCAGATCATTTTTACTTCATGTTTTTATCATAGCAGGTCTGTCAGAAATTCACATCAGAATTTACCTCTCATTGAAGTTGGTGCCTCTATGTTCTGTGACATCGTTAGTTTTCTCCTATGTCTTCTTTTTATAATGTCTTAAAAGTTGACCAATCCAATCCCTTGACGTTTTTCTATTTTATTGTATAAATTTTATCTTTATATTTTTCTAAAGAAATCTTTGCCTTTGCCTCAGTGGGAGAAGATGCACCTAACCCTTGAGAGACTTGAGACCTTAGGGAGTTGAGAGGCCTGGTGGGGCATCCTCTTGAAGATGGGGGGAAGAAGGAATAAGAAAAGAAGCTATAGGAGGGCAGACCGACTGGGAAGAGGGCAATGACTGAATTTTTAAAGAAATGTAAGTGTAATAACAAATAAAAAAGAAAACAAAAAATAAAAAGAGAAATCTTAGCCCTTATATCATATTCTTGCTTTGTGAAGTCCATTTTTTCTCTTGTTGAGGATACACATTAGCATTTTTTCCTTCTGTTTCTGAATTATCTGCAATTTGTCCTTCATGAGTCTTTTACTTGAAATTATCTGTCTTTATCTTGTCATCATTGTTCAATGAACTATTGCGATTTATCGACTCATGATCAACTAAGAATAAGACATTAAAAGAGTTTTTAGTTGTTCTGATATTGTAAATTTGCTTGTAATCAGGAGTGATCACCTTTCAACCTATGAAATATTCTGTGTCATCTCAAATCCATCCCAGCTCCACAGCTTCTTTAGTGAAGTTTCTGAGTACTGTTGGTGATTCAGATAAGTAGCTTGCATTACAGTAGTAGGAAAAAACAATGCCAATTTATGCTCTCATATTCAATATCCAATGTTCAGTGTCAATCCGTTTTAATCCTGACACTACTTTTTCTTTAATGGCAATGTTTGCATGTTCAAAATCACAGAATATCATTTTGGTTTCTTTAGAGAATAAACCTTATGTGATTTTTAAAGTATTGAAGATAATGGGAAAAGAAGAGAACCCAGTGTTCAGAGCATCCCATACAAACAAAGAGCACATTGTCTTCTAAAATCCTACATAGTGTGAATGCTCCAACAACTGAACATCACAAGGACTCTAGAATTTATTTGCTTGACTCTGAATATCTGCATCTGTATTATCAGGTGCTGGCAGAGCCTCTCAGAGGACAGCTATACCAGACTTTTGTCAGCAAGCACATCAGCAATAATGGCGTGAGTTTGGTGTCTGCAGATGGGATGGATGCCAAGATGGGGCAGTCTCTGGATGGCCTTTCCTTCAGTCTCTGCTAATTTTTTGTTTCTGTGTTTCCTTTACACAAGAACAATTCTGGGTTAAAAATTTTGAGATAGGTGGGTGGCCCTACCCCTCAACTGGCAACCATGTCTGTCTTCTAGAGGTGGTCTCTACAGGTTCTATCTCCCCTCTGTTGGGTATTTTGGCTAATGTCATTCATTGGGTCCTGGGATCCTCTTGCTTCCCTGGCATCTGGGACTTTCTAGTGGTTCCCGAAGTTCCCCACCTCCACTGATACATATTTCTATTCATTTCCCTGACCCTCTGGACTTCTCTTCTGTCTCTTCCAATACCTGATCCTGTCCCCCACTTTTTTCCCTCCTTGACCACTTTCTCTCCCAAGTCCCTCTACCTCCATGATTATTTTGTTCCACTATCTAAATAGGATTGAAGCATCCACACTTTGGTCTTCCTTTTTGTTAAGTTTCATATGGTCTATGAGTTGTATCATGGGTATTCTGAGCTTTTGAGGTAATATCCAGTTATCAGTGAGTACACACCATGTGTGTACTTTTAGTTGGTTAATCTCTAGTGGCTCTCTGTTCTCAGACACTATATATTTACCTTTCTTCTGGTCTATTAAGTAGGTTAGTATTCTTCTAATAAATTTAACTTCTATTAGAATACTCACTTTTAAACAAATATTTCTTCCAAGTTCAAATATTACTCATGATTATTTTACCAACCACAAATTTTCACAATCTCTTATTTAAGTTTTTAGTAGCTTAGAGAATGATTTCAAAATGAGATGCCCAAAGTGTGGATGCTTCAGTCTTTCTTAGAAGGGGGAATAAAATACTCAAGGAGGGATATACAGAAACAAACTGTGGAGCAGAGACTGAAGGAAAGGCCATCCAGAGACTGACCCAGCTAGGGATTCATCCCATATCCAGACACCAAACACAAACACTATTACAGATGCCAAGTGCTTGCTGACAGGAACCTGATATAGCTGTCTTGTGAGAGGCTCTGCCAGAGCCTGACAAATATAGAGGTGGATACTTGCAGCCAACCATTAGACTGAGCATAATGTTCCCAAAGGAAGAGTTAGAAAAAGAACTGAAAGAGCTGAAGGGGTTTGCAACCCCATAAGAAGAACAACAATATCAACCAACCATATCCTCCAGAGCTCCCAGGGACTAAACCACCATCTAAAGAGTACACATGGAGCGAACCATGGCTCCAGCAGCATATGTAGCAGAGGACTGTCTTGTTTGGCATCTTGAGAGACCCTTGGTGTTGTGAAGGCTGGATGCCCCAGTGTAGGAGAATGCCAGGGAGGGGAGGCGGGAGTGGGTGGTGGGGGAATACCGTCATAGAAGCAGGGGTAGTGGGGATGGGAAAGGGGTTTCCAGAGGGCAAACCAGGAAAGGGGATAATATTTGAAATGTAAATAAATAAAATATTCAGTAAAAGGAAAAAAAAGATATGCCCTTAGGTATAAGCCCTGTTTAGTAATAACACTCCCTCAACTCTGAAGTGAACACATAAGCAGAAAAGAGAGACATGTTGCATCAAGGAAGTTTATATTTAATGTCTTGCCACACAGCCTAGCATCCACATACCAAGCAGCGCTTTTAAAATTGTTATTTTGATTGTGCATTTGGTTTTCACTAAGTTAGAAAGGAAAGCATAGCCACATAAAACAGTGCCTAGGATGCTACTTTCCTGTTTCCTATGCCTATATTAGCCAACATGTGAAGTAAAAAATAAACAAATATAACACTAAAAAGAATAAAAAGACTAAGGGAATGGAGAGATGAAAGAGGGAGGAGGAGCAGGTAAAGAGAAGGTGAATAGGGAGGGATGAGTCAAGCAGAAGGAAGAGCAGCAGGAGGAGGGGAAGAGGACGAAGAAATAATGCATATCTTCTCTTCAATGCCTATGGTATGTTGTCCTTTGTTGCCAGAAATGACAGGCAGAATAATACATGTCAAAGATACAGGTTAGTTATGCATGTTAGCTCCTTTTGCTAATGCTAGACAAGTTATCATTTTTTGAGAACACAAATAACAAATCAACCTGCATAAGCTCAAGTCAGGCAGAGCTACAGCAGTGTGGACGGGAAGAAGCTAGGAGCCTCATCCATAACTGAGGAATAATTGGCAGGTAATAGCTGTTTGGGAAGGGGTAATCATTCTTTGGGTGCCTGTACATTGGTAGGTTGCCCATGCTCTACTGTATGGCTCCCTCTCATGCATACATGGAAGACACTGGATGCGTTTGGTAGATTACAAAATAAAAGAAGACAGGGAACCAGGGAAAGAAATGAATCTGGAAGGTGGCTTTCTAGAGGGATTTAGACAGAATTTAAGGGAATGGTGCTAGAATACAAGCTTATATGATTGTATATACATATGCAATTCTTAAAGAACTAAAAACAAAAAAAAACAAAATAAGCAGTGGTTTAATTCACTATCCATTCAAATATTCCTATATTTTAAATTAGATATTTACTACATGCCATATCACATATTATATGACTATATGTAGTTATTACTGTTCCCTTGTCTAGAAGACTACTTCATACTTTATCTTCTATCTGGAAACTGAGGACAGTTGTTTCTTCCACCACTAGTGAGTAAACGCAGTCACAGGGTGCAATCCACATGCATGACATTCCTATGCTTTTCTAACTAATGCTAGTATTCCCACCTTTATTTGAGTCTCTGTCTGCTCTTTCCTACTCTGGCAGGCCTGAGATAATTTTTCTTATGGTCTTTGGCATCTACTTATCTTACTTTCAATAGGATCATTTCAACAATAGATATTTGCTATTTGTCCTATATTAAAAGTGGATTATTTTCTTTCCATTATTTAAAAAATTTAAAATTGAATCTTCTTTCTTATAATGCATCCTGATAAGTTTCCATTCCCTATATTTTTCCATCTCCCCCTATCTCCTCTCCCTCCCAATCCCTCTCCTTCTCTCTTCAGATAAGAATAGGTCTCTAAGAGACAATGTCCAATCAAGGTGAATCAAGATACAATAAGACAAAGCAAAAGCCCACACAGTGAGGCTTGACAAGACAACCCAACAGGAAGGTATGAGTTTTAAGAGCAGACAGAAGATACAAAGAGCACACAAGTGCTTCCACATTTAGGAGTCCCACAAACCCCCTCACCCCAAACCACCAAGCTAACGGGTATAACATATAAACACAGGACCTGGTGTAGACTGCTGTGTGCTTCATGCTTGCCACTTCGGTCTCACTGAGCCCATGTGAGCCCTACTTAGTTGATTGACTGGAACATTTTCTCCTAGTGTTCTCTATCTTCCCACCCCTTCAGATGCCTACAATCTTTCTGCTCCCTTTTCTATGAGATTACATGAATTCTGAAGAGGGTGGAACTTGTACAGATCTGCAAGCTATTTAGATTCTCCCCCCCCCCTTACATAATATTTGAATATGATGTCTGTACCTGTTACCATCTGTTTCTGGAGGAAGCCTCTCTGATGATGACTGGACAAACACAGGTCATATTTGTCTTTCTGTGTCCTGGTTACCTCACTCAGGATAATCTTTTCTAGTACCATCCATTTGCCTGCAAATTTCCTGATGTCATTTTTTTAATTGCTGAGCACTACTTTTATATCAACCTATCTCTTCCAAGGTTTATTATTAAAATAATTACATGAAATTAAGATGAAAACTACCAAAAGATATTCTTTAAAGCACAAATATTTCTAGGTACAAATAAAGCAAATTTTAATAAATTGTGGCAATGTGCAAAATGAAATATTATACAGTGATTAATAATTCAGGGAAAGGTTAGTAGATAAAAATTAGAAGTCAAGTGTATATATATATATATACAACATCTATATATGTAATAGTTGACTGACATAAACAGATGCTTTTAACTTTTCTCTTTAAAGATATCTGTGTGCTATATTTTTATTCACTAAACCTTAATATGTTTTATAAATAGTGTCTCTATATGGGTGAGGGTAGGCAGTTAGCCATGGCAAAAGAATTATTTATGTAGAATTCTTCTTAATTAATTATCGTGAGAAGGTATTTATTACTTATATCATTAAGAAAATTGCATGTTATAAATTTTATATGGTTAATATAATACTTAGTGTCTATTGCCTTGATTCAAATATTTTTATTTGAGTCCTTTTATTTCTAAGACATGTTTAGTATATCTTAATAATATTGGCAGTCAGGTTCAGCACAAATAACTTGTCCGTGAAGGATCATTTATTTTGACTTTAAAAGGAGACTTCCTATGAATATCAACTATTCTATTAATTAAATGAATTAGATCCTGTGAGGTCTGGAGAAAGGCCAAAAATAGAAAGCCATGATTATATTAACCTTATGTTTGGAATGATTCATAAGACAAGTCATGAATATCAAATATATCATTTCTTCACATCTCAAACTATATAATAGATAGGATCAAGGGCATGCATAGGCAACTCAAAAGATGAGCGGCTTCTGGAAAAACAATCAAGTACTGAATAATATTTTTTGGACAAAGTTGAATATTAGAGGACCTGAATCTTTGTAGTACTTTGCAAGATGACCACATAGACATGGAAGTGTTGAGCTACTCACTACCCAACTTTGTCTTCCTTCTTCACCTGTTCCCTCTAACACAAATCATCACTTCTGAAGCATTACCCATATTTAAAGCCAAAATCCTTTCATATTTTAATTATCAAACCATTGACATTTTGTATAGTCCCAGCTTATAATTTTGCCTGACCCTTTCTTTATAAATTTATATTTCCAGTGATTTTAGAATTAATGACCAATTAACCAAGTTAACATTTAAAAAATTACTAGAAACCAATTCTGGATACAGCTCACTTTCAATCTTCCTAATGCCTCCATTTTGATTGTTAAGCGAACTTAAGAGGAAGAACTGAAGAGTCATACTGACTGACCAACACTTCTGGGTCACTAGTGTTCATTATTCAATGTCTTATCAAGATGTTTATTGTTTCTTGATTCCAAAACCAGAATTGACTGAATATCCTTGGTATGTTATATAATTCTAACATTTTCAGAACTTTTCACACTTTACAATTTTTCTTATTTCTACTTGTTTTGTAGAATGATTCTTCATCTTCTATTGGGAATCTGCTGGTCTCTCCTATGCATCCCATTTTTTTACATTTCTTTCTGAGAGAAAAAATGCTAGGCGTTTTTGTTTTGATTACTGCGGTTCTACATTAAGTCACCTTTTCTGAATGTATGGTGATGGGGATAGAATCAAAAGTCCAAAGCTTTGGGGTCTCGTGCATGTTCAACAAGTCCTCTATCATTTGTGAAACTTGTCCTTAAGTTGTGGTGTGTAGCTAGCTTATCATCTTTATTATTGTTGCTGTTATTTAGTACATAAGGTATTGTGTTTTATTATTACTATTTTGTTCTATTATATTACTGGAAACTGTTCTTGTTTTTGGCACCCTCTGTCCTTCCAGATTGTTCTTTCCATCTCTTACTGGTCCTATTCCTTCCCAAAAGCAATGCCTTGCTTTCAGGTTTAATATATTTTATTCTCTTCTCTTCCTTATTTTTTGACTTCATCTTAGACAGATCATTATCATCCTCCTTCTCTTCCTTCTCTTGATTATTCCTTATCTTCATTTTTTCTATTTCCATCACAAATACACAGAGAGAAGAACCACAAATAATAATAATAATAATAATAATAATAATAATAATAATAATAATAATAATAAAGAGTATACTGTTAGACATTTACTTCTAGGTCCTTACATATTGATGTTAATTCTTGAAGTTTAATATTCTTTATAACAATAAGTGACTGAAATATTCTCCTTTTTTCTTCATCATCTCATATGGTTATTTTTACTGGCTAGACAGATTCTAGGTGAGAGAACTGGAAACTTAAGGTTTTTTTTTTTAAGTATCTGTCACATCTTTACCTTCCTTCTCATCTAAATTATTCTTATAAATAATATAGCTGGATAGGTAGATAATATATATCAGATAAATTACAGCTGATATATAAATTAGGAATGCAATCTTATATACAGATAATATGCATCACCATATATATGCATTTTATTTTTATTTTATTGTCTTTCTCCCCAGGTAATATGTGAATTGTGTAGACTTACATATCTGTCCACACATTGAAGAGGCAAATGATTCTTCCAGACTTTATAAACTTGCTTCAGTAAGTCAACATGATCCAAAAGAATAAAGTGAACTGGAATGTGCTGTGGCATTTAATCTATTGATAGAGTACTAAGAGTATGTATGAAGAAAGAGTGTATACTCAAGTCTAGGAATAGATGTTGTCTCATTGGTTCAAAAAGATGATGTATTTAATATCAGTAGCCATCCTTTGTGGCTAGGCTTGGAGGAAATTTGACATGACTATGTAGGCTATTGGGTTTTTAACATACCCAAAATTATGAAATGGAGGTTTTGAGGCAAGGGAAAAAGAAAGGGCTATGAGCAATCATTAGTACTCATATATCCAACATATGTTAAGGAAGGGAAGAATAGCATAAAGGTGCAACCATCAGTAGCCAGTCAGTGGGACCATCAGTTGCAGTATCTGTGTGCGTGACTTGTGTAGCTGTGTAATGAATGTAGGGTACACTTAAGAGGCAACAATGGAAATCCCCATTCTTTGTTAATGACGAGAGAGATTTGGTAAAGAGTATGAACAGAAATGAGAGAAGGCATAATGCATACATGCCAGCAATGAAATGGAAAGCATTACTAAAGGTATTGAAGATACCACAAAAGCATAAGAAATATTAGAAATGGTGGCCCAATAAAATTCCCACTTCAGGAAAAATAAACAATTACCTGGGTAAAACATGTTACAAACAAACTTTAAAAGGCATAGAAAACTTAGGTAGACTTTTGTCAACTAAAGAAGCTAATTAAATACTACAAAGTTATTTTATATCCAAATGAGTTATATGCTGAAGACTTTTAGTCATAGTCAAACACTTTGAGAATATTAAATGACATAAACATCCTAAAGATATTTAAGTTTTTAATCTAGTGTTAGTTTATTATAAACAAATTGGTTTACTAAGGGGAAATTAAATTGCATGACTATATTTCTTATGATCTGGAAGCATATTACTTCAGATGAAACAAACAAATAATAATAACTTGAAAAAATTCTTTTATGTTTTTTCATAAGGAAAAACATTATTTAACCTTAAATATTAATTCACTATATTACTAAAGTATGGATCAAAGAGGATGTTAGTCTGAATAAACACAGACTATAATCATACACATTGAAAAACCCCACTTCTCAGTGACAATTTCTGTGAATAAGTATGAATTCAATCTTAACAATGATATGCACATCTTCTCTCTGGTAAACATATTTAACACTGAGTAAGTAGGTAATGATTTCATTATGAAATTGTGAATACTGCAAGGTCATAAGCTTTCTACACTTTCCAACAATCTACCGAAGGTGAAATAACAAAGTCACAGAGAAAGAAATATGCAAAAATTGGAAAGCAGAGGTCAATACGCTCATAATAATATACAGGGCAAAAAAATCAAGCCGTATTATGAAGGAACTTTAACAAGGGCACAAGATGTAAATTACAGACTCAGTGTGTAATTGTTTTATTTTTGCATATCATATTGAAATACAGTAAAAATTTTAAAATTCAGTGTCTTCAAACACAGTAAAGTGTGAAAGACAGTTATTAAAATATCCATAATTTCTATGCACTGAAAATGTTATGAGAAGTTGATGAAAATCTATAAATCTTGATATCTTTAAGTTCTCCCATATATCGCCTTATAGATTCAGTGCTGTTTAATTAAAACCATAGAATGTTATGGAGAATTAAGTGAGTTGACTTAAACTTTCTTAGACACATAAAAATAAGCTCAAAGAACACAGATTAATTTGAGAAAGAGCAAAGATAAAAAGTTTACAATGCACAATTCAAATACATTATAAAGCCGGAGTCACATCTGAAATTTGGCATAGCTATAATGATAAACAAAGAGGTTAATAGAAATGAACAATTAGAAATTAATATATGCTTGATTGATTTTCAACAAAGGCATCGTGAAAATGTAGGGGTTAAAGAGCAGTAGTTCGTATATTTCTTTAAGGTATTTATTTGTTTCCTCTTTAAGGACTTCTACCTGTTTACTGTGTTTTACTGTATTTCTTTCAGTGAGTTATTTATACCTCCTTAAAGGACACTATTATCTTCATGAGATAGGATTTTAGGCCAATTCCTGATTTTCAGATGTGTTGGTGTATTCAGGGCTTGCTGTGGTGGGAGAACTAGGTTCTGATGAGGCCCACATATATTGGCTTCTGTTGCTTATTGTCTTGTGCTTGCCATCTGGTTATCCCTGGTGTTTGCTGGTCTGGGTGACTCTGTCTGGAGTCTGCCTCTTTTATCCCTGGATTGCTTCAGGTCTCCCCGTAGGCCTGCAGCCCTGGCTGTAGCAGACCTCCTGTATGGCCTTCCAACTATGGGTCTCTTCAGAGGGGCAGAAAAGCTGCTGCTCTGTTGCCCTGGCTGCAGTGGATCTCCTGGGAGGCCTGCAGACTGTTGGGTCTTCAGAGGAGCTGTCAGGCTGCTGTACTGTGTGAAGATATTCTGGGGGGGGGGGGGGGGATTTTGGACTGTGGTCTCTGTTTCCTTGTGTGCAGCCTGTCAGGTCAGTTTCCCTGCATGCCACAGAGCCTTCAGGTGATCTTTGAACTAAGGTGTCTGTTGCCCTGTATACAGAGGAGTTCCTGGGATGCCTTTAAGCTGTGGTGTCTTTGGTGGAGCAGACAAGCTGGTGATCAGTTGCTCAGTTGCCCTTGTCTTTGGTGGAGCAGACAAGCTGGTGATCAGTTGCTCAGTTGCCCAGGCTACAGATCTCCTGGGATGGCCCAGGCTGTGGTGTCAGTTGCCTGACTGCTGGGTGCAAGGGATCTTCTGGGATGGCTCAGGATATGGTGTCTTCAGGGGAGCAGACCAACTAGCAGTCTGCTCCAGCAGAAAGGACTGGGCAGAAGGGAAGTGGTATTTGGGAGTCAGGGGTTTTGGTGGGTGATGGATTCTGAGTCCACTGGGCTCCCAACAGCAGCCCTGGGACTTTTCGGGGAGGGGGCTTCTTACCAACTGCTCTGAGTGCAACAGATCTTCTGGGATGGCTCAGGAAATGGTGAGGGAGAAGAAACTAATCACAAGTGTGGAGGGAGGGACCGGAGAGGGGAAGGGGAAGGGGGAGGCCTAGGTGGGTAAGGCGAACCTTATCTGGTATTGGGTGAGGGAAAATGACTGAAGCCCTGAGGGCCAGCAGAAAGACTGAAAACAAGAATCCTCAGGAGGTACGAGGTGGGGGGGGGGACCCTCCAGATAACACCAGATACATGGGAGGTGAGAGACTCTCAGGACTCAATGGGAGGGACCTTAGATGAAATGCTGGACAGTAGGGAGAGGGAATTTGTAGAGCCCACCTCCAGCAGGAAGACAGGGCATCAAGTGAGGAAGGGGGTTGCCATCCCACAGTCAAAACTCCGACTCATAATTGTTCCTGTCTGAAAGAACTACAGGGATGGAAATGGAGAGGAGCCTGGGGAAGAGAAGGTCCAGTGACAGGTCCAAAGTGGGATCCAGCTCAAGGGGAGGTCCCAAGGCCTGACACTATTACTGAGGCTATGGAGTGCTCACAAAAAGGGACTTAGCATGTCTGCCCACGAAGGACCCAACAAGCAGCTGAAAGGGTCAGATGCAGATATTTGCACCCAACCAATGGACAGAAGCTGCTGACCCCTGTGGTTGAATTAGGGGAAAGCTGGAAGAAGCTGAGGAGGGCGTCCCTGTAGGAGGACCAGCAGTCTCAATTAACCTGGACCCCGGAGATCTCTCAGACACTCGACCACCAACCTGGCAGCATACACCAGCTGATATGAGTCCCCCAACACATATACAGCAGAGGACTGCTGAGCCTTGGTTTAGTCAGAGAAGATGCACCTAACCCTCAAGAGACTGGAAGCTCCAGGGAGTTTAGAGTTCTGGTGTGGTGGGTGATGGGTGGTATGGACAACCTCGTGGAGACAAGGGGGTGAGGAAGAGGTATGGAATGTGTAACAGTCAGAGGGTGGACCGGCAGGGGGAATAAAATCCGGAGTAAAATAAATAAATAAATAAATAAATAAATAAATAAATAAATAAATAAATAAAAGAAGTGAATTATTAAAAATCAAAATTCAAAAAAGTGACATATATTAAATATTAAATAAATATTATCACAATTAAAACTAGTTTTATCAGATAACATGAATGTAAATGAAGGGATCATTCAGAAAAATTGATAAGCCACAAAACAAATTCAGCATTAAAATTAAGTGATAATGGGGCTCAATGTTCAGAGTTTGGAATATGATAAACTAAATAATACTTAAACAAAATAATTATAATTTCAAAACACCCCTAGGATTAATACACTATTTTGATATCAATAAGGAAAAATAAAACCTGCTTTACTCTGGTGGTTCTTTGCTACAATAGGTGAATATGAATGCTTATCTTTATATGGCAGAAAAAAACTAAACTCACATGTCTTCAATGTCAAAAAAATCAAACTACGGTAGTTCAGAAAGAGACATACAGCCATCGACATATTTTAAAAATATTATTTTCCCTTCTCTCAAATACTATCCAAGATTATAATGAAAAAGAACATACACAGACATTGTTAAATTAAAAAAGTTATCTTTCCAAAAGAAGTTATTGGAGTAAATCATTACAGTAATGGCCTAGGAAATATTTCACACAACACACACATATTTATATATACATCTATATGAAATATATAATAGAATGAACTATGAAATTAAAATTGTCTTTCTGGATTTTATCATAATTTTTACCTGTTTAAAAGGTACTTTTCAAAGGTTGGAAGGCAAGTCATATATCAGAAAAGAAATTCGAACTGTATATATAAAAATGGAATTTTATAATAATGTACATAATTTACAATTCAACACTATGGAGAGAAATATAAGTCATTGTTTCCTTTCTGTAAGGCATTCCTAAATATTCAACAGTGAGCAGATAAATGATTTTAAGTGTACTTTGCAAAAGAAAACAATTACTTATATAGCTTGAAAATGGAAAATTTTTAGTGTTCAGAAAGAATTTAATACAGAGAAAATTATTATTACATGTGAGAAAAATCAGTGTATTCCCCATCCATAATAACAATAATTAATATTAAAATATATATTTTGAGTGAAGAAATCCAAATAAATAGGGATAAAAGAAAATGACGAAAATGAAAAATTAATTTATATTCATAATAAATAGACTGGAATAGTTTCAGGGTACTTATGAGCAAATAGTAAACTGAGAACACAAATCATCTTGTTCTCTAAAGTATCCTCATATTTAAAATATATTTCTAGAAGCTAGATGGTTTTCATTAGTAAAGCTCATGTATTTGCTCGTATGTAAATCTCAACTTCACTAAACACAAAAGCAAGATTGTAAGAGCTAATAATCTGTGTCATTTGAAGAATTATTAGGTTGATTCTAAAAAAGAAAGAGAACATGGTCTTCGATTGCTTTCAAGGGTCGCTTGCTATGGCCCTGTTACCAGACATCTAATTAGCTTGGGATGTGACCTATACAAAATTGCATCCTTGCTTTGTTCCTAATTTCATCTTTTCAATAAGAGAAAATTACTTTGACTTACAAAAAAAAAAGACCAATAATTTGGTTGTTAGGAATGTGTCAGTCTGCAAGCCAATGCTAATTTCATGGAAGCCAAATACAGTTGAGAAGGAGATAATACAACCCCAGATATTTAAATACTAAATGTTTAAAAAGTGTAGGTTAGTAAATAAAACTTCAAGAAAGTTTCAAAATGCATCATAGTATATACGCCGCACTCCCTGACTTAACTATCTTCCCAGTAGTATGCCCTGCTGATATTACTTTACCTTTAGCAACATTACCGTGTAATTATTTGTCTTATAAGAAGCATCCTTAAAACATTCCACTATGTTCTCAACCACGGGTGCATTTGTTCATTTTTGTAATGTGTACAATAAGTCAGGAACATTGGGTGATTTATTGGATAATAGTAGAAATAATACTGATTTTATTTTTTATATGCAGGAGCTTCACAAACTTGAAATATATCATGAAGGTTGCCCTAAAATGTGCATGGCATTTTAGAATTTCAGTGTTTGAAACTCGGCTTGGAGATGCAGCTACTTCATTTTCTGGTTAATCATGAAAAATCATGATAGTACACAGCATCTCTTGCTGCTTTTATGTATAATACTCCTCTTGGTGCTTAGGCAGTTACAATTATTTTCTAATTGCTTTTTTTCCTGCCTATATTACGAGTTATTCTTTCAGTCTGCAATAAAATAAATGATCTTTTTCACATGAAGACAAGATGATAAGATAAGAGAATCCTGAGGGTGTATTTTTTTGGAAAAGTATTTACAAAAAAATAATAATACATATTCTCTATTTTTGCATATGTGGTCTAAACCACGGTTGAATTTTACAAGTTGTTTCGTTTGCTGAACTACCTGTGATTGCTCCCATTTCTAGACATTTATTTATCTGGAATGCCCTGAGTTTCATTTTTTCACATCTGTTATCTCCACTAATGGCATCATATCATATTCTGTATCTTCAATACCCTCTTATCTTTCTCACAATGGTTATTACTACACAATATTGCCTGTGAATTTATTTAATGTATAATATAAATTTGCTTTGAATAATGTCTGTGTCATCTTTACTTATTATCACTTGTTAGTTGAATTCTCTTCTTTCTCCTCTTGACTCTGTGACAATCAGAAAGGGTTGTACATTTTCTATGTGAGTTTCTTAGTTTATTCCTAAATTTAGATTCTATTTTGAAACATTATGAAAGAAAATGCTGTTTTCAAAACAGTGTTTACCATTACACAGGAAAATGTAATATAAATTCTTAAGTAATACAGACATCTTAAGATACAGTAGTGTACTGTTCAAAGCTTAAAGTTCTCCACATAAAAGGAAAGAATTCAACAGAGAGTAGATAAATGTCTAGTGTGACTGACATCACCAGATTTCAATTCAAAATACAAGTCTACATTTTTTACATATATTTCAGTGAGATTTGAAGCATTTGAGTGACAGGTTTTATAGCGATTGATGGGAGAATTCATTTGAATTTAAATTTTATTTAGCAACTGGCTCATGTAGATTATGTATTATGAAACACCCTGTCAAGAACAAACAGCTGGCACAATACAAAAGCAAAACAGAAATTTTAAAATAGGAGATAATTCAAATGCATTTTCTACTCTAATTTAAGTCACTCTTATAGACATTCAACATTTTAGGAAGATAATATCAAGTAAATAAATTTTATAATACCACATTTTAAATCAAATTGTTTTCAATTAAAATGTAAAAATGCATTTTTTAAATGAATTAGGTGCTAAGGGGAATCAATGAATATTTCAACAGCATGACATTTATTAATGTAAATAAAAAGTTGAAATTACTACATAATTAAATTTACTCTGGGGAAACTAAACATATGTAACCAGAGGTTAATCTACAAAACTTGTTTTGAGCTACTTTATATATCACATTCTATTTGGCCAAACCACAGTTGATGCATTACTTGAATTAAGGGTCATAATTTTTAGTATTTGAAACAAGTTGGGAGATAAAAAATAGGAAAAAATGTGATGTTTTATGTCTAGGAATATATTTTGTTAATACTGACTTCGGTTTTTCTCTATATAAATATTTCTTAGGAAATTACTCTTAGTAGGTGTTTTCATGTAAAGTTTAATTTTCTTTTATGAGAATTCCCAAACGACATAGAATATTGTGGAAATATTCCTTATTACCTATTAATCTTATAAAATGTAAAATTATATTAACATATCGGCATATTTCAGTCTAGTTATGAATATGGGAAGTAGTCACTGGCATGCTTTTCTGAAAATGTCCATTTATTGACTCACAATTGTCCCTAGGAAGGCTTACACGCACTAACAATTGCACCTTATTTATGGATTTTCACGTGCCATGGGCTACTCTTGAGATGTAGATATCTCTTTCTACAACACAAACGTTTCCCCACGCCCCAGCAATGGAGGTCTTCAGAGTACAAAGTCCTTTCTGTGAGAGAGTTAACTTTTCCAAATTTGGTTTTTGTCTTTTTTCTTTGATTCTGATTTTATTCTTCTCTCATCTATTACACCTTTACCACAGTATCCCTTCCTCCCTCCCCTGACCAAGCCTCCTCCCTGCTTCCCCCTTCTGCGTACTACCCTTTTACCTCAGAAAGGAGTATATCTCCTAGGGACAGTCACCAAACACTGAATAATAAGCTACAATAACACCAGGCGCATACCATCACATCAAGGCTGGGAAAGGCAAGTCAGTAGAGGAAAACTTTTCTACAAATAGGAAAAAGAAGTCAGAGACAGCCTTCTTTCCCACAGGTAGGTTCCCGAAGAGCACCAAGTTCCTTAGCCACAACACTAATATAGAGGACAGAGGTCAGACAGGTTTCCTGATTTCTCAAGTTATCAAGAGTCCTGGTCAGTTGATTCTGTGGGCTGTGCTACTCTGCAGATCCTCTTAGTTGCTGGATGAATTCTCTCAGGTCTCTCTCTCTCTCTCTTTTTTTTTCCCTCAGTTCAAATAATTTATTGCAGTTATCACACAGTTTAAAAATTCACCAACTGAGCGAGGTAACTCAGTCACAAAAGAAGGAACATGGTATGTACTCACTGATAAGCGGATATTAGCCCAAAAGTTCAGAACGCCCGTTTCACATAACAGTAACCGCTGGACTGAGAGTGAGGTCCCAGATGGAGGAGTTGGAGGAAGGTCTTAAGGAGCTGAGGGAATTTGCAGCCCCATGGAGGGAGCAAGAGAGTCAATGGCCCTGACACACACACACACACACACACACACACACCCCCCCCCGGTTCTCCTGGAGTTCGGACCACCAACCAAAGAATACACATTGATGGACTTATGGTTTGGACCACATATGAGGCAGAGGATGACCTCGATGGCCATCAGGGAGAGACGAAAGGCCCTTGGGCCTGAGAATGTTTGAGGCCTCAGTAAAGGAGAATATCAAGGCGGGAAAATGGGGATGGGTGGACGGGGGTGTGGGGTGGGAGGTGGAATTCCCTCCTAGAGGCGGGTTGGGGAGGGGATGGGTGGTATACAAAGAGGAGACTCAGAAAAGGAGAAACATTGGAAATGTATATAAAGTATCAAAAATAAAAAAGGAGGAAAAAAAAAACAATAAAAAAAATAAATTAAAAAAATAAAAATAAAAATTCACCAACACATCAGTTGTACAAAACTAAACAGCATTGTAAGTTATTCCCCCTCAGGAACTAAAACAAAGCTAGATGCTAGATGTCAGTCTAAGATTTAGAACAAAGGAAGAATGTGAAACTAAGAAAAAGAAAAAGCAATCACTCACGATGACCACAAAAAAAAAAAAAAAAAAATCCAAAAAGTCCGTTCTTTCACAGACATTGATTGTCTTCTCTAAATTAATAAAGATTATTTTAACATAAACTGTAGGTTTAAAAACCTAGAAACTCTTCAAATAACTAAAGACAATGCTCCAAGGCCATTTTCACAGCTTTGTTTGTTTGTTTGTTTGCTTTAAATGCCATTACAGCCAAATTAACATACATTTGACCAAATATTTCCAAAACAGTTCTACAACACACAATGGAGTTTTCCATTCAGTATCTTAAGCACAAAAATAGGCTATGTTTACAATAGTTAAGGAGATCAAATTTTAAACAAAAGCAATTAAAAAAGAAAAAGGGAAAAACAACAACCAGTTTCCATGCTACTCCCATAGACCTTACTCGTAAGTGCAAGACAGGAAAACAGTGTGCAAAATGCTTCTGCCCTGCACGCTGGCCATTAGAACCGCAATCGGGCTGCAGCCTCTGCTGCGGTTACTGTCTGCTAACCCCCTTCCCCTTGTCAATCAAGGCGGTTCAGTTCTTTCAGCCTGGGGCTTTTTCAGTCTATAGAATCTTTTCTTGAGTTAGGGAGTAGGGGGAAGGAAAGGAAATGGGGGGGGGGGGGCAGAGAAAAGGGAAGCAAAGAGGATGGAGAGAGAGAGAGAATGACCTATGACCTATTGTCAATTTGCGCAGTAGTTACTCTAAAAACACTCGGCTGGGTACGTGTGTACACCTAAACTCTGAGTTGGCATG
>CM052719.1:44746302-44773324 GCA_028551405.1 Uromys caudimaculatus
TCTCAGGGTCCGCTCTGGGGTGCAGAATGGAATCAGAAGGATCTTGTCCCCAGCTGTCCCTTGGTTCCTATGCCCCAAAGGTTCTGTAAAGGTCTCTCTTGATCCAGAAGTGGTGGTTTTGCCTGTGTTCAAAGGTGTATCAGCACTTCTGGGATTCCCTGTTCACGTGGAGCCTTGTGGCCCAGGCTGAGGTCCCCAGGCACCAGTGTAAATCGGGAAGTTCACAGTTTTTCTGTCCCTGGGTTCTCAGGTCCCGGATCCCGGCAGATCCGCGTGGGTCTGGGCGAGAGGTGCTGCTCCCCTCAACCCCACTCACGGCCCTTCCAAGTTCCTGGGAGGTTACCTTTCTATGGCGCTCGTTGGCTACCGACTCCTGGCGTCCCAGGCAGAGGTTTCTGCCTGCGAGTGAAATCCGGAAGTTTCGGAGTTTTTCTGTCTCCGGGTTCTCAGGCCCCGGATCCGGGCGGGTCTGGGCGAGAGGTGCTGCTCCCCTCAACCCCACTCACGGCCTTTCCAGGCTCCTGGGAGGGCACCCCTCTCTGATGCTAGTTGGCTACCGACTCCTGGCGGCGCAGGCAAAGAGGGATTATAAATTTTTTAAATAAAATGTGTTGAATGCAAAAATCTACAAAAGTGAAGATGTTCCCTATATTTTTATTACATTTATCAAAAATACAGTTTTCTTTTGTGAATCCTGACTTTTTTCTTTCAATTCTTTATGTGACCACAAGGGTATTTTTTTCCTCTTGGAAATTTTGCCTTTCTTTTAACGATATCTCTCAAGGTTTGAAAATGAGGCTGAATAACTTTACATTCTCTCATGTGGCTATCATAAAGTTTTCTCAACAAAATATCTACTTATGCTCTTTTAAAAAGTCAATTTTTTTAACAGTTAAACTTGATTCACAATCAATAGACTTACAAATATATTGTGAATCTGATTATCTCTATGTAATGAATTTCCAATAAAAAGAATCTCTTGCTTCAAATGAGCTTTTTAAAAGCGATTTAATTTTTCTGTTAATTTCTAGTGTACTATTTATTACTTAAGTAGAAGAGTTAATTGTGACTGACTGAAAATCTCAAACTACTTACCAAAATATTGAAAGCTAGTCAATAAAGCCAAATGTAATAAAGTAACAGATGATAATATGCCTGGCATTTCTTTCCCCCTGTACCATATTTACCATTAACATACCTAAACATTTAGTGTGTGTGTATGTGTAAGTGCATTCATGTATGTGCACATTCCTTAATTTACCTAAAATAATGTCACATGCAAGCTTCCCTTCATTAATATTATAATAAATAAATGAGAATGTATGGTAGAAAATTATTTTAATTATCTTTTCTTTCCTTCGTCTCACTCTGGATCCGCAGTTCCAAATGAGGAATTATCTCCAGATCAGATACCATACATTAGTCAAGCTATTTGAGCATAAACTGTGTTTCTATCATAGCCCATAGCAATCTCATTAGTATTTGTCTTAGTCAGGATTTCTGTTCCTGCACAAACATCATGACCAAGAAGCAAATTGGGAAGGACAGGGTTTATTTGGCTTACACTTCCACACTGCTGTTCATCACTAAAGGAAATCAGGACTGGAACTCAAGCAGGTCAGGAAGCAGGAACTGATGCAGAGGCCATGGAAGGATGTTTCTTACTGGTTTGCTACCCCTGGCTTACTCAGCTGGCTGTCTTATAGAGCCCAAGACTACCAGCCCACAGATGGTACCACTCAAAAGAGGCCCTCCCCCATTGATCACTAATTGAGAAAATGCCTTACAGCTGGATCTCATGGGAGCATTTTCTCAACTGAAACTCCTTTCTCTGTGATAACTCCAGCTTGTGTCAAGTTGACATAAAACCAGCCAGTACAATTAACCCCTTGTGAACTTGACAAACAATTACATCATTATTAAGCCTCAACCCTTACATTCTTACTCATCCCCAAGGTCTAAATAACTTTAAAAGTCCTACAGTCTTTGCAAATTCTTACATATTAAAATTTCAGTCCCTTTAAAGATATCCAATCTCTTAAAATTCAGAGTCTTTTTACCATCAAAAGTCTCTTAATTGTCAGCTCCAATAAAATACCTTTTTCCTTCAGGAGGTAAAATATATCACTGTACAGTCACAATCAAAAGCAAAATCAAACTCCAACCATCTAGTGTCTGGGATCCACTCACAATCTTCTGGATTCCTCCAAGGGCTTGAGTAACTTCTCCAGCTCTGCCCTTTGTAGCACACACCTTGTCTTCTAGGCTCCAGATACCTGTACTACACTGCTGCTGCTGCTCTTGATGGTCACCTCATGGTACTGGCATCTCCAAAACTCTGCTGTCTTCTGCTGCAACTAGGCTTTACCTACAGCCTCTCATAGGCTCTCTTCATGGTGCCAAGCCTCACCTCCTTTGCATGACCCCTTCAGTCCTGGGCTGTCAATTACAACTGAGGCTGTACCTTTACCAATGACCTTCCACAGCCTCTCACAGTACACAGGCCTCCGCTGCTCTTCATGACTTCTTCATGCCTACAAAACTAGTACCATTTGGGTGACTCTTACTCATTACCAAGTCTAGCAACAGCACAAGGTACAACCCTCGCTATCTCTGGAACATAGCCTCTGTGCTCTCAAAAACACTTCTCAGAAGATTTCACCTCAATGATGCTGGTCTCTTCACAATCACTGCCAATTTCCCAGCTCAAGCCAATCAGCATCAACAGTCACAGCAGTGCAAAGTTCTCACTTTAGTAGTTTTGGCATCCTGTCAATCATAACTGACTCTTCAGCCCCAGCCAACCAAACCACGGAATCCTCACAATCAAAATAGCAATGGCCCTGATAAGAATCTTTAATCTTCCCTCTGAAATTTCACAAGTCAGGCCTCCATCTTCTACACTGTTCTCTGTTGCAGGAAATATGAAGAAGAAGAAGAAGAAGAAGAAGAAGAAGAAGAAGAAGAAGAAGAAGAAGAAGAAGAAGAAGAAGAAGAAGAAGGAGAACAAGAACAAGAACAAGAAGAACAAGAAGAAGGAATATTGTGGCATGTTCCCATGCTATGCCCTGGTTCTCTCATCCCTGGTGTGCTGACTGGCCATGCACTGGCAAGCAATGGCCAACCTACTTTTATCTCATGGAGCTCTGACTCAGAGCTCCATGATCTCTCCACCCAGCTCACTTGGTTCCCACTGGTGGGTCACTACCATGCCAGCCCCATGCTTCAATTCCCCCATGGCCTCTGTGGTGCACATCAGGCAAACCCACACTTTGCCACTATACCTTTCATGGAATCCAGACGAGCTGCCATGTGAAGGAAAACACAACACAAACTTTGCTCAGAAACAATGGTAACTCAATCTCTGGGCACAACAACTAAAACCTAATTTTGTAAGCCTTATCAAAATCTGATTCTTCTGGTGGCGAATCCTTGCATATCTGCCATGATATCAGGAGACTCTAGTAGCTACTTCTTACCTCTTTGCTGTCCCCATTCTAAAGAACTTTCTCTCTCTCTTCCTCCTCTCTTCTCAGCTCCAACCCAGAAGTTCCTCCTACATGCCCAGTGATTGGTTCCTTTATTCATTAGGGGGTTGGTTCACAAGAAGTCACACGTGTAACTCACTCCTTGTCTGAAACCCCTCAAAGGAGGGCAAAATTAGCAGAATACAAACAGTCCCAGGACTATCTACGATACCTCCTTTCTGTTCTAATAAAAACAAAACAAAACCTTTCTCTCAAATATAGAGCACAACTATTACCATTTTGTAATTTATAAAGTATTGATAGACCTAACACCCAATCCATCATTTTTTTCATTAAGATAGAACACTGTCATCTATCCTAAATTAAAAGACTATGATTCTACCTCAACTTATGTTCTAGCTTTGGATTGTATGCAATCTGAAAACCATCCTCTCAAATCTGTTCTCTCAAAGTAAATAACCTGGGTTGGCTAAGAGACTATACGTCATTTTTCAACCCTGCCAGAAATCTGAAAATGAACAACATAAACTGAAAATATATAGGAAACCTAACACAGCTTCCAGAACTGAGACAAGTTGTAGAGACAGCTGCCTACCTATACAGTCCCAGTCAGTCAGGAAGTCAGAGCATCAGTCTTCAGCCTTCTGGCCCAGGATCATCTAACAGACCTTTGAGAAACAGGCAATTAAGGACTAGCCCATTCTGTCTTGGCAGAACTAAGCTGTCCTAACATGTAGATTGTGTCCTTTCAAGAACAGTATAGGTCTGCATGAGATATGAGTCAATTCTTGCCTAGTGGCTGACTCTCCCCAACTGGAGCAATTCCAGTGATGCTCAATTTCTTCTTTGAATCCAAGAAAGGGAGTGCTGTCAGGAGCAGACTTGTCTCAACTACTAGTGAATAAATAACATTAAATGTCACATTCTCTGAATTTCTGGCATATTTGAAAACCAACTATCTATGTAAAGTAATCTGAACTGTTTCTGTTAACTACTCTCAGCTATTTCTAATTAAAAGATTGAAAACACCCTAACAATAAACTCAAAGCCATGAATTTGCTATTTGGCTCTTAACAGGCTTAATTATCTCAGATCAGTTTATAATCAAAATAAATTTTGTACCAAAATAAAAGATTATGACTTCAACTTAGTAACAAATATAAAGATTTCTACAAATAGAGATTATGGCTATACAATCAATTCTAGATCATTTCTAAATTCCCTAGAAAGACAACCTATAATAACCACCTGCAGCCCTAAAGCCCAGGGAACTGGGACGATGACTCTCCATAACTTCTTCAAGCTGAATTACGAGCATTGAGATATTTTTGAAGGGGAAGGGTAGGGAAAATAGGGGTTGGATGGCCATAAGAAGGCCACAACAAATATTAAAGTCTCTGATGTCTGTGTCCTGACTGGATACAGCTGAAAATCCATGAGATCAGGAGTTCAAGCAGGTCAGTTTAGCATGTCTGACAATGGATCTCACCAAAGCTGTACATTCTGCAATATATAAATCTCAAGACAAAATATAAGAACCATCAAGATAATGTTTTGCTTAATTCTCTGGAATGTAGACCTCTGGAGGTCTCCCCTCATCATATCTGATCCATATAATTCTGGAAGGTGTCAATACCTTAATCACCTTTTCCAAAAACACAAAGACAAAACCTTTTTCCCAAATCAGCATATCCTTGAGCCAGTAATCAGAAAACCCTTTATTTAGACATCTCCCCTAGAGGAATACTATAACCACAAAACTCAAAATCTCCCACGTTAGACAAAATATGAGATTCTGTGGTTAGTTAAACAATCTTCTACCATATTTGTGTTCAGCTTTCTGCCTAGAGCAGCCATCTTGTTACACCAATTATCTGTTGATTTCTCTACCTGGAGCAACAGACGCTAATAATTAATGCCTGATCAAAGCAGGTATTAAACAAATGATTAACACTGCATTCTCTACTCTGGAGTCAGTGACTAATTTTCCCCATCTTAGTTGCAAACCATGGGTGAAATTCCCCACATGATTCATACAGAATCTGTATATAACTCTTTCCTAAAGACAAACAATCCCAACATTATAAATTCACTTCCTTAAGAAGTAGGCAACTTCATTCTTCCCCTGACACAGAGCAGCCTGCAATCCCCCACACCTGGGGACCTAACAGCCTGCTTTGTTTCAATTCCTGCTCTTGAGTCCACATGAATCATCAGCACTACCCAGCTACTCTCTAAAAAAATATAACACTCTAACTCTCAGGCTAATAAACTTAAATTTCTAGTGGATCCATGCCCAGCCACCTGTTGCGGGAAGTATTAAAAAAAAAAAAAAAAAAAAAAGGAATATATATCACATATATCACATGTTCCCATGCTATGCCCTGGTTCTCTTATCCCGACGGGCTGGCCAGCCATGTACTGGTGAGCAATGGCCGACCTGCTTTTATATCATGGAGTTCTGACTCAGAGCTCCATGATCTCTCTACCCAGCTCACTTGGTTCCCACTGGCGGATTGCTACCATGCCAGCCCCATGCTTCAATGCCCCCATGGCCTCAATGGTGCACATTAGGCAAGTCCACACTTTGTCATTGTACCTTTCTCTCTGGAACCCAGATGAGCTGCCATGTGAAGGAAAACACAGCACAAACTTTGCGCAGAAACAATGGTAACTCAATCTCTGGCCACAACAACTAAAAACTAATCTTGTAAGCCTTATCAAAATCTGATTCCTCTGGTGGTAAATCCTTGCAGATCCACCATGATACCAGGAAACTCTAGTAGCTACATCTTACCTATCTGCTGTCCCCATTCCAAAGAACTTTCTCTCTCCTCCTCCTCCTCCTTTCTCCTTTCCAACCCAGAAGTCCCTCCTATGTGCCCAGTGATTGGTTCCTTTATTCATTAGGGGATTGGTTCATAAGAAGTCACAGGTGTAACTCTCTCCTTGTCTGAAACCCCTCACAGGAGGGCAGAATTAGCAGAATATAAACAGCCCCAGAGCTATCCACAACAGTTCTCAACATTATCTTCCAAGCTCCTACACAACATTCCACAGAGCTCTTAACATTGAATAGATCTTCTAGCCCAAAGTTGCAAAGTACTTCTACAATCCTCCCCAAGGCATGGTCAGATTGTCACAGGAATACCCCACTCCTTGTACCAATTTGTCTTAGTCAGAGTTGCTATTCCTGCACAAACATCATGACCAAGAAGCAAGTTGTGGAAGAAAGGGTTTATTCAGCTTACATGTCCACACTGCTGTTCATCACTAATGGAAGTCATGACTAGAACTCAAGCAGGTTAGGAAGCAGGAGCTGATACAGAGGCCATGGAGGGATGATTCTTACTGACTTGCTTCTCCTGGCTTGCTCAGCTTGTTCTCTTGTAGAACCTAAGATTACCAGACCATGGATGTCACAATCCACCAGGGTCCTCCCCCTTGATCACTAATTGAGAAAATGCCTTACAGCTCGGTCTCATGGAGGCATTTTTCTCAACTGAAACTCCTTTCTCTGTGATAATTCCAGCTTGTGTCAAGTTGACACAAAACCAGCCAGTACAGTATTGCAGGCATAGAATTTAGATATTTGAGTAGTAGAGTAGTGCCTTCAAAAATAGGAGATTTTTAAAATGTTCCTCATTGTGTCTTTCTGTGTGGTGGAGTCCCCTCTCAAACCAACCTTAGACTTACTCACCAAAAACTGTTGCTAAAGTAAATCTAGATAGAAATTCATACCATAAAATTTGAAAACAAAAGGAAAACTTCAAAGATAAAAACAGCATATTCCTGGACAGGCTCATTACTTTTACTGAAAACTTCCTTTAAACAGTATTGGAAAATATCAACTATATACATTTCCTAGTATATTCATGGTACAATCTAATGGAAAACAGTTTCAATTCTCCTGTAAGACATTTCTTTGTTATGTTATGTCGACACTCATTGGGAATTATGTCCAAGGAGTTAGCTTATTACAGAGATGAGGATGGAGAATGGTTAGGAAGTACTTGATGAGATGTAGATGTAATGGAAGGCATGTACCAGGTCATGACAATTTATTTGGTCTCTACTTTTCCTAACCTTTGCAAATTAATTTGTTTTAAATCAAATATATAATGTTCTTTAAAATATTGTCTTTTTGTACTGACACTGGCCAAATATGAGAGCTGAGCATTGAGTCTACTGTGCAGGAATACCTGTCACACTATAGATAAGTTGAAAAGTAAATATGGCATTTATATATTTGATGGAACATACAGATATGACTGGATTCAAACAATGCAAGTGATAAATTATTTTAGTGTGGGAGGTAGGTTGTGGATAATCAGTTCCTACTAATCTTACTTAAAATATCTGTTTTAGCTAATTCTCTCCAAAAATGCACACCAACTGTAGATAAAATTCCTAACACGATTCCTCTGCTTAAATCTGAGATAATTAGAATTCAAATAATAAGAATAAATTGAATATCTAAAGATCAAAAGCCTAATTACACACCATTCTTAAATGGCCGTTGAACTCCTCTGTGTGTGACATAACATGCTTACGACTGTCACATAAACCTATGAGATGCATTTATTTAATAGACACTATCTCTCACTATTGCACAAGCTGGAAATAACCTCAGACAATCTAAGAAGCTCATAGAAGAGGGCCGTAATCCACCTATTTTATGGTTCCATCAATATATTTACAAAGTGTCTTGATTTATTATTCTCTATGATCCATTACTATATCTTTAAGAAATTGTTACTGTAGAAGAACATAGTATTAAGAGGATCCTGAAACTGTTTCCCAACCAGAGCTATTCATATTTTGCATCAGAATTAATTTTTTTCCCCCAGAGGAGAGAGATTTGTTATTGCATGTGTTATTTTATCAAAATGCAATTATTTCTATGAAAAGATGCTTGCAAAGGCTGACATATTATGTCCTGTTTTACAAGGATGGGTGAGGTTGAGGACAACATATGAAGAGAAACTTGGCAACAACTACTTGTGGGGGCTGGACACCAGTCCTGCCTTTCTTTGAAACTTCTCAATGTGGTTCTCTTAAATTTGAATAAAAATTTACTGAGTCTATGAAATTTAAAATGGCTAAAAAAGTACTGTGTCAACTTGATGTTGAGTTGCTATAAAACTTTAATGATCCTGACCCTTTTACTTCACTTCTAAAAAACAATGCAAAGTGAAAAAAAAAATTGGAGCAACAAAATGACATTATACTTAGCATTCATTTTTATCTCATTTACTTTTATGGCATTTCTTAAAACTGTCTAAAGTTTATAGAGCAATTAAACTATGTTCCCAGACAGGGGGAAGCACACACATACACACACACACACACACACACACACACACACAGAGAGAGAGAGAGAGAGAGAGAGAGAGAGAGAGAGAGAGAGAGAGAGAAACAATCTAAACAATCTATAGTAATTTCAGACAGAAGCCTCAATTTTCTGTGGTTTATTCAAATCAAAAGACGTTTAGATCTAGAAAATAGTAGTTCCTGCTATAATGAAATTGACTGTTGTCAAGATAATGTTAATTTATTTTCTTTTGTACAATGGAGAATGATAGAGCATCGTTCTCAGATTAACCAATGATGAATTTTACTATAAATTAAGGATCCTCCAATATTGCTCTTTGTTTGAATAAATATTTATTTTGTGGCATAGAATAAATTCTGAATGAAAATGAATGAGATATACCAACATTAATCTGATCTCTAAATGATAACATAGCACTATTGAAGAAACCTAATCAAATATTGAACTGATAAAAAGTGATTTTGTTTTGTATTATGTTTGCATACATCTTCAGATATTTAATCTCTTTTTTACAGTCCAGTCTTTATTCCCATCCCAGTCTGCCCTTTGACTGTTCCACATCCTATTCCTCCTCCCACTGTCTCCAAGTGGATGTCCCCACCCTACCCCTGACCTCCACCCCATCAGACCTTCCCATTCCCTGGGACCTCAAATATCTTGAGGTATTCGGTATACCTTCTCTCACTGAGACTAGACCAACTTGTCTCTAAGAGGATGTCCTCCTCCTACCCCCTCACACCCACCCATACCACCAGACCTCCCCAATGCCTGGGGCCTCCATTCTCTAGAGGGTTATGTGCATCTTCTCTGACTGAGTCAAGACCCAGCAGTCCTCTGCTGTGTATGTGTAAAGGGCCTCATATCAGCTGGTGTATGCTGCCTGGTTGGTCGCTCAGTGTCTAAGAGACCTCAGGTATCTAGGTTAGTTGAGACTGCTGGTCTTCCTACAGGGTTGCTCTCCTCCTCAACTTCTTCCAGCTTTTCCTTAATTAAACCACAGGGACCAGCAGCTTCTGTCGATTGGTTGAGTGTAAATATCTGCATCTGACTCTTTTAGCTGCTTGTTGGGCATTTTGAAGGACAGTCATGATGGTCCCATTTTGGGAGTGCTCCATAGCTTCAGTAATAGTGTCAGGTCCTGGGACCTCCCCTTGAGCTGGATCCCAATTTGGGCCTGTCACTGGATCTACTTTCCCTCAGGCTTTTCTCCATTTTTGTCCCTGCAGTTCTTTCAGATGAAACAATTATGGGTCAGAACATGCTGGAGAGGATGTGGAGAAAGAGGAACACTCCTCCACTGCTGGTAGGATTGCAAACTGGTACATCCACTCTGGAAATCAATCTGGCAGTTCCATAGAAAATTGGAAATAGATCTACCTGAAGACCCAGCTGTACCACTCTTGGACATATACCCGAAAGATGCCCCACCATGCCACAGGAGCACATGTTTCACAATGTTCATAGAAGCCTTATTTTTGATAACCAGGAGCTGTAAACAACCCAGATATCCCACAACAAAAGAATAGATACAGAAAATGTTGTTCATTTATACAGTGGAATACTACTCAGCTATTAAGAATGAAGACATCCTGAGTTTTGCAGGCAAATGGATGGAACTACCAAATATTATTCTGAATGAGGTAACTCAGACCCAAAAGTACAATCATGGTATATACTCCATGATAAATGTATATTAGCTAAAAAATTTACAGAATTCTCAGGATATAATTCACAGAACTCAAGAGGGTTAACAAGATGAAGGGCCCAAGAGAGGATGTTTCAATCCCACTTAGGAGGAAAAGGAAAGCAATCTGGGGGAAGGGGAATGGAGGGACCTGGATGAGAAAGGGGACAGGGAGTGAAAGAGGGGAACATAATCAGGTATTGGGGGCAGGATTGAAGCTCTGAGGGCCAGCAGAAAGAATGGAAACAGGCAACCTCAGGAGGTAGGAGGTGGGAGGACCCTCTTGAATGTACCAGAGACCTGGGAGGTGAGAGAATCTTTAGGACTGAAAAGGAGGGACCTTAGATGAAACACCCTACAGTGGGAAAAGGGAACTTGTAGAGTCCTGCTCTAGTGGAAGGGCAAGACATCAAGTGGAGGCATGGGGTTGCCATCCTGCAGTCAAAAACTGTGGGATATTTTTAATTGCATTGAAGAGTATAAATACTGTTCCAATACGTAGTAAGAAGTAAAGGCCAAGAAAGTTTGAGGAGATGGTTCAATAGTTAAGAGTACTAGCTCCTCTTCCAGAGTACCTGGTTCAATTCACCAGACCCATATGGCAGCTCAAAAACATTTATAACTCTACTTCTACTTCGAGAGATTTTATTTGTCACCTTTTGACTTGTGCATCACCAGGCACACATGTGACACACATACAGATCTTGAACAAGATGTAGGCAAAACAGTCACACACAAATTAATAGCACAATATAAATATAAGCCAAAATTTGATCAGTGTGTAAGTTATGGTGTATATATGAAGTAATAAGAAATATTTTAAGTCACTTTCACCAAAAATATCCTGCAGAAGTTACAATCTCTAATTTATAATATACATGCATTGTAGAAAAATACATTTCAAGGTTAAAAATCTGATACATAATATATACCTCTGTTTGAAAACCATGAACACTTAGGACTTTACATATTACTAATCACGCTTGAAAAAAATACAGTTTTTAAATACTATTTTATATTTACTTGCATGTGTGTTTGTGAGAAAGAGACAGGTGGAAGACAGAGACAGAGAGGGAGAGAGATAGGGAGAGAGGGAGAGAGAGAGATTATGCATACAAATACTTGTAGAATCCAGAAGAGAACAAAAAATGCACGGGAACTAGAGTAACAGTTGGTGGTAAGCCACTCATTTTGAGTGCTGGGAACTAAACAACATATTTTGTAAGACCTCTACATTCTCTTAATGTGGGTGTTTCAATGAGGGATAAAAAGACTAATAAAGCTATTCTAAATATTTTCTGTTTGCTACACACACACACACACACACACACACACACACACACACACACACACACACATATATATATATACCAATGTCTTGACTTCCTTTGTTCCCCATTGAAAATATATTTCATTTTAATTCTTCTGTTGCCTTTTGAACCTTAACTTCAAGAACATAACAATATCATGTCAAAATTTTCTTTTTTCATTCCAAACAGACCCTAACCTCTCTTCTGCTTGAAAGACTTCAGGTTTTCTATCTACAGATGTATTTTTTAAATGGTTCTAAGGACCAGACCCAGGGCTTTGTGCATGCTAAATAAATCCTTCACTAGTGAGCTACATCTCCAGCTCCTCTACCACTATTTTTGGTAGCAATTTCTTTTTTTTTTTTTTTCTGAACATTCATATGACTCATTGGGGATTTATAGCTATCAAATAAAGGTGTTTCATGACTGGGATCATTGTACAAAAGTGCCTGTGTTCACTATTTTTTTTCTCTGATTTTGTTCATGAATTCGATACTCCTATACTGTATTTATATAAGGAATGCACCTTTCATGATAGAGACATTTGAGATTTTCTTCTGCTTTGAGAGCTACCAAAAAAATATTATCTATTGCTGCTGACACTTCAAAGCTGCTAGCAGAGCCACTTCAAAGCCAGATGTCCATGTTCACTCTGCATTTTCTATTCTTAAGATAGTCTATTGACATCATTGTGAAATATCTCTTGTGGAGTTTCCAATTATTCTGTAGAGAGCCTAAAGTGAATTTCTGTATTCTATTTGTCATTTATGGAATGGGACACAGGGTAGAAAGCATCATCTTGCTGCTCTTTTTGGCATTCCTTAAGAAGATTTTACAGATCAGTTTTATTTAGACTTATTTTGGGTCCATGGCTCCAGCTACATATGTTGCAGAGGATGGCCTTATCTGCCATCAATGGAAGGGGAGGTCCTTGGTCTTGTGAAGGCTTGATGCCCTTGCATAAGGGGAATGCTAGAGGGGTGAGGCAAGAGTGGGTGGGTGGGTGGGGGAGCACACTCTGAGAAGCAAATAGGAGGGAGAATGGGATAAGGGTTTGCAGAGGGGAGATCCGGAAGGAGGACAACATTTAATATGTAAATAAATAAAATAATCAATAAAAAAGACTTAGCTTGCGTTCAAACTAAGCTTCAATATTAATAACAGAGGGTGATGACTCTTGAAAGATGTAAAAGTTCGTGCGGTATATTCTTTTCAAGGTTGCTGTAAAAATTTTCACAGACTGGATTATAAAAACTGAAACTTTTTTTCACACTGCAGAGTCTAGTGACAAAAGGTCAAAATGTCAGCAGGTGTAATTCGTACTAGTTGTTTCCCTTGTGGGCTACAAGAGCCACCTTTTTACAGTGTCCTCGTGAACTTTCCTGTGTCCATCTGTAACTGTGGTGTTTGCTAATCTTACAAAGTCATACCTTGATGATCATATTTTACCATAGGTATGCTTTTAAAGATCTTATGTCAAATAGATATATAGCTGATGTTATATTGAAAGACATAACACTGGGAAAAAGGCAATTCATAACACCATAACTACAAAAAAAACTATTGTGTTAAGCTGCAATTTTCTATTGCTCAGATTATCAATTTTTAAGACTATGTGCTTTGCAACTCAATGCATACAATATCACTTCATATGAAGAAATATATCTTGTATATGAAGAAAATTACTAGGTATATACACCTTTATCAAGCTTCCATATATGCTTGCTTATCTCTTAGTTTATTTAATGTTGGTCAACACATAATATTGCAACATGTGAAGTTACTACAATATTTTTTCTCACAATTACATTTCTTAAACATTAGGTTTTTTTACATTTATCTTGTTTTTGTTTTAAATATTGAATGTGTATGCATATCTGTGCTTATTTGAAGCTTCAGTACAAAGAATGGGTTACATCTAATGAAGTTGTTGGTCAAAATTATCCCATGGGAACACCCAAAATTTCTGGGCAGGAGCAAAGGCTGTAGATTACTCGCAACAGCATGGAGACATGGCCCCACTGCCCAACATTACACCTAGAAAACCTCATTGAACAATGAGAAGTCAACCCCATGCTTATCTAAAGCCATTACATCGAATGGCTAGTGATATTGTTACAGGAAGGTACTATGGGTGCTACCAAAAGAAATATATTTTATACTTTATACTTTATATTTTATAAAATATATATTATATTTTATGGATACATTTTATTTGTTAATTAATTATAGATTATTGCTTTTACATTTAAAACTGAATGAAGATCTACAGTTTTGAAGCAAGGCTTTCTTCCTCTATGAATTTCAAATTTACTTTCAGCAGTTCATTATCTCACAACACAGAGAACCAAATAACCCTATTAAAAATGGGGTAGAGAGCTAAACAAATAATTGTCAACTGAGGAATTTCAAATGGCTAAGAAGCACTTAAAGAAATGTTCAATATCCTTAGCCATCAGGAAAATTAAAAAAAAAAAAAAAAAAAAAACCGTGAGATTCAGCCTCACACCAGTTAGAATAGCTAAGATAAAAAACTCAGCTGGTGAGGATGTGGAGAAAGAGGAACACTCCTCCATTGCTGATGGGATTGTAAGCTAGTACAACCACTCTGGAAATCAGTCTGGTGGTTCCTCAGAAAATTAGATATATTATTACCTGAGGACCCAGCTATACCCAAACGGTGCTCCAACATATAACTAGGACACATGCTCCACTATTTTCATAGCAGCCTTATTTATAATAGCCAGAAGTGAAAACAACCCAGATGTCCCTCAACAGAGGGCAGTTCAGATATGGGAGGAGATGGGGGAAAAGTACAGAGGGTCAGGAATTTGAAAGTAGGTTTGCAGCAGTGGGCAAGGGGTAACTGGATAGCCACTAGAAAGTCCCAGATGCCAGGAACCCAAGAGATTCCCAGGACCCAACAGGGAGACCATATTCAGAGGTTAGACATGGCCCTCAGTTCAGGGATGTGGCCACCCACCCATCTCAAAAATATTAATCCAGAATTCCTCCTGTGAATAGTAAATGCAGGGACAAAGAGTGGCGCAGAAACTGAAGGAAAGGCCATCCATAGACTGTCCCACATAGGGATCCATCCCATCTGCTGACACCAAACTTAGACACTATATTTGGTGTGAAGAATTGCTTACTGACAGGAGCCTTGTATAGACGTCCCCTCAGAGGATCTGCCAGAGCTGGACCAATACAGATGCACATGTACACAGCCAAACGTTGAACTGAGTGCAGGTGCCCTAAAAGGGAAGTTGGGGCAAAGAGTGTATGAACTGAAGGGGTTTGCAACCTCATAGGAAGAACAACAATATCAACCAGACCCACCCCAAAGCTCCCAGGAACTAAACCACTGACCAAAGAGTATACATGTTGGGGGGGGGGATCCATGGCTCCAGCTGGATATACAACAGAGGATTGCCTTCGTGGGCATCACTGTGGGGGGAGATCCTTGGTCCTGTGGAGACTTGATTACCCAAGATAGGGGAATGCTAGGGCGCTGAGGCAGGAGTGGGTGGGCAGATGGGAGAGCACCCTCATAGAGGCAGGGGTAGGGAAGAGCAGATAGGGGGCTTGTGGAGGGGAAACTGGGAAGGAGATAACATTTGAAGTGTAAATAAATAAAATAACCAATAACAAATGAAAATGAGAATAACAACTTTAATGTATCATGGGAAAATAATTCATAAACTTATGATTTCACTGTATGTGCATAGATTTCATTAAAAAATTCAATTCTGTTTTAGACCATCAGTTTTTTCAGGCAGTCTTTAACTTATAAACAAAAGAAGTTAGAGGACTGTTCACAGCACTGGTGCAGTCTCTGTAGTAGCTCTGTCGTATGCATTGTAGCACTAATGAAAAGCCCCAGACTATTTTATCATTTTAACCACCTTTTGCTCCTGTCTTTATATCGTATTTCTAAATATCTTGTCTTTTAATTTATTCTCTAGTATGCCACTTTTGTCCTAATGTTTTTAATGAAGGTACATTGTGTTTAACAATGGATTTCATTTTAATGTAAAGGAAATTATAGAGTTGGCAGGAATTGGTTAGTTAAAGGCAAGTAGAGAATAAACATGAAATGCATAAATTATATGATATTGTAAATATTAAGAAAAGGACACTTGTGTTCATCTTTAAGTATATTTACACAAAGATAAGTTGAGCTGGAAATAACTTAGAATGATTTTTTTTTTTTTTTTTTTTTTAGTACAAAATCTCAGTATATTGCACAGGCTAGCCTGAAAGTCCTGATCATCATGCCTTATTCTTCCCAGTGTTGAGTTTTGGGCAGGAGGCACTACGTGGTCTGAGGGTTGTTTTTAATGTAAATTTGCCTATCCATCTCCATATGTTTCAAATGAAATCTACCTTATTTGAGGTTTTGTGTGTGTGAGAGAGAAAAGCATTTCCAGTACATTTCTATCAAGGTAGCTAAGGACCACTTCTGGCCACTTCTCTCACAGTTTGTGCCTGAGGATTGTTGATGTTATTTGGAGAATGTCAATGGTGCTTGTGGGTCCAGTTGGCAAGCCATTATCTCTCTAGATTTTAGAGCTAATGCAGTAAATAAAAAATTAGCCCTTGTTCATGGCAGAAGCCCAGACAGTCACTCTTATGGGAGAGATGGGAAACTCCTGTAAAACCTCTGTGAATGAGAACAACTGGGCACCTGCTGCTGTGTGCTGCCATGGCAACCTCTCTTGCATGACATACTCAATATGTTGAAAAGCAGAAATTTGTCATGGAATAGTCTAATATCCCACAGGGCATGTTAAAAGCTAGCTGCTTGCCAGTTTTAATCTATGAGCTTCCTAATTCTGCATTAAAGTAAATTTTGATTTGCTATTTTGAAAACTCCAGTTTGGGAAAATATTAGCATAATTATGGAAACAAAGGCTTTCTGTTCCACAGTGAAATCCCTTCCAACACTTCTGCTGTTCATTTCAGCTACAAGACTAGAATTTTATCCCTATATTTTGAGGAAATTTTTGCTAATATAAATCTAAATTTAATATTATTATTTGTATATGTATAATATATGTATTAAATAAGATATATATTTAGATAATATATTTTAAAATATTATTGTTATACTCAAAGCTTTTTATATGCATCATATATATATCCATCAAAATAAGCTGCCATGGGTATAATATAGCAGAATATAGTACTTTGGCTGCTGTGATGCACCTTAATATTAAATTAGAATTGTGCACTTTGAAGATGACATGTTCTTGGCAGCTTTTGTAATCTCCTTACTAAGCTACCTATAAAGATGTCAAATGAACCAAACTCACAATGGTATTTAAAACTAAGATTTAAGGAAAAAGAAAAGAACACTGCACCAGGACTGTAAGTAACGTTCATTAATTTAAGGCTGATTAAATAGACTTTGAATGAGCAGTCTGGGAATCCGCACTCCATGTATATTCCTGGAAAACAAACCTAACTTGGACAGTGAATGGATATGGATGATTCAGTGAAGAATTGAGGCAAGGCACGATGCTCGGGGCAAGGCATGATGCTAGGTTACACTAGTTTATCCTGCTTCGTGGGTAATCTATCCAATGATTCAGTAATTTACCAATGTTTCTCTAGCTATTTTAATTATTAAGCACATATACTTCTATATTTATGCCTTTTCACTTGCTCTGATAAGACACCATGACTACTCAGGTTCAGCCTCTGCATGTGTAGGATCCTGAGGGGCAGGAATAGCAGTGGTGCCAATTCAATAACGACTCACAGTTAGTAGTGGATGCAAGCTGCCAGTTCAAGTGGTTTCTCTTTGCCCAGGAATTCTTATCATTCTTCCTCTCCTTTCTTCCTTCTTTCTTCTCCTTATTCTTCAGTCTTTTCCCTTCCCATTCTTTTGCCTTCTCCCCTCTCATCATTCTTCTGCTTTCTCTGAACCAGATAGCCTGTACCCAGCCTTTTATTTACTAATGCTATATCATCCATGCTTTAATCATTATTAATAATATTTTTAGAACTCCTTAAATTTCCATAAATTCTATGAGTCCTGGATCCTTAATCCCAACCTCTGCTTCCTTAAACCAGAAACTAAACACACAGCCAAAGCTCATTTCCTTAGAGTTTTTACCCAGCCTGTTCTTCACAGAGAGCTGGGAACAAGTCTTGCAATTTTCAAGGACAGCAGACAGCAGGATTTAGTAACTATTTTCATGTAAAAACAGAAAGGTGACAGATTATTAAGATTAAAATGATTTCTTGCAAACTTTTAAATTGTATGTAAGTAAGTAGGCATTGTCTTCTTTTATCCTTCAGGTAGCCAGGAGAAGAAAGTACTATGTTTTTGGATGCTGATATATTATCTTTTAATTCTCTCATCTTGGTTTCCACATCCTAGTAATTCCATAGCCTCATGTACTCTCCTCCTAATACCAGTTGTTTCTATATCACATACATGCCTTTCTCCTATAAAATAAACCCATCTATCATTTGCCTGGTTTTCATAGATTCCTTCTGTTCCTATACATGCCTTTTCTGCTTGAGAGCACTTTAACTCTCTATCTTTGATGTCTCCAGTTTCACCCTGGATAATTAATGCAGCAGTCATTGGACCAAAGGGTACATGTATCTCTTCATAACTCCAAATTCAAGACTAAATCTGTCAGTGAGCTATTTCTACAAAGGACCGTGTAGACTTTTATGTTTTCTGTGTTTATGCTGCCTAAATCCTTTCCCATGGCCCTAAAGGCCAAGCAGAAGTCCTGCTCCTTGTCCTCCACAGCCTCATGGGCACCTTCATTCTACATTGCTGAGAACCACATCTGTTTCATTTATTATGGAGTGATTAGCTCTGAGTAATAGATGAAGTATATTACTCCAAACGAGAGATTGAAACTAAAATAGAAGAAATAGCAGATCAGCTCAGGGCAACCGCAACCATCAGCACACACCGGGATCAATGGCCTGGTAATGCTCCAGAGGCAGGAACTATGTCACACCTTTCCTTAAGCAGCCATGTCAGACACGGCACATGACCAAGGCAACTCATGAGAGAGAGAGTGTGTGTAATTGGGCTTAGGAACCAGAGGTTTAGAGTCTGTGATGGCTGAGTTGATGGTGACAGGTGGGTGGAACAGAAGCTAAGAGCTCATGTTTTGATTCACAAGCAGGAGACAGAAAGCACACTTGGAATGGTGCAAGTCTATTGAATCCTTCAAGTTGTCTCATAGTGGCAGACCTCCTCCAACAAGCCTAAACCTCCTAATTGTTCACAAACTATTGCACCAACTGAGGACCAAGTATGTAAACCTATAAGCCTATGGGTGTCATTATCATTGAAACCACCATAGCATTGTTTAAAAAAAAAAATCATCATATTTTAAGATCTTTACTTGGTTGGGAATAAATTTAACACAGTAGAAAAAAATCTTCTACAATACATTCCAGAGCAAATAACTTAGAAATAATATGATGTATGTAGCATGGAAGCAGTAAAATTACTCTTTACAAAACATTGTATGGTTTACAGATTTCAATGTATTGTTAACAATATAAAGATTATCATGTTCAAATACTATGGGAAACACCATGTGAACATTCTTCTCTACTGAATTTATAGGGAGCTAAAATTTCAACTGGCTTTTCAGGATTAATTTTAAATTACATTTGAAAATTTATTCAATGGTTGACCTACTGCCAGGAATATAGTAGAAGGAATTCAAATAGTTAGTTGATACTCATGATAAGAAAGTCTCTAAAATCCCCTTCAAATTTTTCTACCTTATGATTCTGTAAGAAAGTTAAGAAAGGGAGAGAACACGTTCCCTTGGTTACTGAATTGATTTGGTCAACCTTTTGTTTTCAATATTTCACTTTTCAATATTCCATAGCTGCTTAGCTACAGGCGCTTCTTAAACTTTAAAACAAGAATAACATGTAGAGATTATTCAATATACTCACTTTTGAGCACCCCATGAAATTGATTAGAAAAGTCAGTTTTAGTGCTTAAAGTCAATCAACAGTTTGAACTAGAATTAAACCACCTAATCCGGTCTCTATATAGGGCTACACAGTCATTTAGGGCAAAGAGGCTACCATAAGTTATACTGAGGTACAACTTATTTCTGATCTTCAAGCAGTTTATAAAAGAAAACGATCCTCCTGTAGCCAGATGACTTAGTTTACTTTGAATTGCTATGATAAAATACTGACCTAAAGCAGTTAGGGAGGAAAGACTTCATCTTATGTCTTAAGTATTACATTCCACTGTAACAGGAAATCAGGGCTGGTGCTCAAGCAGAAATCTGGAGGCTAAAACTGAATCAGAGGTCCTTGAGAAGTTTTACTTACTCGTTTGCTCATCGTGACTTACTCAACCATGCAGGGCCACCTGCTCGGGGGTGGTACCAGCTATTGTGAGCTGGATTTTCTCTCCTCAATCATTAAAAGAAATGCCACAGAGAACTGCCTGTAGGCAGAGTACTGACTAGTTTTCCTCAGCTGAGGATTTTCTATTCCCAGATAACAGAAGCTTGTAACAAGTTGACAAAAAACAAGCAAAAAAACAAACAAAAACCAAACCAGCCAAAGAAAAGCCTAATTAACACACTAGACCACTTATCTTGTTCAATAAGCAGTTTGTATTCTTAGGACATCTCTCATTTAAGGCTCCCAATTCTAACCAAATAGATCTAAAACAGGACTTCCCAAAGCAGGCAACCACTATGTCTTTTCCTATAAAAAAGGCTTCACCAGACTGCACAAAGCGGTTTCTGAAACACCTTACCACAGAGTGTCTTGATTCTATAACTTTCTTTTTTTTCAGCAGGTAAATTGTTAAATTAATCTAGTCTCAGCTTCACATATGTGTTAGCAGCAAAGCATATTCATCAGAAACTAGAATATGTTTCTATTGTGTCATTGCTATAATTATTCCAATGTGTTTCGGAGAAAAACTGATTTCCTTTTTTTTTTTTTATCATATCTGTATGATGCCTATGATTATAAAATTTTTCACTGAACCTCAAAGTTTAATGAAAAACGCTTACCTCATAAGAAGAAATGGAGCAAATAATGAGCAACAGTGGAGAAAGAGCTCAGTAGCACACTGTTTAAATCACACAGAAAGAGACAAAGCAAAATTGATGCATGCTTTACTCTTCATGCTAAGATTATACAAAGAATATTAACACTAAAGGGACATTAAATGTTTCTTGAACATACAAGGATAGATATTCTATCTACCTATATTTGTGATATTCATAAAAATCATATCTGAGTCACATTACTATGTTGTGCCTTAATATATCAATCAGAAATTCAGGATGGAAACTGAAGACGGAGGTAATCATTAAATAACAAAAACCGTTTAACACTGTTGAAGGAAGCCACTGTTTCAGAAAAACAGTGTTTATTACAGATTCTTAGTATGGAGTATGGAAGGAAATAAAATTGTGAATTGAAAGCTTAGTGGTAAATTGTTTGGGGGCAAGAAGAAAAAAATGACTCAGTTGTTGATATTTATTTCTTCACAGAAAGAAATTGTATGTGATTCAACCCTTCTACCTATTTGTAGCTTTTCAAAATTCCCATGTCCAGACTGCAAAATTTTAAAGGAAAAATGAGAATATATAATTTTACTCTCTTGGTCAAGTGTCTCTTCCTTTCAGGTGAGGATAAACCTGAAGAGAAAATGTATTATGTTGTCCTAGGCTTACATGCCAAGATCTTGATGAAATAAGGAGGGTATATATAATTTATATAAGGAAATTTATGACAGCAACATCTACAACTTCCTTACTAAAGTTGTCAGCCATGGACATACTGTCTTGGGAAGAGTGGATCACCATGAAACGCATCACTTTTCAGAACTTACTATTCAACTGCAGGTTTTCTTAGAACAAATCAGCTTTCTTCTCTCTCTCTCTCTCTCTCTCTCTCTCTCTCTCTCTCTCTCTGTCTAACTTAACATGGCATTAAAATTTCTACAAATATAAAAATGATACTATTAATATTATGTAAATGAGTTTAAACAAATACACATTTTAAAATAAAACCTTGCATGGTCTGTATAAAGGACTATGCTCTAATTATTAGTCATCCATTGGTAGATACACTGTATTTGCTATGTAAAACGAGGAGTATCTATTTGATGTAGTTTTATCTATTGACTTTCTATTATATCCCTAAGGATTTCAATAAAAGATGTACTCCCAATTGAAAAGCAAATGAGTTAGCAATTGACATCTTATATTTGATAGTCACTTACAATCTTAAAACAGCTATTATTTTTCCTTTCAGAAAGCAATATTCTAGTAATATCCAAAAAGGTCAAGGTCTTATAACACATCTCAAATTAGAGTTCATTATAATAGTAATATAAAAATCTAAATGCTACTATGTATAGTCAAAGGTCATTTTCAATACCTTTTCCTTTGGTAAATGACATGGAGCTTTAAAATCTTCCCCCTCCCAAAGGTACAGGCAATAAATTCTGACAGTAAATCCTATTAGAGAGCTTATTTATTCCAGTGGCACTGCACCCCATGCATAGTGAAAAGCATGAGAAACACAAATATGAAACAATTGCCTGAAATGTCTAAAATATCCTCTTGCAAGGCAAGTGAATGTGGCAGAACATCAGGGAAAACATTGTGTCCTGGCGAAACTCATACGGCTTCATAGCTATGTTATTTCAAAAGCATTTGCTATCAGTTTCCTAAAATTCATTGATTCTGTATTCTATTATTAGAAAGAAATGGAAATGATTGTATATCAAAGATATATTCATTTCTGTCCACTTTCAATGGATCTCTCTCTCTCTCTCTCTATATATATATATATTATATATATATATTATATATATAATATATATTATATATATTATATATATATTATATATATATAATGTATATGATACTAAGGTTTAAAAAGATGATATTATGAATTCTTTTAATTTCATGATATCATTGGAAAGTAAGATATTTCTCTTCATAATATTGTTATCTATAAGAAGTACCTTATTCTTTCTTTTATTTGGTTGTTAGACAAGAAAAAGAACTTTCTGATCCTTACATATCTTCTCTCTATATTACATCTCTTAATTTCATTCACCTGGCTCCTTGTAAGAGTGCCTAAATCTGATATAAGTATTTTTAGCTGTTCTATGACTAGATAAGTTTACATTTTACTTATTGAAAGCAAGGTTAGTCTATTTTGAGTTGGAATAAGCCATATCTAGTAAAAATTTACATTTGTTGTGTACATTTTCATATTGAAAAATATTAAATTCACAAAATATTAGCTTCTTTGAGAAATAAACTGATTTTTCCACCAACATTTTTCCTTATAGTCAATAAATTGTCTATAATTTAATCAAGATCATCAGATTACTTCTTGAGTTATTTAATTAAAATATAATTACACCATATCACCCCAACCTTCAACCCTTGTCTTCAATGTACTACAAATTTTGTCCCCTTTTAAAATTATTCTTTATGTGTCCACTTATGTGAATGAATATATTAATGTAACCTGATAAGTCTGTTCAATGTCTTTTGCATGTATATATTTTAGGGTTCATTACTTCATATTGGATAACCATCTGGGACCATATTTCTGGAGAAAACACATTATCTCCTTCCAATAGTAATTAATTGCTTATAGCACTTCAGCTAAGGGTTGGGGTCCAAGAGACTTCTCCAATGAACATCGTCATGTCAACTGGTATGATATATAATCATATATCATACTCACATATAATCAATATATGTAACCATGTATATGATATTAAGGTTTAAAAGCTGATATTATGAATTCTTTTAATTTCATGATATCATTGGAGAGTAAGATATTTGCCTTCATAATATTGCTATCTATAAGAAGTACCTTGTTTCTTCTTTTATTTGGCTGTTCGACAAGAAAAAGAATTTTCTGATTCTACATATCTTCACTCTGTATTAGATCTCTTTATTTTCATTCACCTGGCTCCTTGTAAGAGTGCCTAAATCTGAAATAATATTTTTAGCTGTTCTATGACTAGATAAGTTTAGTCTTGTTTAAGCAGCCCATTTGTTGAGATTTCGTAGGTGTAGGCTATCTATCATATCTACAGGATACAATCTCACAATAGATTTCCCTTTAGTGTTAGTCAAGGTCCTCTAGAGGAACAAAACTGATATATGTGTGTGTGTGTGTGTGTGTGTGTGTGTGTGTGTGTGTGTGTGTATGTGTGTGTGTGTGTATATAATCTAGTAAATCTACATATATATATATGTATACACACATATGAATACACACACACACTCATATATATATGTATATGGGAATTTATTAGAGTTGCTAACAGTATGAGGGCAAACTAGTCTAACAATTGCAAACTTCAAATTTTGTGTGAAAATTGATGAATTAAGAATAGATAAAATAAACCGTGTCACACAATCTCAGGAAGAAAATACTTCATGTCTCTGTATGTGTTCATGTGCTCTGCATACACACACACACACACACACACACACACACACACACAGATACCCACACACACATATGTTTGTGTGAAAATAATGTGATATGTAGAAAACAAAACAAGAAAAGCTAAATATTAGGAAATGAGGAAAGACTAATGACAGGTAATGGATTGGGTTTATGAAAGAATTAATTATTTCTCTAGGCAAAGCTTTGTCATGAAGTTTGATTATGTGTTAGAGAATTCCATAAAAATATAGTAAACAGTGAACATATAAAAGCCAATGTAAAGCTACATGGTCTATGAATGACAATATAGACAGCATCAAAGTTCACTGAGATATTTAGATATCAAGTGTCGTTAATTTCGTTTCTTTTTCTTTTTCTTTTTTTCTTCAAAGAGTAGCTTTATTGAGTTCAGGTAAAAACTATCGATTAGATTTAGCAAAAACAAAAACAAAAAGAACAACCAAACAAAAAAAAAAGAAAAAAGAAAAAGAAAAAAGAAAAAAAAGAGCAACAACAAAAAAACCTGTCAGAGATATTTGAACTAGATCTCAGCGTATCGTGAAAGTTATTATTCTTCATCTAGTTGTCTGAGGTTAGAATATAATCTGTTAAACATAAAATATTTAATTTTTTTTTGTTTCATGCATTCTAATAGTAATTACATTCCTGTTGACAAATTGATAACTTTTCACTGATTGATACTCTCTAGCCAAAGGTTGGTAAACTCTCAGCTCTCTTTGTGATTATAGTGTATCAATGGGAAGAATTGAAGTTATGAATAAATTTGATAGGTTTATGTATTTTACCTCTTTTTAAAGTTGTGCATAAAATTTTATCTAGTAAATTTATTTCTAGGAATTTATGTTGACAGAAATATGTATGCATGTGGGATATCTATCAAAGTATTCTATACAATGCTGAATTATGAGAAACATGTCAAAATTAAATACAGGAGTGTTGTTAATTTTGATATGTGATGAATTTTAATTTAAGAAATTAAAAAAGTAAATATCAAATTCAAATGATAATAGAGTCTATTGATGTTGATCTTTTTTACTTCCCAGAAATTGAAGAGAGAGAGAGAGAGAGAGAGAGAGAGAGAGAATAAGAAACCTTAATGTGTGGGATATCACCCTTTGCAAAGAGAATCCCCAAACACAAATAATGCATTTTATTGTCACGGTTCTTGTTGACTTCCCTATATGTATATGTAAGATATTGTTGCTGAATGCACCATACATTTTAGTTCAAGACTTTCAACGAGTTGGAGAAATCAAGCTCTTATTGACCTGGAAGCCTCCCCTCGGTGCCTCATCCTTACAGTACTGGAGGGTGCTTTGACGGCTACTTGGAGACAAAGTTATTAGAAGCACTACCTTGCTATAAATCCTGTGAACAACAATAATGACCAGTCTGGCAAAATATTTCCAATGGTGAAACTCAATAGCACTAAAATGCTGGGATAATCAAAAGTTGCCTGAATGGACTCAGTAGGAAGAAACTCAGAATAGTAATGTAACTTTAGCAAGAATCCTTGCAGGAGAGGTCAAATACCATGGAATAAAACCTATTAGTACCATTTCGTTAAAAAAAGATTTTCTATCAGCTGTCTTCTAACTACTTATCAATATAGCCATAGATATTGTTAGCTCTCATTCCTCATAAAAGTAGTTTCAGTTTGGATCAGATAAGGTCTATTTTTAAAAAGAAAGAAAACAAAACACAATTGATCAATGGGCAAAGAGTAAGTGACTTTACCATTTCTATCCCCTAATCAGGCATGTATAACAGGACTACTATACCTGAGGCTCAGGGAACTTCATGGAAAATGGTAAGAAATACTGTACACGACAGGGTAAGAAGGCTGGATTGAAATAGTTTGTTCTGGGCATGTCAGGACTGTGCTATCAGTGAACTCTCAACATATAGAGTTGCCTAAAAAAACCTTGCACAATACCATAAGAGTCAACAATTCGAGGAATCGTAAGACCCTAACTTCAGTTGCAGTCCAAGGTTGATGAGCTTCAATTTAATTCAACTAGTACCTTAGAAAGATGACCATAGCCAAGGAGTAAGCCCTATACACATGTGCATATGGAGAAAAATAATTGGACTTTATATTTGCATTTTCTGTTAGTTTACGAATGTTTGTTTTATATATGATTGTATTAACAAATATATAATATATACATAAACATATAATATAGTAAGAGTTTGAGGAGAGGAGGGGTAGATATGATGAAAATGCTCTGTGATCAAGTTTATACAAACTATTGGGAAACAAACACAGTAACAGAAATGCAACGATGAAACTGTCAAATGTTGATCTTGGGCTGTGGGAGTCTATGCCTAGCATGTGACACATCCAGATTTAAATCACAAGCACTAAACATATGGTTGGGATTAAATCCTTTCGGTACATAAAATACAATTGGATTTATTTATTTATTTATTTGTTTGTTTTTTATTTTATTTTATTTTTGATACTTTATTTACATTTCCAAAGTTTCCCCCTTTCTAGGTCTCCTCTTTGGTGACCACCTATCCCCTCCCCCTTCCCCACCTCTATGAGGGAATTCCACCTCCCACCCACCTGCCCACTCACTCCCATATTCCCACCTTGACATTCCCCTTTACTAGGGTCTCTTCTCCCCCTGATGGCCAACAAGGCCCTCCTCTGCCACATATGTGGTCCAAACCATGGGTCCCTCCATGTGTATTCTTTGGTTGGTGGCCAGTCTCC
>CM052719.1:44773824-44789951 GCA_028551405.1 Uromys caudimaculatus
ATCATCGGAAATGTAAATAAAATATCAAAAAATAAATAAATAAAAAAAAAACAAAAAAAAACAAAAACAAAGATGGTAACTAAAATATGATTACCATGGATCTAAAATATATATTCATTTAAAGTGATAGAAATGTCAAAAAAAAAAAAAAAAAAAAAAAAAGAGTTGAGTGAGGATCAAATGGGGGGTCATATAAACAGCATTATGAATAGAGTAAGTTCATTAATATATAAAATATAAAATATTATATGTTAATCAGCTGCCTTAACACTCAATATGAACACTGAAAACTGTCAACTGTCTCTATTAATTTTTACCTTAATTTTCTTAATATGTTCTCATCCTTCCTCATGCTGGAACGACCACTGGAAGGAAATATTTTCTTCTTTTAATATTCAGTATATATTCCTAAAACACTTATACTTCTGGAAGTTGAAAAGAAGAGCTGCTTAATTTAAAATCATCAACTCCTAGTTTCCAATATCATAAGTATGTTTCAGGAAACAGAGAAAAGGAGCCAATTCCTCAAGAAAAGCTATCATTTTTCAGACTGCAATCCAGATAAGTAGGATATCAATTTCAATCTCTAGATAAGTGCTTCCTCTCAAAGAAAATGTGGTAATATTGTTTCCTATGGAGTCTTATATAAAGTGAATGTTCATGCACCTTAAGAAATCACTTAGTAACTTTATGTGATGATATTGAGAGGGCATATGTGGGAAGTGACCAGGTCCGGATAATAATAGATTCCTTATGGGTAAGATTAGAAACTATACAAAAGAGATCCTTTTCTTCCATGTGATTCAGCAAACTGGAAGAGTGTTATTCTGGGATCTTGACCATGCTGTGAAATATACTGTTATTGTTTAACACAATCAAGGCATCCTGTTACAGATAAAATTAACTAAGATAGAGGGTTTTCTATTTTACCCATAAATAGTAATGCTTACCACAATTTTAATATTCTCCTTTATTATTATTAATAAAGTTTGTTATCTTACTAAGCATGGTATCAGAAGCATTTAATCCTAACTCGGAAGGCAGAAGTTTGTGGATTTCTCTGAGTTCAAGGCCGGTTTCATCTAAACAGTGAGTTCCAAAACAATCAGAACTAACTAGAGAGTCTTTGTCTCAAGCAAAGCATATGAAAACAAAATAAAAAATAAAGACAAAGTTGATTTTCTAGAAAAAATCAAACAGCAGTAGTTCTCAATATAAACATATAAGCATATGAGTATATTGACAGTTTAGATTTGGCTTTTGTAGGAATCTTAAATATGGTAAAGGCATGGTCACCAAGCCTTGTGACATATGTTACTGAAATTAGTTAAACAAAAGTGGTAGGACCTACTGGAAAGAAGTTAGGCCAGATTGTGAATAGCATGCCTTGAAAAAGACATTGAGACTCTGCCCATTTTTTTTTCTTCTTGGTTCCATGTCAGTATCAGTTATGTAGAACTGCTTTGTACTCACCGCCATGATGACAGGCCCCAAAAGCCATTAAGCCAAGTAGCCATAGTCAGAAATCTTGAGCAAAACAAATCTTTACCTATTTGTAAAAGCAACAAAAAGATTACTAGCATGAAAAATAAGAAGAAGAAAAAACAAAATAGGACTCCATCCAGGGAAGCAGGTAGGCCAATAGCAGACCTTTGCTTCTCCTGTTACTACACATCCAATCCAAAGTCACATCTGCAGCTCTGCAACAACAACAACAGCAACAGCAGCGACAAAAAGAAGAAAACCAACAGCAGCAGCAGCAGCAACAGCAACAACATCAATAAAACTGCTCCATCCCCTCCCTCAAGCCTATGTCTACAGTGTATCTCACAAATCTTCCACCTTCCCCCCACTCCTTATTCAATCTTCCAACTTCATCAGACCCTCACTGAGGACCCACAGACCACAATAAGCAGGGAAGGAGGGAGGCAACCTGAAGGTCCTCATCTAGTCTCATCAGTGCTGCAGCAGAGTGGCCTCTCCCAACCTCACCTCTGGTGGATGGCTCAGACCTTCCTTACTAACCTCCATTAATTATTTTGTACCACCCCTCCACTCCTGAAGTAACTTGCTGGGAACCTTCAGGACATTCCTGCCAAGGAACCTGGTAGGATAATTTCAGATTTTCACCTCTTCCTGTGTTCCTCCAAATGAATTCCCTAGTTTCACCCTTGTGTCTTTAGCAGAAAACCTTCTCTAGCTTCCCTTCTTGTCCTGTAACTATTTCCAGTAGATTACATGGACCTTCTCTTCAAAGCTTTCTGCCCCATACTCCTTGCTTTTTCCAAGGCTTCTATTCCAACAATTACTCCTGGGAGTAATTACTACAGGCCACCTTGAGTAAGTAGGCTAGTTGCATATCTTCACTACCTCTTCCATTTCTGCAAGTCCTATCCCAAAGTCTCATGTCCAGCTTTGCAGCAAACACTTTGCTATGGATTTTCCTTCTTCTTTCTTCCCATCTCCCAGGGAATTAAGTGAGTAGATACTGGCGAAAGACATACTTTCTTCCCTCTTGTGAGGCTCATCCACTGTCCTAAGCACTTCATGCTATGACTCAGGTCTCAATACCCAAAAACACATTTTACCTGGAAACCTGAGTCCCCACAGTATCATGACCCCAGAAAATGTTCATACAGTTAACACACAACCACTACATCCTCCTAAGAACAGGAGAGAAAACAGAAACAAAGGAACAAAACACCCACTAAACAAAGACAAAAATAGATATCAGCATTCCTGGAATTATAACCCAACCCCAGATGCTTAGACACAAACATAAAAAAAACCAAAGTAATAACAGCTAGAACAATATGTCTCCATTAGAGCCTAGGAAACTTACCACTATAGGCCCTGAATACTCCAACATAATAGAAACACAATCAAAAAACCATAAAATAACATTTATGAATATGATAGAGGTTCTTAAAGAGGAAACAAAATATCTTGTAAAGAAATCAGTGAAAAACAAAATAAGAGAAGAGGATGAATAAAACTATTAAAACTATTTTAATAGTTTAATAAAACTATTAAAAACCATAAAGTAGAAACAGAATCAAAAAAGAAAACCCAAACTTACAGATATCTGGAAATACAAAATAAAGGAAATTGAACAGGAACCACCTAAACAAACTTTTTCATAAAAATATAAGAGATGGAAGAGAAAATAACAGGCTCTGAAGATAGGATGAAATAAAGGGATAGATACATCAGTTAAGAAAATATTGAATGTAAAAAAAATTCATGGTACAACACATCCAGAAAAGGCTGAGACACTATGGAAAGATAAAATATATGAATAATAGAAACAGAGAAAGAGGAAGAAACCCAGGTCACAGAAAATATTTTTAACAAAGTTGTAGAAGAAAATTTCCTTACACTAAAGAAGGAGATGCCTATAAAGTACCAGAGACATATATAGTCAGACCTATTAGAATCTCACCAGATTACTCAATAGGGACTCTAAAACTCAGAAGGGAGGGGGACTGAGGCTAACAGAAAATATAAAACAAAAATACCTAGCAGATATTTATAGAACATTTCACCCAAATTCCAAAGAATACACCCTCTTCTCCGAATCTTATGAAACTTCCAAAATTGACCACATACTCAGACACAAAGCAAGTCTCAATAGACACAAGAAAATCAAAATAAATACTTTGCATCCTGTCTGACCATCATAGATTAAAGCTGGATACTAACAACAAGAAAACAACACAAAGTTTACAAGCTCATGGAAAACTCTCTACTGAATGAGAAATTGGTCAAGAATGAAATTAAGGAAGAAATTAGAGACTTTCTAGATTTAAATGAAAATGAATACACAGCATACAAAAATCTTATGGGACAGAATGAAGGCAGTTTTAAAAGAAAAGTTCATAGCACTAAGTGACTACATATGATATTGGAGAGATTTCATACAAGCAACTTAACAGCAAATTTGAAATCCCTGGGGTACAAAGGAAGAAAGAACACTCAGAAAGAGTATATGGGAAGGAATAATCAAACTCAGATCTGAAACTGAGAAAATTGAAACAAATAAAAGTACAAAGAATCAATAAAAGAAAGACTTGATAATTTGAGAAAATTAATAAGATTGGCAAACCATTTTTCCCATTTAGCAAAAACCAGAAAGAAAATATCCAAATTAACAAAATTAGAAACAAAAAGATTGACATTAACAGCAGACACCCACAAATCAAGAGTATCATAAGGACATACTTTCAAACCTGCAAGCCATCAAATTGGAATATCTAAAATAAATGGATTTTTTTCTCAATACATACCAATTATCAAGGTTAAATCAAGATCAGATAAGCTATATCTTCATTGCCTCTAGTAAAACAGAAATAGTCATTCAAAATGCTCCCAGCAAAAAAGTCCAGTGATAGTTGAACCGAGCACAGAATTCTACCAAACATTCAAAGAGTTAATACCAATATTTCTCAAATTATTCCACAAAATAAAAACATAAGGAACATTTCCCAATTTATTTTACTAGGTCTTAGTTACCTTGATACACAAACTACATAAAGACTCAGCAAAGAAAGAAAATTATAAAATACTTTTTCTTAGAAACATAGATCCAGCTGGACTTTGGTGGCACATGCCTTTAATCCCAGCACTTGGGAGGCAGAGGCAGGCAGATTTCTAAGTTCAAAGCCGGCCTGATCTACAGAGTGAGTTCTAGAACAGCCAGGGATACACAGAGAAACCCTGTCTCGAAAAACCAAAACCAAAACAAAGCAAAACAAAACAAACCAAACAAACAAACAACAACAAAAAAAAAAAACATAGATGCAAAGCTAGTTAATAAAATACGTAGAAGTCAAATCCAAGAATATAACAAATAAATCATCAACCATGATTAAGTAGGGTTCATTCCTAAGATAGAGGGATAGATCAACATAGGCAAATAGATAAATATAATCTGTCAAATAAGCAAACTGACAAAACCACACGATCTTCTCATAAGATGCAGAAAAAGCCCTTGATAGGAGCCAATACCCCTTCATTATAAAAATTCTGAGGTTAGTGATATAAAGGTTATACCTCAATATAATAAAGGCAGCTGATAGCAAGCCCACGACCACCAGCAACTTAAATGCAGAGAAACTCAAAGCAAATTCCACCAAAATCAGGGACAAGACAAAGTTGTCCATTCTCTCCCTACCTATTTAATATAGTACTGGAAGCTGGAAGTCTCTTTCTTTGTTTCTTTGTTTCTTTCCTTCTCTCTCTCTCTCTCTCTCTCTCTCTCTCTCTCTCTCTCTCTCCCACTCCCTTCCTTCCTTCCTTTGCCTTCCTTCCTTCCTTCCTTCCTTCCTTCCTTCCTTCCTTCCTTCCTTCCTTCCTTCCTTCCTTCCTTCCTTCCTTCCTTCCTTCCTTCCTTCCCATCCCAAATGCTGCTCCCTGTCCCAGTTTCCCCCTCACAGAGTCCCTTCTCCTATCCTCTTCCCTGTAGGGGAATGTGCTGATTTACTAATTGGTTTTTTATTGGGTCAATAAAGGAGGTAGGAACCAATTGCTGAGCAAAGGGTAAAGATGGGACTTCTGAGTCCCAGGAGGAAAAAGAGACAGGAGGAAAGAAAACGGGTCTTTTGGGCAGGCTTTGTAACAAAAGCAGAAAGCTGAAGTCATGTAGGATCTTGGGGAAATTAGAACCAGCAGCCTCTGCCACTGGAGCTTAGCCAAGGAGGTCAGTGGAGGCTGGCTGATATAGACTAGCCGATAAGGTTAGTGCAGGAGATTCTGCAGCCAGCAATTGTGGTATCTGACAAGTTTTAAGATAATAAAGCTGTCTGAGTGTTTTATTCCACTGAGCAAAAGTGGGCAGAGATATAGAGAAGCCCCATCATTGATAAAGGCTTCGAGATGCTAAGTTGGGAGGGGCTGGGAGTATGAGCGTAGCCATCCGAGAGAAGGTGGTAGCTGGCCTTTGGGGGAGCTAAGCTGAGAGGAAGCAGAGTGTGATTGAAGGCAATAACATGTATTTAAATTTACACATAACACCTCCCCTTCACTTCTGAGAAGGTGGTGCACCTCTGGATATACTCCTGTCCTGGCACATTAAATCTCTACAGAATTGGGCTCAACCTCTCCTGCCAAGGGAAGACAAGACAGCCCTCTGCTAAATATGTGCCTGGGGCCTGTGTCCAGCCCTGTATATTCTTCGGTTGGTGGCTCCATCTCTGAGAGTTAACTGGGGTCCAGGTTAGTTGACCCTGTTTGTCTTCCTGTAGGGTTCCCATCTCCTACAGGGCCTTCAATTATGCCTCCCCCTCAAATCTTCCTTAAGATCTAGATATATCACTTGGGCATCTATCCAAATGATGTTTCATCCTACCATAGAAATATTTGTTTAACTATGGTCACTGCTGTTCTAGTCATAATATACATAAGGAAACAACCTCAATATCCTTCAAATGAAAAGTGGATAAAAAATTGAGTATTGATCAGCTGGAATAACACAAGAAATTCTATTTAAAAAAATAGAATCATGAAATTTGCAAGCAAATGGACAGAGCTAGAAAAAAACTTATCCTGAATTAGGTATCTCAGACAAAGAAGAGTAATATGGTATATATTTGCTTTTATATGGTATATGTTTGATACTGGTTGTGAAGATAATGACAATAACGTTACAATCCAAAAAACCACAGATGGTAAGCATAAAGTAAGTTTTTTAGTCAGGGTTGCTATTCCTGAGCAAACATCATGACCAAGATGCAAGTTGGGGAGGAAAGGGTTTTTTGAGCTTACACTTCCATGCTGCTGTTCATCACCAAAGGAAGTCAGGACTGGAAGTCAAGCAGGTCAAGAAGCAGGAGCTGATGCAGAGGGCATGGAAGGATGTTACTTACTGGCTTGCTTGCTTCTCCTGGCTTGCTCAGCTAGCTTCTTATAGAATCAAGACTCCCAGCCCACAAATGGTATCACTCACAAGGGGCCCTCCCCCTTGATCACTAATTGAGAAAATGCCTTACTGCTGGATCTCATGGAGGCATTTTCTCAACTGAAACTCCTTTCTCTGTGATAATTTCAACTGTGTCAAGTTAACACATAAAACTAGCCAGTACAATTGACCCTTTGTCAACTTGACACACAAACACATCACCAATAAGCCTTAAACCTTACATTCTTATTCATCTCCAAGATCTAAATAACTTTAAAAGTCCCACAGTCTTTGCAAATTCTCACATATTAAAATTTCAATCCCTTTAAAAATATCCAATCTCTTAGAATTCAAAGTCTTTTTTACCACTAAAAGTCTCTTAACTGTGGGCTACACTAAAATACCTTCTTTCATCAAGAGGGAAAAATATCAGGCCACAGTCACAATCAAAAGCAAAATCAAATTCCAACCGCCCAATGTCTGGGATCTACTCACGATCTTCTGGATTCCTCCAAGGGCTTGAGTCACTTCTTCAGCTCTGTCCTTTGTAGCACACACAGCACAGCTCCAGATGCCTGTACTCCACTACTGCTGCTGTTCTTGGTGGACATCTCATTGTACTGGCATCTCCAAAACATACTGTCTTCCACTGCAACTAGGTTTACCAACAGTCTCTCACAGGCCCTCTTCATGGTGCCAAGCCTCACCTCCTTTGCATGACCCCTTCAGTCCTGGGCTGTCAATTGCAACTGAGGCTGCACCTTCACCAATGGCCTTCCATGGCCTCTCACAGTGCCCAGACCTCAGCTGTTCTTCATGACTCCTTCATGCCTTCAAAACCAGTACTACCTGGGTGACTCTTACACATTACCAAGTCCAGTCACCACACAAGGTACAACCCTGGCTATCTCTGGAATTCAGCCCATGTGCTCTCAGAAAACACTTCTCAGAAGATTTCACCTCAGTGATGCTGGTCTCTTCCCAATCACCACCAATTTCCCAACTCCAGCTAACCAGCATCAGTAGTCCCAGTAATGCAATGGTTTTGCTTTAGTAGTTCTGTTATCTTGTTAATGACAGCTGATCCTTCAGCCCCAGCTAGCCAAAACCGCAGAATCTTAAATCAAACTAGCAATGGCCCTGATAAGAGTCTTTAATCTTCCCTCTGAAATTTCCCAGGCCTCCATCTTCTGCACTATTCTCAACATTATCTTCCAAGCTCCTATACAACATCCCACAGAGCAGTCCAAAGTTCCAAAGTCCTTCCATAGTTCTCCCCAAGACATGGTCAGGTTGTCACAGGAAAACCCCACTATGCTGGTACCAATTTGTCTTAGTCAGGTTGCTATTCCTGCACAAACCTCATGACCAAGAAGTGAGTTGGGGAGGAAAGGGTTTATTCAGTTTACACTTCCATACTGCTGTTCATCACGAAAGAATTCAGGACTGGAACTCAAGCAGACCAAGGAGCAGGAGATGATGCAGAGGCCATGGAGGAATGTGCTTACTGGCTTGCTTGTTTCTCCTGGCTTGCTCTGCTGGCTTTCTTATAGAATCAAGACTCCCAGCCCACAGATGGTATCACTCACAAAAGGCCCTTCTCCCTTGATCACTAATTGAGAAAATGCCTTACTGCTGACTCTCATGGAGGCATTTTCTCCTTTCTCTGTGATAACTTCAGCTTGTGGCAAGTTGACACACAAAACTAGCCAGTACAGTAAGGGACTAGACAGAAGAGAGAGCTCTCATCAGTTATACAAAAATAGAATACATTACTATGCATATATAGTAGGTGGTGGCTAGAATGGATGGAACAGGGAGAAGGAAGAAGGGAGAAGGGGTTATAAAAGAGAATACAGAGAGAAGCAGCTAAAATTAAGGGGCTGTTGATGGATAGTAAGGAATCCCTCTACAGAAGGAACCTACCAACATATAAACTACAGGCTTATATTTTTCAAAGCTTACTTTATATATGCTTCTTTAATGCTTCAAGCTCCCTTCTAGCTGACCAATCAAAGATAGGGGGAAAGGTGGTTAATAGGACAATGTAGTTATGGACCTGTTTAGAAGTAGTTCTTCAGGGGTAATTCTAATATTCCTTGTGAGAATATCAGGAGTCCAATCCAATAACAAGCACCAGACACAAATCAGTAGCAGTGGCTCAATACAGCAGAAACTGTGAAGCTCTGCCAAATCTGCTGGAGTAAGTGGAAGGGGCAAGAAGCAGCTGGAATACCACAAGATGTTCTTTGGTGCCATTTCCTATATGAAGTCACAACAAACAAAGACCAGTGAGGACCAGTGAAGTGTTTCACGGGGAGTGAAGAATAGCAAAGATCAGTGAAGCATTCATTGCAAGGTGTAACAATGCAAGTACATTCTCTTCATGTCTGTGGGGTTGTATTTGCATTCTTTCTAAATGTCACACAGTTTCTCAAATGTCTGTTCTAGCAATACATCATATGCCTTTTCATGTGTCTGCTTCAGCCAAACATCCTCTCATGTGCCTGCTTCCTCTAAACATCTTCTCACAGGACTGCTTTCACAAAAACATAACATGACACAATTGAGGTTCCAAAGAAACCAGAAAGTTCAATTTCACTATGCATATAAGAAGGGAATCTAAATAAAATCACCAAATAATAGTAAAAACAGAGTTCCATATGTCCAACTCTTGTCACCAAACAGAATTTCTCCACCAGGATTGGGTTACACATAGTTGGGTCAAAGAGGCCCCAGAGGAATCCCCAAACAATGCAAGCTGATGTCAAGACAAAGGGTTGCACTTCAGAAACTGATAGTAAGTCCCCTTAGTTGATGGCAAAACCTATACAATTCATTAAAAATGAAGATGCTGCTCTTATCTCTTTCTCTTGCCTCTCTCTTAACTTCCCTTACCTCTCCCCGTTCCCTTCCCCTCTCTCTCCACGTGGTCATGGCCGGCCTCTACTCCTCTACTTCTCTACTCTCTTCCTCTCTTTGCCTTTCTCTGCCTCTACTACCCTCTTAACTCCCCTTCCCATGCCTTAAATAAACTCTATTTCTATACTAAAAAAAAAAAAAATGAAGATGTTGAGTGAGTGCCTACATACTGCTTTCACCTGTATGTTCCAGCATCTTTGTTTACAGAAATGTACTCTGCATACTTTCAAAACAGAAACAGAAACACCAAGCAGCTACAAACCCTTCATATATAATGCTTTACTGCTTGCAAGATATTTTAGGTCAGCAGTGGCACAAAGCATGTGGGAATATCAAACAAATCACTCGTTTGTATTAAGGCCCACTTCATGAGAGGGAACGCATACCTGACACAACTTTGTTGACTCAGAAAGTGAGATATTAAAAGGACCTGTGGCAAAACCAGATCATATTGATCTACAAAATGAAAAAAAAATGTAGCAATGAAACGATTTCTAATGACATTCTGCTGTACTCATAGATCACTGACCCCTTCAGACATGATAGAGCTCCTTTTTCAGCAGTTGGGAATAAATACAGAGACACCCAGCCAGACAGTGGGACATTCAGCCTAACTAGGCTGTCTCCATCCCATCACATGCTTTTTGTCAGAGCTCTGAGATCCTTGTGGAAGAGGAGTCATAAAGAGTATGCGTACAAGGGTGGGAGGGGTGGGACAATCCATGGAAACAGGACCCTCTAAATAAGCTGAGCAAAGCACATATGAACTCACAGAGATGGAAGCAGCAAGCACGGGGCCCGCATGGATCTGCATCAGGTCCTTTGTATACACATTATTGTTTCTAGTATAGTATTTTTGTGGTATTTCTGAGTGTGCTAAGGTCTCTCTGATCAGTATGCCTTCTCTGGGACTCTTTTCTTCCTATTGGTTTGTCTTGTCAAATTTTGATGAGATAGTTTATGTTTCATCTTATTATATTGTATTGCGTTATCGTTTTCAAATATGACAGAAGGAAGGGAGGAAGGAAGGGAGGAAGGAAGGAAGGAAGGAAGGAAGGAAGGAAGGAAGGAAGGAAGGAAGGAAGGAAGAAAAGAAGGAAGGAAGGGAAGGAAACCTAGCCATGAGGGTAGAGGCTAACATGTGAACTGTTACATATACCTGCTTGGAGAGAGAAAATCAAGTTTTTTGGCAACAGAGTGAAATTAGGATTATCAACCACTCCAAGTTGGGCCTCATGTTCAGGGATAGTTGGCCAACATACAATTGAACACCACGTGTGTGTATGTGTGTGTATGTGTGTGTGTGTGTGTGTGTGTGTGTGTGTGTGTGTGTTTATGCACAAATGCATGCTTTATTTGGTTATTGATTGGTTTTAACTTTGTTTTTGTTTTTAATTTTTATTTTTTGAGAAAGAACTGAAAATTAGGTTGGTACTGAGGTGGAAAGGATAGAGAGGGACCAGTGAGATGAGAAGAAAATGATCAAAATATATTTGAACTTGAAAGTTGTTTTATAAAATGAAAAATAAAATTATAATAACATAAATAATAACAATAAAAAAGAAATCTAGAAAAAATGAAAAATACATTCTAAGAATGAGCTATGAACACTATCCTATTTTTCTTATAAGGGCAAGTTCCATAAAATGTTTTATAAAGGTTATTTTCAGATTGCCTATTTTTTTTAGCTAGCAGAGTATTATTTGCTAACTAGGAGAGTTTCATGCTCAGTGTGGCAAATTCTTTTCCAATATCTCTTATTTGTTCCATGTTAACACAAAGCTTGGACTATGCTTTGTTAGAATTAGTGCATTACTTGCTGGTTAATTTTTACTTTTTCCAAATTAAGTACTATTCATTCATGTTTACATTCTAGACTGCTGCATATAAACACTTGATTTCACATTACTTCCGAATGTCCTGGTAGCTAAACAGAATGCACATGTTTGTAATGTGAAACAATGCCTTGGAAAAAGACACTTCCCAGGACTTCTACAAAGACAAGTCTGAAGCCTCCAGTTTATCTTTAATACATTAAAGCAAAACTTAGAAATGCCCTGAGTTGTGTCCTAGAGAGCACAGGCAATAGAAGCTGATCAACAGATGGTAATCTCCTTCCTCACCAGATAAAGGCATGGCTGGAAAGTAGATAAGAGTTTAGTCTTCAGTCATTGTAACTATACTTTTCCTGTGCTTTTTGCTCCTGTTAGCTGGTGATGCTGGGGATAATAGTGTTATTTTCTAAGAAGATGTGTGTGTTTGAAAGTGCTATTACAAGAAGCTGTGCTGCTTTGTCTCAGCCTTTCCTGGGGTGGATTCCATTATCTGCAGTTCTATTGCCTTTTGGATAACACCTTGCTGTTCTTTGGACAGAATCTGTATCTAATTGTTCACTCACTGTGCTGTTTTGTGGGTAACTCTCCCTGTGACTATACTTCTTTGCCTCCAGGTGGGGGTTTCAGAGCTCTTGAAAGATTTCTTAAACACACCTTCTGTTCTATTCCCCTTCACTCCCCTTTTTGAGAAGCATTTACACTCTATCTTGGTGTTATTTTCTGTTGGTTCTCTTCATGAGGCTTTTATATCACCTAATGTGCAGTGGTAGATTTTGAAGCTTTGGGTTTGAATGTTTTGCTTTAAATTTAGAAGTATGCCTCAGACAAAAGTTGAACTCAAAGTAAGTTTTTCCACTCATGAGTTTTATGTAATATGAAAATAGACATAAAGGATGAAGATTATAATCTTTATGTATTTCTTGCAAAACAAAATGAAGTATGGAGATGTTTTTACAATACAATTTTTTTTTCCTGAAATAATAGTTTATGCTGAATGATTTAAAGTAGATTTGTACTGTACATGTGTTTATTAAGAGGAAATAATACTCAAATCAATGGAATTTTATTGACTATCAGATTAATGTTATAGTAAAAACAGTCAAAAAAGACAGCTTGAGAATAAAAGAAATAAAGCTGACTAAAGGAGATAACTGTTTTAATTGTTTAGAGCAAACAACTGGCATTAAGATGTGGATTTTCATGAATAAAGTGCTATAAATACCCACAGGGCAAGGATGTGTACCAGTTATTTATATTCAAGCAGAAGATTAATATTTTACAATCCACAGTATCTTCAAACTGAATTTAAGACAAAAGCAAACTAAAAACAACAGCAACACAAAACACACACAACTAAGAAAGGAACTGTGATGCCTTGATTAACTGCTGCTTCTCTTTCTGGGGAAGAAATTTCACCAGCTGGACTAGATGTTACAGTCACCTCAGTGACTGTTTAGCAGGCCTTGAAAAAAAGCAATTCATGATGGACTCCAACACTGAATAATTCACTATCAGAATCTTTCCTAGATCTTTCTAACAAAACTCTGTCATTTTTATCTACAAATAGTCTGCAGTTTGATATTTCTCATGCTTGTTTCATTTTTCTTTTTTTCTATCCATTTATTTTAAGCTTGAAAAACTAATTAATATTGTCTTTCAATACTAATTCAATCTATATGTTTATCTCCCCATGACAAGTACAGTTTATGATAATATATTTATGTTTCAATAATCTGAAAATAGCTCTTTATTCAAACAAAGTTGATAAGATTATGTAGGCTAAGTAATTAGAGTTTAGTATACATACATAGTTAAGTACTAGAAATTTACATTTTTTCTATATCTTTATAAAAGCAAATATCACAAACCACATATTAATTATAATGAAATTATTAACTCTCTTTATCTCAAACTCACCATTATTTTCCTGTAATGTGATAATTTCTCTGTAATTATGCCACTGCATTCATTTAAACAATGCATTCAAATTAATCATGCAAAATTGACAAGTATAAAAGTAGGTGCTAATTATATTTATTTAATAGGTGTTTTAATTTATAACCAGATAAGTATAACATGAATCTCTAAATTGTCCAAATTGAGTCCTACTCCAAGTTTTTTGTTTGTTTGCTTGCATGTAGCTGCATTGGCATCTATATGGTTTAACTCTGTGTAGACCCTTGTGCAAAATACAAATGTTAGATATCCTAACACCCTCTGTTTCTCCCTCGCTTGTTACAAATATAGATTTCTATGAAATTTAAATAACTTCTTAACTATAAAGCTAACTTACAGTGGAATATGTATTTCTTAATTTAGTCTATACACAAATACGCTTCAGTTGATAGAAATTCACATCATGTTTTATCTAATTTTGTGATTCTTTAAAATTTTGGTTATATGCTTTGTGTTTTCTATTTTACAAAGTAAAAACTCATAAAATCTAATATAAATGGCCTGTGTAAATATGCTGACTGAATATATTATATGCTATTTTTCAATTTTATTGTTATGCGACTGCCATCAAATTCTTGACAACAGGCTTCATTTCCATTTTATTTCTATGTCATATTCTTCTGTGTTTCAACAACCCCATCTCAAAAGTCATGCTTTCATATTCAAGCATTTCTGGAAGTTTCCTCATCAGGTGAAATACTATGTTTAACAAGTTCATAATTAAATTGGAAATTTTCCTCTCTAGTTTTATCTATGCAAAGAAAAAACCAATTTGTTAAGAAAAGTTCTAGTTAACAGATTGTCATCAAATATTAATTCCTGCCCCCTGTATTCCCAACACTCTTCTGCTTTATCTTCTAGTCCTTCAAGTGGACAACATCTTTTACATTTTTGTCTTTCTTATATTTTATTTGTTTCTCAACTCTTAGCACAAACATTTGACTAATGAAAATATGAATAAAGTTTAGTATTATGTTTACTAATTTGTATTTATCATTTGGATTATCCTTCATATTATCTGTTACATTTGTATGAGTACATTCAGTTTGGGAATATTCAGATAATGCTAATTCCTATACATATACAAAAGGTTTCCCTCAAACTAAGACTCTTGGTGACAATAAAAGTAACCTCTATTGTCTATCAAGTGTCTTGGATTCTCCTCACCAAGAACACAAAGGGTGGCTTCCAAGGCCTGGCACTGGGGTTTTGCTGGATACTCTGTGACTCTTGAAATAAGCATTTATCATAAAAAGTAATAAAGATATAGATAATATATAGATATCCCTCTCTTAACTCTGTATTTTCCTCCCTGTCCTCTCCTAAATTAAAGATCCTTCCATTTGCCCCTTTCCCTATTTAAAGTATATGTCTCCTGCTATTTTTTTCTCTAGAGCTCCTCTCTTCCTTTCTTCCCTTCACCATAGTCACTATAACTTTCCTGGATTATGTGTTTGTTCCAAATATTATATTCAAATTTAAAAACAGAGCTAAACAGAGAATTCTCAACTGAGGAAACTCAAAGGGCTGAGAAGCACCTAAAGAAATGTTCAATATCCTTAGTCATCTGGGAAATGCAAGTCAAAATAACTCTGAGATTCCACCTCACACCAGTCAGAATGGTTAAGATGAAAAACTCAGCTTCCATCCATTTGCCTGCAAATTTCATTAAATCATTGTTTTTAATAGCTGAGTAGTACTCCATTGTGTAAATGTACCACATTTTCTGTATCCATTCCTCTGATGAGGGACATCTTGGTTGTTTCCAGCTTCTGACTATTATAAATATGGCTGCTATGAACATAGTGGAGTATGTGTCTTTATTACACGGATGGAACTTGAAAATATCATCCTGAGCGAGGTCTCAGTCACAAAAGAACGACCATGGTATGTATTCACTGATAAGTGGATATTAGCTGAAATGTTTGGAACACATAAGTTTCACTTTACAGTAACTGCTGGACTGAGAGTGAGGTCCCAGTTGGAGGAGTTGGAGAAGGGACTGAAGGAGCTGAGGGAGTCTGCAGCCCTATGGAGGGAGCAACAGTGTCAACTGGTCTGCCCCCCCCCCCCCCGTCTTCCTGGAGACTGGACCACCAACCAAAGAATACACATGGAGGGACCTGTGGTTCCAACCACATATGTGGCAGAGGAGGGGCTTGTTGGCCATCAGAGGGAGGAGGGCCCCAGTAAAGGGGAATGTCAAGGTGGGAATATGGGAGTGTGCAGGCAGGTGGGTGGGAGGTGGAATTCCCTCATAGAGATGGGGGAGGGGGAAGGGATAGGTGGTCTTCAAAGAGGAGACCTAGAAAGGGGGAAACATTGGAAATATAAATAAAGTATCAAAAAAAAAAAAAAAAACAAACTCAGGAGACAGCAGATGCTGGCGAGGATGTGGAGAAAGAAGAACAGTCCTCCATTGCTGGTGGGACTGCAAGATGGTACAACCACTCTGGAAATCAGTTTGGTGGACACTCAGAACATTGGGCATAATACTACCTGAGGACCCAGATATTCTG
>CM052719.1:44790051-44805208 GCA_028551405.1 Uromys caudimaculatus
TATACCCAGAAGATGCTCCAACATGTAATAAAGACACATGCTCCACTATGTTCATAGCAGCCATATTTATAATAGCCAGAAGCTGGAAACAACCCAGATGTCCCTCATCAGAGGAATGGATACAGAAAATGTGGTACATTTACACAATGGAGTACTACTCAGCTATTAAAAACAATGACTTCATGAAATTCACAGGCAACTGGATGGAACTTGAAAATATCCTCAGGTGGTAACTCAGTCACAAAATAACAAACAAGGTATGTATTCACTGATAAGTGGGTATTAGTTGAAAAGTTCGGAATACCCATGATTCATTTCACAGAAACCGTTGGACTGAGCATGGGGTCCCAGATGAAGGAGTTGGAGAAGGAACTGAAGGAGCTGAGGGAGTTTGCAGTCCCATGGAGGGAGCAACAGTGTCAACTGGTCTGGCCACACACACCCCCCCCCAGTATTCCCGGAGACTGAACCACCAAAGAATACACATGGAGGGACCCATGGTGCTGGCCACATATGTGGCAGAGGAGGGCCTTGTTGGCCATCAGTGGGAGGAGAGTCCCTTGGGCCTGAGGGTGTTAGATGCCCCAGTATAAGGGAATTCCAGGGAGGGAAGACAGGAGTGGGATAGGTGGGTGGGGGAGCACCCTCATAGAGGTGGGGGGGGATGGGATAGGGGGTTTCCAAAGAGGAGACTGGGAAAGGGGAAAACATTTGAAGTGTAAATATCTATGATATATATCTATATCTATATTCCCAGATATAGACATAGATATATAGATATATAGATATCAAACTAGGAGCTAGTGATCACAAACAAGAGACAACCTGCATTTATCTGTGAGCTTAAGAGTAGAGAAGATCTGCTTATGGAGTGCCCAGGACCAGTTTTTTCTTCTACAGCATGACCCCTGTATATAAGGCTCAGGGATCTTGGTGAAAGAGAGGACAGAATGACTTCAAAACCAGTGGATCAGCCCACCTTCTATGAGTCACTGTTTTCACTACATAACAGGGAAGCTGCATCTATAAAATCTTAAAACTATTCACCTGCACAGCAAAAAAAAATCTCACAAAGCCCTATCCCATGATGATAAGCTAAAGTAAATCAATAGTTTCTGAAATTGATAATCAGTCTTCTCAAGGGATAGCGCTCTCTCTCTCTCTCTCTCTCTCTCTCTCTCTCTCTCTCTCTCTCTTTCCCCCTATCTCTGCATTGTCTCTGATAATAATTAAGAAGAATGATGTCAGGGACTGTGGGTGATAACATGAGATGCCTTGGAGGGAAGGAGGGTGGAAATGAGATAAATAATAGTACTCCTGTATGATTTTCTCAAAAAATAAAAACAAAAAAATTCAAAAAAAAAAAAAAAAGAAAGAAAGAAAACAACAACAAAAGCTGAACAACAAACAAACAAGCAGTCAGTGGCTATGCTTGTTGTTGCCCAAAATCAAGTACATGAAACTCTTTTCAGTCCCTGATCTTACAAACACAGAGATTCTAAGAATACAGTAATTTCAAGATTAAATACACAGTATGTTTAAAGCTTTTGTAAGGATAACACATTTTAAAACGTCATGAGGTTGTCTTAATTGGTGGGAAATCTTTCCTCACTGGGACTTTCATTATTTTAAAATTAGTGGGCAATCTGCAGCAGGAAATGTAAGAAAGTCACCATCCTGTGCTACTGCTGACTACTCTCTAGCCCTGGGGATCTCACCGCCTTCATAGCTAACCCCATACAGGGACGACCCATCTCGAGACTCTCTTGCTGAGGATTGTGTATTAGTCAGGGTTCTTTAGAGTCACAGAACTTATAGGTAGTCTCTATATAGTAAGGGAATTTGTTAATGACTTAAATTCTGTAGTCAAACTCCCCAAAAATGGTCAGCAGTAGATGTGAATGAAAGCCCGAGGATCTAGCAGTCGCTTAGTCCCACAAGGCTTGCAGGCAAAGAAGATTGAATCCTTCTCCTTCCAATGTCCTTATGTAGATCTCCAGCAGCAGGTGTGGCCCAGATTAGAGGTGTGCATACCACCACACCTGAAACTTGTGTTTTCCAGTCACAAGATCTAGATCACAGGTGAGCCTTCTAATTCTGAATTGTAATTCACTCTAGATATAGTCAAGTTGACAATCAGAAATAGCCACTACAGATTGTAACCTGGTAAAATCAAAATTTTAGAGACTTGTGATTTATCTGTCAGATTTCTATCAATAAACTCTTAACCCACACAATGTCTACACAGTTAACTCAAAACCCAATTATATAAACACAACCTATACTCCTAGATGGGCCAAACATACCCTTCTATTATTTAATCATCTATATTAGAAATCCCCAATATTTATGGCTTCCAGGACTGTGTGGTTCTGACTCCTCTTCCTCTCCTATAGGTTCCAACTTATCTCTTCCTCTCCTTCCTTTCTTTTCCCTCTCTGTCTCTGTACTCATCTCTAAAATTCTCAGCTTGCCTTCCTTTTCCACTGCCCAATCATAGGCTCTCCTTTTGCCTTGTGCCTGCCCTCACTTGCATATAGATAGCAATTCACATTTCCCCCTTTTTGTCCAATTAAAAGACTCTTTTATCTCAGATATAAATTGAGAATAACTATTATCGTTTTGTAATTTATAAAGTACAAGATAGAATTAACACCCAGTCTATCATTTTTGTCAATTAAATAGAACACTCGGTCATCTATCCTAACCTAAAAGACTTATAAATCCACATGTTATGCCCTGGTTTAGCTTGTATACTATCTAAGAACTATCTTCTCAAATATGTTCTCTAGATGCTAAATAGCCTTGCCTGGCTATGAGACTATAAGTAGTCTTTCAACCCCATCAGAGATCCAAGAATGACCAACATTATCTGAAAATATAGGAAGCCTAACACAGTTTCCAGAACTGAGACAAATTGTAGAGACAATTGTCTACCTATACAGCCCCAGTTAAACAGGAAAAGGTCTCTGGGACTTCCTTCATATTTTGAGATTTCTATTTCTCAATTTATTTTTACTCTTTCAAGATCTTAATCAAGTGAAATGATATTCAAAACCATCTTTCTAATCTGCATATATCTATCAAGATTACAACCCAACCTTCGAAACTTGCCTTAAAATGCTGGCTTTGAACTGTCTGCATTCTTAGCCCCAGCACATTCCACACACAGTCCTGAATGTCAGCAAGTGTTCATCCACTCTTTATATTTCCAAACCTCATCCTATGTTAAAAATGGCCACGATATTAGCATCTACTAAGCATATTCTTTCGAATCATTTGTACTCCTACCTTATACCTGTAAACCCAAGAATGCTAGAATTAACATTGCCTATGAGTTAACATCCTCCTGAAATTCTTGGCTCTTACCACTTATAACATCAACTCCCTGTAAAAGCACTAAATTCATGTACAAATGTGGCATCAATTTACAAAAACAACTTTGATATATGCTCTTAAACCAAATTATAGAAAATATACTGCTTTTAGTTGACAACGCCTGCGCTGCCTAACTACCAAAAACTGAGCAGAATGACGAAGCTTGTTTATTCCTTTAGCCTTAAATACTCTTCCCCTTCCCCCCCCCCCGGGTGGGAAACCACCAAGGGAGAAGTAAATAAATCATAAGACAAGGCTGAACACTTGCCCAGAGATGACTCATTGTTTACCATGCTCTGGGCCAAACTGCAAGGTAATAGTAAACAGGCTAGGCAGGAAGAACATTCCTGAGACAGGGGTCTGTTCCCAACAGGTCCCGCTTTTTTATTTTTTAGAGTAGCGCCTGTCTTAGGTCACCCTGAACACAAGCTATCCCTCTTACCCATCATAGGGAAACTCTACCAGACTCAGAGCCCCTGTCTTAGGTTGGAGGAAGTCCTCAGAGAGTTGCCCGTCTCTGGCTGCCTACTCTTTGTACATACTGAGCCACACTTGGGTTGATGGGTTTTCTCCTGCCAATGATAGCATAACTTGTTTCATAATAGCCTGAGTCTGGTGTTGTTGTTTATGCATGCAGTACAGAAAAAGGAGCCCAAGAACAGCAGTGCCAAGAGCCAGGACTCCCAAAGCCATGGAACCAGCCCAATCCTTGATCAGGCGTCCAGCCAATTTTAAGTCTGAAAGAAGACTTTCCCCTGAAAGAGGGGGTTCATGGGTCTCATTGATATGTTGGATCTGACAGACAGCATTTGGTATAATTTTGAAAATTCCAATTCCAAGGTCTTAGCAGAAGTAACAGATTGGGAAATAGCTATGTCAGCAGTTGCTGCTGCAATAGCAGAAATAGCAATGGTGGCAACAACTGCAGCTGTGATGTCAAAATCTCTCTTGAATCAATATAGGGTTATAGGAAATTTGCCATCATCTTCCAGGGGCATAGGGTCAATGCCAGGAACATGAATCACCAAGTCAGCATCTTTATATTCCCAACAATTCATCAGCAAACAGTGCCTAGATGAACAATTAAGAATCTGTTCCACATTAGAATCAGTATTATTCCACATGATAAAGAAAAAGGGGGCAATCACACAGGGCCTAGCTACAATAGAAAAATTTCTACTCTCTTTCACATTTTGAAAATTCAGGGAGCTTTCAAACACTCTACTAAAATTCCAGGAGACAGTACTATTAAACACAATTCCCTGTTGTAGGCACAAAAGCACAAAATCTAAACATGTATAGGGCCCACATAAATACATGCCACTAAAAGTGGGCACTACTCTAGCCTGACTAGGATTTCGATAATGAAAAGGTGAACTTTCTTGAGCACCATTCTTCAGAGGTGGTCTGTGACCATACCCCCATACATCCTTTCTGCCCTTAAGTAGTCAGGGTTTTTGAACAACACAATCCCCCCATAAGAGGACAATTTGTAAATCAAAATTCAACATTCCAGGCCAACACTGATGAGCTGGCCATGGAGGAATATTGGAATCATTTCTATCAAAATTTATAGGGCCAAGAATATTTCTAAATCCAATCATTGAAACATTGGTTGCATTATGAGAAAAATCAGCTATAGAGACATTATTAAGTATAATACAGGAACCTTTAAGGGAAGATGTTACATTTAATTCACTTCTATTCAATACCTTAATAAAGCACAAACTAACTACCAACCTAAAGCCAATGCTAATATTGATTTTTTCTATTTCTATCCTAGCTGCAGCTTTTCCTACAGTTCTGTTGGTGGTAATAAAAGTAGGCCAAACTGGGCTACTGATCCCCACTGGCATCAAGATGGGTGGGTTCTTCATGAAGCTCCTATAAACTTCTGTCTTCACCTGGCCCCAGTGGAGTGACAGGATGCACACAGCGCTCAGGAACCCAAATAGGGCCCTCGGCATCTTTAGGAAAAACACCAACAGAGCCTCTAATCCTAACTAACATGGGGTTAGGTCCCTTCCAATTATCTGAGGCCAGGTCCTTCCACCGGACCCGACCACCCTCTATCCTTTATCCTTCCAATGCCTGTCAGCAGAAGAACTACCATTTTTATCCACTGTTAAAAAATTTAAAATATAAAGAATTATGGAAAGGCAAACATGTGGAGATACCAGGTCCCCCGTTTTTGTTTTTGAAAGATAATTCTTTATTGTTAGATGAGCACGCTCCACTATGGCTTACCCTTGAGGGTTATAAGGAATTCCGTTTTATGTTCAATATCAAATTCTTTGCAGAATTTAGCAAAAGGATGGCTACTATATGCAGGCCCATTATCAGTTTTTATTTGCCGAGGGACATTCATAAAAGCAAAGGCTTGTAAGCAATGACTCCTGACATCTATAAATTTTTCCCCACTATGGGCTGATGCAAAAATTAATCCTGAGTACATATCAATGGAAACATGGACAAATTGCAACTTACCAAAGGAAGATTTGCCAAATGTCGTTGGCCATAATGCCACATGGATTAATATCCAAAGTTGGGAAAGAGTTAAATTGAGTCCATAAAGGACAATGGGTGACTATTTGTATAGCTTGTTCCCCAGTCAATCCACAATGGAATTTAAGAGAATTAACATTAAGATGAAATTTTTGATGTAACTGCACAGCTTTATCATAATTAGAAAATGAATCAATGCCAGTCATAGCTTGTGTAAATGAATCAGCTACTTGATTACCATGGGCTAAAGCCCAGGTAAAAGAGAATGTCCTACAAAAAGAGGACCATTTCTTTGCCAAATAAGAGCTTGAACTTGCAATAAACAAGAACATGTGGGAGAAATTGGGGCTACAAATGAAGCAGTCTCTAAAGGACTTATCTGAGCAACATAAACACTATCAGTATAAATATTACAGGGCTCATTGGGAAACATGCTCAAAGCAAGCTGAACTGCCTTTAACTGCAAGTTGGGCCAGGCTAGCAGAAATTTCTAATATTTCTACTATTTTCCCTGACACTACAGCTGCCCTTCCAGTAGATGATCCATCAGTAAACACCAAATGGGTATTATGCAAGGAATGAGAGGACACAATTCTTGGAAATATAACTGGGTGGATTTTTAAAAATTGACATATTTTGTTATCAGGATAGTGATTATCAAAATGACTAATGGTAGTGCACATAAAAGTGGCCCAATCAGTAACACTCCAGGATAACACCTGTACTTGCTGCTTAGTATAGGGTGTTACAATAACCTCAGATTCCTTACCAAAAGTCTGTAAGGCTAGTTTTTGAGCCTTGAAGATTAATTGTATCACTGCTTGAGGATAAGATATCACCACCTTAGAAGGAGAAGCTTGCAAATGTACCCACATCAATGGGGACTGCTGCCAAAAGACCCCCGTTGGGGAATAATCAGAGGTAAAGACCAAAACTTGAAGGGGCTTGGAATAATCTATATAATCAAGATGAGCTTCTTGCAGGGCTTTTTGTACCAAAATCAAGCACTCTCATGCTTCTGTAGTTAACCATCTAGGTGAATTAGGGCAAGAATCACCTTTCAAAATGGCAAACAAGGGACTTCATTGTCCAGTACTATGTTTCAGAGAAGGATGAAACCAAGCTCTATCTCCTAACAACCTGTGAAAATAGTTTGAAGTAAGTAAATTATCTTTTCTTATTTGAATTTTCTGTTCCAGTTTCTTTAGGATATAACTGAAGCCCCAAATATTGAAAAAGACACTGCCTTTGAATCTTTTCTGGAGCAACAACTACTCTAAAATTTTAAAGCTCATTGTATAAAAAGAAAGGCTTATAGTAAATCTCCTTCAGAGGGATCAGCTAATAAAATACCCTCCATAATGAATAATATATACTGAAACATTCAAAGTCCTAGCTTATTTTATTGAAACAGCAACAAAATTTTTCTTTACAGAATTTAAGGCTATTAGCCATTCTTTGAGGCCAAACTTTCCAGTGATATCACTTCATGGGCTCTTCAAAATTACAAACTTACTAAAAGCAAACCCTTTACAATAATCAGGATGCAAAGGGACAATATAAAAACAATCTTCTAAATCCATAATAATTCTATATGCATTTCCTGGAATGGCAGCTAGAGTCAGCAAGCCAGGTTATAATGCCTCCATAAGTTCAATAGCCTCCTTAACCTTTCATAAATCTTAAGTTTGAACTTTATTTTGGATTAATGGAATAACCAATCCCTTGGAGGTGAGTAAATCAGCTCCATTGTTTATTAATCCTTCAAAACTTTCTTCTTCAGTTATTAATTTAAGGTTAGGTCTCTTATTAGTAATAGATTGAACTCAGTACACATCAGAGAAACCAAAGCCATCTTGTCCTCTCTTACTATAAGGGAACTAAAACATGTTGAGCAATTCTTTTGTTAATGCCATAGGGGAAGCAGTCATAATTTTAATTTTTCCCTCACGATCACTATCTATAGCACCTGGATAAGCCACCTGCTCTGAGTGCCTTGGGGTCTGAGGCTGACCCCTCCTCCCAGAGGAAAGAGCAAGCACTTTTCTGGGGGCTAGTCAAAACAAAAGGAATGCCACACAAGCTTCTGCAGAGGCTGCTCTGAATTTTGCATTAACTCAAATGCAAATGTTTCTTAACTAGGCCTATTTCCTTAGGACTGTGATTGAACTGCAAATTGCAGCTGATGGAACATTGGCAGTTTAACTATAATTTTTAAGTTTCTTTTGCAACACCAGAGCACAATCATAACTTTAGAGAACAAAACCCAGTTTTAAACTCCATTCCTTTTAAAATCAACACCAAGAGTACAAAGTTTGGCTGCCAGTTCTTATCAGTGCAGCTTTCAATACCTCAAAGAGACACTGTCCTAAATCTTAGTCTGATTTCCAGGATAAGAATTACATATCTCAATTTAGAAGTATCTTAAGAGACCTGTTTTCCTGGTTTGGCTCATGCCACATGTTGTTGTTAAGAATGACTCCAACCCTGACTTACCATTTTTAAGATAACTTTCTGTTATCAATGTTACAAATTTTTAATCATACCCAATAACTTATAAGCCAATACTCTATAACCAAGACATGAAGAACATATTTATACCTTTAAAACCTGTCAGAAACAAAAATGAAGTGGCTACACACATCTCATATATATTTAGACCAATTTTTTTTTTTTTTTTTTTTTTTTTTTTTTTTTTGCTTTTTCCAACTATAATTTCAGGAGAAGATCACCTTGTTACTTGCTGAACCCAATAAACACAATCGCAGAGATTTTTCTAGGAAAAAACAACCATCAGCCTACTTGCCATAGAACTTGAGAAGCTGCTGGCCCCTTTTAAAGCAGCTTTTGCAAACAATCAGCTCCTAGTAGGACTTCTCCAGCTGTGCTAGACTTCTAATTACAGGTGCAGGGCTCCAAAGGCCAAATGAGACTGCCTTTTTAAACAAGTTAAACTAAATCAAGGAGTAGATAGCTAGCAGATAAAGTTTTAACCAATTTTTCTTTTCAACATGAAACACAGAACAACTTTCATTCATACAATGACACAAAAACACAGACTTAACATAAAACAGTCAGTTTTGTCACATGGACAGATTAGTGCACCAAAAACATACAACACACAGAGCACAAAGAGAATTATATGTCCCAAAGGGACTCAGATATCTAGGGTGTAAACTATCTCTAGTCAGGGTCCAAAGACTAAAAGCACCTATGAGAATTACCTTTGCTTCTCTAGATTTTAGTACCTTTAGTATATGTGCTGCCAAAGCAAGCACTCCCCACAGAAGGATGCTGGCTTGAGGGGTGGGACGAAGTGTCCCCAAATGAGAGATAGCGGGGATACCCATTAGGTAAGTTCTAAGCACCAAGCCCTGGAGTTGTAGGTGTTTGAGGTGTTCTAGGGACTTCCAATTCCGTCTGATGACTATTCCTTTCTACACCTGACTCTTCCTCCACAGTTACACTATTATTTTGCATTATCTCGTGCAACATGTTAAATAATTCTTCTGCACGGGCACACTTAAAAACAAAAATTCCTTGTCCAGTTTGACACATCCGACCACTTTCAAAAGAAAATAGATTTGAGTCATAGCCATATCATTGTAGACAGAGGTAGTGCCATTTTACCAAGTCACGTTTCTGGGTGTATAGACTCAGCTCTGTGTCTGTAAGCTCCATTACAACAGAGCCTAGCTCATTCCCATAGTCATCCGCAGTAATGACCTTAAACTTGTTCCAATGGTTATCTGGGACAGTGTCTTTATCTGGACAGCTACAAGAGCTACCCAGGGCTTCTTCAGAAGACCATGTGAGTACTAGATCTGGCCATTAATATTGTTAGCCTCTGATGCTGCATTAGGAGATTAAACATATTTCAAAATACAGTATCTTCGTTTGTTACCTTAACTCGATGATGTCTTCCTTCAAAAAGTTTTCATTTTGCTAGCGCTGAGATGCCCAATAAGTTCCTTTCACTTCTCTGGCCGGCTCCTAGGAATGATCCCATCAGGGTCTCCTCTCTTTCCCAATCTCGGTGGAACCTCCACTTGACGATGTCCACTCTGCCTAGCTACTGAGAATGGAGCGTAGACCTAGGGGATTGACACAAAAGACACAGACATGAATCATCTGTCCCTACATTTAGTAGGGAAGTATAAGGTGAAAATATACACTGTTAGTACTGGAAATGTGTGTTGAAGACTCAGTTGTCAAGCTTTGCATACTTTTCCTGTTTTAAGAATACTGAGGGCCCAATATTGTTTCATTTTTATATTACAGGAGCTGATCGCATTTATTTTATTTTATTTTTTTTGTACTAAGAAGAAAAGAGACACTGAATAATTATTCAAGTGAAAATGGATGGATAGTATTATCTTTGAGTATTTAAATGGGGATCCTGAGAAGCTGGTGATGTATTAATCTTTATGCATATCCTTATTTGAATTTAATTTAATCAAAGTTATGAAATCACTGTTATTCAAAATACATTACTAAGTAATTGACTTATATCATTTTAAATTGAACTAATATAAAGGTTTATTCTTAAAATACTGTCTTTTCTACTTTTTCCTCTCTTTTTTCCTGTTGTCTGGTGTTGAAGCTTGTAAACATGTCATTGGATTCCAACACAAGTGACAGAACTCAAAACATAGGAATATTACATATCAGGTATCAAAGTTACCTATAGGTTAACAGATTGAAGTAAGTTCAATTATCATCAGATTACTTTAAAACAAAAACATTGCTCTAGCTTATACAAGCAAGAATACGTAACTAGTGGGCTGGAGAGATAGCCCAGGTGCCAAGAGCAATTTCTGTTCCTTTAGAAGGTCAGATTTTATTTATGAACACCCTTGATTTAAGCAGCTCACAACTGACTGTAATTCCAACCATATGAGATCCAATACCCCCACTGGCACCACACTTACATATACATAATTACATATAGACACTCATACATGCACTGCAAATGATTGATATAATTAGGGGGCCATATTGATGGAATAACAAGATTAAAAAAAAACTGTTGGACTCAGCTGATAATTTAATGGAATGATCTCTGACCCCTTAGCTTAACATATTTTATTTGTATTATTTAAACAGAGTGTTTTTGATAATTTCTTATGTAAATGTGAAATTTAAATACAGATCATCATTTACCTTCACATTTGATATCAAGTCTTTTCCATTATTTAATTTTTCACAAAATTAGAGATTACATACAGGACTTTGCACATTGTTCACCAGCACTCTACCACTAAGCTACAGTTTAAGCCTCAAGACCTGTTTTAAAATCACAATTATTTCAGAAATGACCAATTCCAATATGCTAATTTTTCAGAAAAGTAAAAGGGAAAAATTCTAAGAAACTACTGTCAACTTTTTCTGAAATTATCTTTTTGTGGCCATTTTATCTAAAGTATCTCTCTTGTTTACAAAATACAGCACAGATTTACCAGGCAATGGATTTAATTGTAGAAACTTATTAAAATGTACCATAAATGTTAAGTCCTATGTAATAAATCTACATAAGGATATGTTTTATTAGTTCAATCTCTACCTTGGTCACTTTTATTAATATTCAACAAGTTTATGCTTTGCTTTGTCAGAATGATTTTGAGCATATTAAAAGTTGATAGCATCATGGTAATTTTTTAAGGTTTCCATAAAAATAACAAAAGCCTTACATTGTTTACTTTTATATGTGAGCTGAGTACTTAATATTTTCTTATATGTTATCTAACATTATTTTCCAAATACTGTATGATTTGTATTATTTATAGATAATGAAACAATGGTGTGAGATGGAATGGAAAGAAATAAAATGGGATGGAATGAACATATAACTTGTCAGGAGTTACAGAAATGAAGAAAAGTCAGTTATATTTATCCAGAGTTTGGTTCCTGTTCTAGTGGTTATATACTCATGTGTTCATCTGTGTGTATCTACAAGAGAGAGGGGCTGGCTGGCGACACATTTGTCACAGCAGATTGTTCAGCTCCAGCTAACCAGACTCAATTATTCCTATAGTGCAAGCTCTTTACTTTAGTAGTTGCTTTAGTTACTGTTCTATTGCTGTGAAGAGATAACAAGACCAAAGACAACTTTTAAAATATAATATTTAATTGGAAGTTTGCTTACAGTTTTAGAAGATTATTGATATCAGAGTGTTGGGATGGGGCTTATGGTAAAGAGAAGAAGCTGGTGAAGGAGCAAGATTGATTAGCAAGTTGTAAGTTTCAGGAAGAGAGGGGGTGGGGTTTTTTGAAACCTCAAAGCCAATTGTTAGTGACATGACTCCTCTATCAAGACCAAACCTCCTAATCCTTCTGGATAAGTTCCACTAACTGAGAACTAAGCATTCCAATATATAAACCTATGGCATTATTTTTCAAACCTCGCAGTAGTACAGGTACCTTGTTACTCATAGCTAATTCTTCATCTACAACAAAGAGAAATGACATATAGTTAATTCAAACTATTACACAAATGGCTCCAGTAGAAACCCTGACAGATTTTTAAACTTCCCTCTAAAATTTCAGAAGCCATGCCTCCAACTGCTGTATTTCTCTTGGCATTACCTCCCAAGCTCTACCAGACAGTTAGCTTCTTAATCTCTCTTTGACTATTGAATGGCTTTTTCCAGTGCCAAGATATCCAGTCCTATGTCTCTATTTCTCTGATGATTTATACACAATAGTTGAGAACAAACCAGTAATCACCAAAGGGCATGAGCATCCTTAGTACTCTGGTTCCTTTCCCATGAACTAGCTAGCACATGTTGTTCAATGTAGGACACTAGATTAAAGCTGAAGTCAAAGAATGCACACTGCATCATTAACTGTGTACAAAGAGCTACACTGCAGAGGACTTAAGTTAAAGGAAAGATGACAAAATTGGGACCATATGGTTTTTAATCATAGCATCCATAATTAAAGGCATTTTTATTCTATACTATATTCAATACATTTGGAAACAGTGGCAAATATATATAGATGTGTGTGTGTGTGTGTGTGTGTGTGTGTGTGTGTGTGTGTGTATGTGAGTTTATCTGTGCAAATGTAAGTAAAACAAAAGCAACATGAAAATATTATTTATTGATGTAGCTGTGGCATAATTGATATAAAATTCAGATTCCTCTTTACAAGGAAAATGAAATAGTTTATTATTGAATTAAATATTGGTTACAATAGCCCAGAAACATAGATTAAGTTGTCTAAAATAATACATTTTAACATGTTCATGGCTTCATGAAGTTTTATTAAATAATATAAAATGATAAATGCAGGCATTTACTAAAATAGATTTATAGAAGTTCCAGAGAGAAAGATTAATAGGAAATTTTTGATGTCAGTCTCACATGTCTTCTATTGATATTTCTCATGTGTGACTTCGTAGAAACAAGTGATCTGTTGATCTCATTCATTCTATAAGGTTATACTGACAGTCAGAAAGATGCCATGTCAGATACAAGCATAGAAAATGGATGGTGTTAAGAGATTAAAACTAGTTAATGATAATTTGTGTCTAGTTATGGAAAATTCCAACTCTGCAATCTGTAATTTCTAACCAGGAATTTGAGCTTATTGAATCTACTCAAGTGTGGCTTTTGGGGGGTATTAAGTCCATATAATTAACTCAATCATTATCTTACTCCCTTAGTATATTGCTTTCAGAAATTAAAATATTAAAAATTAAGATTTGAAAGAAACTAAATAGATGTTTGTAGTATTCTTAGCAGATAAAACACTTAATGAAGAAACCATTCTTGATAACCATTTGTTTGCTACCAATAAACAGAGAGTAAAGTGCTCACATATTCTTAGAGACTTTGGTTTCCTCTTTTTTTTTATACTTAATTTCCACATTTATATGTCAAGTTTGCCTTCATCACCAGTGGATAAAAGTCCAGGAGGATTTCTCATGTGTATTTTGGTTAGACTAAAAGTGACAGCCCTGCCTCTATCATTTCTATTATTAAATTGCCACAAAAAAAAATCTACAAATCTCTCTCAGTCTCTCTGTCTCTCTGTCTCTCTCTCATACACTCAAACAAGAACATAAACAACAAAAACAATCAAAAGCAAACAAAACAACTGAAAGAATTACCAGAAAACAGAACTTAGTTTCCAGAAAGCTTTTGCAAAACTATGTATCAACAAACTTCTGGAAGATTTTTAAGTTGTTAACCCTTAAACTCTTTGTCTCTGTGCTTTGTGTTTTCATATTTTAAAGTTGGAATAGTTCTGTTAAGTATATTATCTTGATCATCACATTTTCTATGAAATTCATATTTCATATGTGTATTGTTAATTAATTCCACTATTGAACTGTTTTGTATAGATACATATTTATCATAATCCACAGTTATGATGAACTCTGAGAGGGTTCAGAAATGGAGATGTTTGAAAGTACTTATAAAATATGTTTGGGTGCCTATAAGTATTCATAGGAGATTGTTAAATTTCTACGAGTGGGGATTACAAATTGTTGTGAGTTACCCTATGTGGTTACCAGGTACTGAATCTGAACCACTAATCTAACTCTCTAGTCCAGTTATGATTATCATTAAAAGTACCAACCAACAAAATGAGACTCATAGCTGATAAGCTTGATTTGTTCCAATATATGCCACCCCCTGGATCCCCCAATACACCTTATCTACTTCTGGTTAATTTCAGTCATAACATATTCATACCTAAGTTGGACTCCAAGAATAACCATTAACATTCAGTGATTTACTTGTCCTTTAGTGGGGAAAAGAGTTCAGTAGGCTCATTGTACTGCATGTGTTCTTGGGTCTTACCCATGTGCATTAGATTCAGTAGCCAAAGGGATGGCTACCAAAGTATCCTTTGAATTTAACATTTAAATTGTTTGGTATTCCTTCCACATGCACAGTCTTCAAATGTCATACTTTCTCCCACCTTAGGAGTCTGATAGAATCAGAATATTTGATCACTTTGAAAGACCCCCAAAATGGGGAGACCCTCACTCAAGTCTCGGGATGGCGAACCCCCCCAGTAACGCACGAGAGACCGTTCTTGATGTAAATACAAGAGGTTTATTCCGGCTTATTCTAGTGCACTAGGGCCGACTCATAGTCTATACAGAGACAAGAGGAGTCGACCCCTATCAGCTAAAATTAAAAGTATTTATAGAAAAGAGCAAATGGAATTTTCCATGCATCAGGGAAAAATACAGGGTTTCAGTTACATAAATGTCCTTGTGGTTTGTTTTTATCTTATGGCAGGGAAAACAGAATGTCCT
>CM052719.1:44805708-44847744 GCA_028551405.1 Uromys caudimaculatus
GTTACATAAATGTCCTTGTGGTTTGTTTTTATCTTATGGCAGGGAAAACAGAATGTCCTTGGTCAAGCTGCCCCTGAGTCAGGGGAGTAGTGATGAAAAATGTGCTGACCAGAATGGGAGGAGGGGAGGGGGAAAGCAGGAGTGTCTGGGCTAGTCTGGGCTGAGAGGAGGGGAGGGGGAAAGCGGGAGTGTCTGGGCTTATCCTGACTTGCCTGCATCTTTATTTTAACTCTTTAACTTCAGATCCAGATGATACCGTAAGAACAGAGCTAATCATGCTCACGTGGATATTCATTAATTTCAGTAACAATATAGAATGCAGTAGGCTTCATCTATCATACTAGAACTAATTCAATGAATAAGTGCGTGCCTTGCTTCAGAAGGTTTAATGCTCAAAGCAGATGCTTTCTTTCATTCGTTTAGCTAATGGGAACTATAGTTTTATATGTTATATTTGTTGATCTACTTTGTATCACACTTAAACTCTCAAAATTCAAAGTTTATGGAATCTTCTGGGATGTAGCAACTCTCTATCCTAGTGAGATACATAGGATGAATAATACTAGATAATATGTTCTTCCCAAGGGAAACGCTACATTGGATAGTGAAAAATAGGCACTTCACATCAATAACTACTTGCTTCATGTTTATAGACTTAGGGTCATTAGAAATACAATACAGTCTGATAACTGACAAATCAGTATTTGGAAATGTGAAGTCTTCCTTCTATAAATATAGGGATTTCATAGCTGCTTGTAAATCATTCAAGTTTGCTTGTTACCCATAATGACTGACATCCATGACAAACTACAAAACAAAAAATTCAACTTCTGAGGATTTCATGAAGTCACCTAGTACTCCCTCAACAAATTATCACAAGTGCCTCATGTTTCTTCCAAGAATGAAATGTAGATACCCACATCAGATCAAAAATGGGACAAATAATGAAGACTAATTATAAAGGATAGAAAGGGAGGCTAAAGTTGCAGCAAAGTAATTTGCCTATTAGCATCAAAGGCAATGGACCTAACTGTGCCAACTTAATTGGACAGAGTACTATTAGAAGAAATTGGGTGCATAAGGTTCTAACAATAGATCCTAGCTGTGTTCCAAAACCACAAATGCACTGCAGATGTAGGACCACATTACAATTCACTACATAGCTATAAAAGTGTCTTGTGAGACTTAAAACGACTGTTTTCCCTGTTTGATAAGCCAACACAACTCTTACTTTGTCATACCAGAACAGAAGAGGAAATGAGTCTGCTGCCTAAATAGCTTAGTAAGGAAACACGGGGTGAATGGAATGATAGAGTTGGTATAAGAATATGATATGCCAATCCTTCTTCGGTCTAGTTGTGTATTACTGAAAGACATGGAGTATTAGAGTGATGTGGTCACCTACCTATGCTCAACATCACAGATTTATTGTCTCAGTCCAGTGAAGGCTGAAAACACAAACACGTCTGAGAGTCACCAAGGCAAAAACAAGCTTTATTAATGGTTCAGTCAAAAGTGAAGAAAAAACAAAAAATTAAGGAAAAATAAGGAAAAACTCTTAACAGGGAAAGTATTTCTAAGAGAAGAAAAAGTCTTTGAACTTCCTTGTCTAGGAGTTTTGAGGGCTGTGGAAGAAAGCAGACAAAGACTGAGGAAATGGCTGTGAGCTTCGTTAGTTTTGAGGATCATCATGGATTAAGCCAATAGAAGGTCCATTACACTGTATTTTATTTCCCCCTACCCAAGCAGATAGGGCTGTTTGAAATCCTGATCCCTGTTGTTGTGTAACCAGACTTTTCATGGGGAGACACAACACACACACACACACACACACACACACACACACCTCACACTATGACGCTACAAATTTCAGATTCCATCGAAGTCTAGTGGTAAACCAAGGAATCAGAATGACAAGTTATTTATAGGAGCAGAAATAACTCAAGACAACTGCATAGCTAAAAACCACCTCAGGATTGGTAGTAGTTCCAAAAGCTGTAGACTGGGATACACTAAACAACCTTCCGGTTGGTGGGTTTCTTTGGGAGTAATTTGATTGCTCTGAGTGCCTTCCAAGCAGCTCTGTTGGCCTTTGCTTCTTTCAGACTGCTTGACTGTCCTATTGTTTTCTGTTTCTTCCAGGAGACTTGGCATGTATGAGAGTCTTCTTTGTAGTTGGCCTCATCTGAGAGTAACCATCAGTAGTCTTCCCTGTTTATATCCTCTTGGGAAGATAGGCACATAGTGAAATTAGCCAGTTTCAAAGACTTCCAGAAGCTGGTTTATGTTGTTTATTTTCTGCCTTAATGAACTTTCCTGAAGTGTTGTAGGTTTTACCTCAGAGTAAATTGTAACAGAACAGCCCCCCTTCCATCTCTGACTCCAGGGTGTGTGACTATTGACTTGTCTGTAAGTTACTCTGCTGACATTATTACTCCCAATCGTGCAGAGTCTTGCTTGCTATTAATTATATTAAGCTTTCTTTGTTCCTTATGGCTACAAAAATGTAGCTGAAGTTGTTATTAGTTGACTCTTTGTCTGTTGGATCATTCCAGAAACAGATGAAAGCATTCTTTAAAAAAAAAAAAAAAAAAAAAAGTTGTTCCTAATTATCTTTTACTATTAGGTAAATTTCAAGAACAAATGAAAGTGTAATAATTCCTTAAAATAGATTACTTAAGAGGTATGTTGGAGGAATAGCTAGGCTAGCTCCACTCATCTAGATCATGTCCCTCTTTTTATCTGGTCAGTTTGGTTTTGTAAATCATACAAATAGCCCTTTTGTTCATTTTTATAGTTATTCAGATTTTGCCATTTTAACTCTTAATCTTTCTCTGTAGATCACTGTTAAAACTATAATAGATGTGAACAAATTTTAAATACAGGTCCATTACTTTTACTACCTGTGGAGAGCTTACTATCCCTTGCCTCAGAATTAGGAAACTTAGATCATAATAAGCCAAATGACACCAGAAATTACAACTCACCAAGTATCATGCGTATTTAACTAATAAAAGCCATTTGGGCATCATACACTGCATTCTAGCAAAGTAAACTGTCAATGTCACAATTGTTCAAAATTAATAAACGGTGATGACCTGGCTGAGGGTCCAGGCAAACACCTGAGTATTTATGCCTGTGAAATTCAAATGCTAGTATACAGATATTCTTTTATGTTTCTGCCTTGAAATGAATTTTCTTTGTTATCGTATTTCAACCCTATGATCAATGTTACTTTCAGAACATTTTGTTATATGAGATTCAATCGTAATGGGAAAAGAAGTCTGTGGTATAGAAACATGAAGGTTTCTTTGCTTGTACCTAGATCTCATAACTTAGCATCCAAGATTCTCAGATATATAATACATCTGTTCAAGACATGATCATGCTTCTTAGTCTGCACAATCAAGAGAAAAAGATTTTTGCCAAGTAACAAGGATAGTAACCTGAAATTGATAACATAGCTCAAGAATTAGAGAAATGCCTTATGTGGCTATCAATCATTGAATAAAAGCATTTTCAGCATTATTAGGTTTATAAAGTCCAATGAGAATAAGGCCATTGGACTACTATTTTTTTTTCATAGAAGTTGCCACAGTGCTAAATACTTCAACATAAATAATCACAGATGAATTAAAAAGCAAATTTAACTATTGTTACATTTATTATTTTAGAATAAAGTCCCTCTCATACCACAGTCTATGCTAATCTATCACAATGAGTTAGGTATTAATCAAGCCATTTAAGGTCAAAAGTTTTTCAAAATAACATGTGAAGGAGATAATAATATTCTCAAAGTCTTTTGAGATGTGCTGATGAAGCATTGAGTCATTTGTATTATTGTCAGGCCCCCCTTTTTTGTATTTACACCAACAAATTGGCAAATAAAAAAAAATAGAAGACCTAAAGTTAGACAGGTGGCTTTTACCTGTGTCAAATAGACTTATTTATACCCATTTAGTTAGCTGAATTGAGATATTGTGTATTGGGGCTTATAGATCATCTGCCATAGAGGCTTGAACATTCTTTACAATCTTCTGTCCAGTAGAATTTGCTAAATATTGTTTACAAATAGGTAGGAGAATCATGTCATTACATTTTGTATCCCTATTTGTCCAATATGCACTTGAAAATTTTAGGTTGGAAATACTAGTATTTAAATCATTATATTTATCTACTGTTTTAGTAGCTAAAACATGAGTTGGAATGCTTGAAAGAATATTGACATGTGTGCATTATTTTAACCCTTGCTTAGCTACTTAAGATGAGTCTCTAGTCTGTTAGACTTCTTTATAAAGACAGGACTAGTGCTTATCATCTTCAAGGAACTTTCTTATGAAGCATTTTCTTTATTGAATGTGTGATTCTTATTCTATGTCAAAAAAAATGCATCATACGGTACCGAACAAATTGTATTACACTAAAACCAGTCTAAGAGTGTGAGGAATAAGGTAATTTGCCTTTAGAACATATTGGCCATTTGTTGCAGGCTACCTGCCTTAGTCTACTGAGAGATAAGACTAATGATGGAGAATTGGCACACTTGAAGCTAGTGATGTTGTCTCTCCTCTGTGTGAGTAAATAATTGGCCTGGAAAATTAGTCATCATTCCTAATGTCTATAATATATTTCTACTCTGGAAGTGGTTGCTATTCTGGTCTTGTTACTTTTGAATGTTAGGCGTTGTTAAACTACCTACTACCCACAATATGATGGGGATCCCTAGATGAAGGTACTTTTACATCTCACTTTACAAAATTAACATTATAAACAATCATCAGTCATAGTTTTTCTATATTTATTGTGGTCTAAGGTTTCTGTGGTATCTTGTTTATAATTTGGTCAATTATGTACAGAATACATGATGGGAAATAGATCCATAGCAAAAGAGTCTAATTAAAATGGCTAGAGAAAGAGAGCATATGTCACCAGTTACAGTAATTAATTATACCAGGGTTTCTCTGATAAAAGTTCCCAATGGAAGACAATCTTGCTATTGATTTTGCAGGGTCTCCTCTCTGATGCTGTGCAGGCTTTCCCAACAGAACCTAATATCTGTCACCTGAAACTTGGCACCCTTATGAGCACAGAAAAAACAAATAAAAAATAAACTAGAGGTAAATAATCATATAGAAGAAAATCACTTTTGAAACTATGGCATGTTGCATAAGTCTTCTACATGGTTTGTGTTTAACATGGGTGAGTCAGAAAAAAAAAGAATATAAAGAAAGAAGAGATTTTTTCTAATCTTTTAAAGAAATATGAATAGACTACATATGCGTCTAAAAGAGTAAAGATTAGGAGAAAAATGTATAAAGTACCTGTATTCCTTACAGGATGTATTGTTTTTGAAATACATACACAGATGTTCCAGCACATTCTTCCCCAGTGAAAGAAAATAATCCCAAGTCACACTGATAAACTGACAGTGCTTTCAAATATCAATGAACAATTCATCATCAGTCATAAACATATTGTCTTTCAAGAAAAACTCTAAAAACTATGCAAAGTTTCACTGAATGACCCCAAGGCTTCTAAAAAAGACTTAAAGAGATCTTCATGGGTTCTTTTGAAATATTGCTTTTCATGTTTAATGCCTCATTTTTCCAGACTCTACTTCAGAGTCTGTGATTTCACTTTAATAATCTTCTTTATTATTTCCGTGCACAGTGGAAATAAAGACAGCCCTTGTACATGATTTATAAAATGCACGTCACCATGGCAACAATACTTTAATTTTGAAAACAGGTATCTTTATAAGAACCTGGATAACTCTAATGAGAAAGTGCCACAAAAGACAGGACAACTTTTTTTTTTTAAAAAAATTCTCATTCTATGTTCTGTGTTTCTCTTATCTTATCTAAATTATGAAATACATTAATTTCTCCACTTTCCCTAATAGTACTCAGTATAGATCTATTTACTCATGGAACTATTGAAGAAAAATTGGAAATATTTTTCTTGGAAAATACCAAGCAAAGAAATGAGAATAAATTAAACACAACTCAATGAAAATAGAATAAATTTTTCCTCAAGAGACTAATAACACTTTAATTCTTAAGAGCTAGAATGTATTCTGAAAATAAAATGGCCAAAATAATCACAGGTAAGAAATGCTATTGTCTTTAGATTAAAAATTGGCAAGAAAATTCTCCTCACTAAGTCAGACACTGAATGAGGTCTCAGAAAAACAGCTGAGCCACACTAAGGTGCCAGGAATGGAGATGAAACAGGATATAAGCAATTCCTCCAGTACTAAAATCCTCCAGACAGTGTCTGTGTTGAAAATATAAATTCATTCCACATTAAGCTAGTCATTATTACAGATATGTTGTTTGTTGGGTACCATACATATTTTAGGTGGTACATCTCCAGGGAGTTTATACTTCAAGTGGTAAAGAGTTTTAAAGATTATTAAAAGCATGAATAATTATAAATATTTCCTTTGTTATAAGTGATATAAAACCTGCAATATTAATTTCTAGTTTATTGAGTTCTCATTAAATCTAGTAATACTTGTGTATTGACATTATATTAATGACTAGAGATACGATATTTTACATTTTTATCTTATTAAACATACAGAAGAGAAAAACAATGATTTTGACGTAAAATAAACTACTCAGTTTACAAAAACAATTAACTTTAACATAAGGTGTTGGAACAGGATTTAGGATGGCTGATTGAGAGGCAACAGAGTCATATGACAAATCCCAGGAAATCTGACTCCCGAGACCAGCATCAGGGTGCAGATCTGAGTTTATTGCCCAGCCCTTAAGCTTACATGCAGTGATTGAGTCAAACTCAAGCTAATTATTGACCTATCCTATCTCAGCTCATTGTCACTGTGCTCCAATGAAAGCCTGGCCTGACGAGGTGGCTCAGACAGAGTCGCCTGTGAGAACTTCTGTAAAGACAGGCGAAGCAACCACCTCCCTTGCCTCCATGCCTTTTGGCTGTCTCACCAGTGTTCCAGGAACCATCTTGGATGTAATGTGGGGCAGATCAGGACTCTTTGAGGAGTAGCAGAAGCTTGCCCTGTCTTACTCTCTATCCTACTCTTTCCTTCACAGTGTTGACTTCCACGTCCCCTGCAATAAAGAGTTGATGATAATGCTTTGAAATAAATACAAATACAAAATTGGAAGCAATAATATATACAGATAAGAATGGAGAAACATGCCAGACAAAGCATTATGCTATATACACACACACACACCAAACAAACACACACAACCACAACAAAACACTTTGTAATGACCATCTTCTGGTGGGCATGTGGTCTAAACTTAAGAGCAAATTGTGTCCCTAGTAAGACTTAACTGAAGACAGCTAATTTTTTATATGCAAGTGCTTTTCAATTGGATGTAGCTCTTGGGTTAAGGGTGGGGGTCTGTATCCATTTCCAGTCTCAACCCATGTACCACATCAGGTTCTGACCTCTGTAGGCTCAGTGCATGCTGTCACAGCATCTGTGAGTGCATCTGTGCTTTGGTACTGCTGTGTATAGAAGGCCTTGTTTCCTTGGTGTTCCCCTTTCCCTCTGGTTTTACAATCATTCCACCTCACCTTTCCCAGGTTCCAAGATCTGTGAGTGGAGGGAATTGATGGAGAAATCCCATTCAGAGTGTTCCAATGTCTCTTACTTTATGCACATTGTCCAGTTGTGGTTCCTGTGTACAACGAGGAAACCTTTCTGATGATGGCTGAGCAAGATACCGGTCTGTGTAGTAGTGTAGTAGTATATAATGTGGCTCACAGTATAATGTAATTTTGTTGTTTATTTCCTTTAGCAGTACAGTGGTATTTTTTTCCACAACCCCAAATGGATCAAAGAGATCAACATAAGGCCAGATACATTAGAATACACACATATACACATGCATCTGATAGATGAGAAAGTGGAAAATTGTCTTGACCTTATTGGCACAAAAAGGACTTTCTGAAAATACCACTGACTGCAGCGGTACTAAGAATAGTTAATAAATGAAACTAAAAACCTTTGGTATAAGTTCAGCATGATTTGAATAAAGTCATAGCTTACCGAATGTTAAAAGGTTGTTTACAAACTATACATGTGATAGAAGGCTGATATCTAAAGTTATATGAAGAACTCAAAAACATAGACAGGAGGATAACAAGTAGCCATATTTAAATATGTGGTACAGCTATAAATAGATCATTCTCAAAAGAGAAAACAAATGGCTGAGAACCACATAAAGAAATGGTCAACATTCTTAGTCTCCAGGAAAATGGAAATAAAAATTATTTTGAGATAAAAGTCTTTCACTACTAGATAAATAAAATAAGTGATACCTCATATTGTTATGGCTATAGTATAAATGGAATATTTATCCATTGCAGGGGGAGTGGAAACTTGAATATCCACTATGAAAAACAGTGTGGTAGTTCATGAGGGATTTGGGAATTGATCCACATTAATATCCAGCTATACCACTCTTGGGCAAAGGCAATGCCCAAAGTGTGCTTCTTTCTACACCAGAGACTCTTATTCAACCATGCTCATTGCTACTCTGTTCAAATAACTAGAAACTGGGAACAACCTAGATGTCAATAGATGAAGAGATTTAAAAAAAACAATACAAAACAAACCTGTGGTATATTTATGCATGAAATATTGTATAGCTGTTAAAATAAGGTGAAATCTACAAGTAAATTGGTGGAGCTAAAAAAAAATCATCCTGAGTGAGGTAACTAGAACATATAAAGACAAAAATGGTATGTATTCATTTATATGTGGAAGTTAGCTGTTAAATCTTCAATAAGCAATCCATATAACCACAGAGTATAGGTATAGAGTAAGTGACTGGGGGCTAGAATTGAAGCTTCCTAGGAAGGGAAATGAGATATGGCTATGAAAGGATTAATGAATGGGGGATAAAATGTTAGAATCAAACCGGAAGTATGAAGAGAAAGGGGTGAGGAAGGTCGTATGGGCGTGGCAGCTATCATTAAGGGCTGTTTGATAGACTGTATGGAAAAACAATTCAACAGACCCTTCCTAAAATATATACAGATTTGAAGGTGATCTAAATAGAATCACCAAATAATGCGGTAGATGGAGCTACAGCTGGGCATCTCACATCGCCAAATGAGGACTCCAGTTCTGAAAATTGGTTAACTTGCTGAGGTGTTTGCCAAAGTTGCCCTGTAGTAACTCCCAAACAATCCAACCTATGCCAAATCTATTGATTGATCTTTACGAACTGATGGTAAGGCCCTATTTCCTAAGGCAACAACTGCACAACTTATTGAACTTATTGAGAAGTTGAGATGGTGGCAACGTAGATCTTTCTACCTTACTGATTAGACTAGCTCATGGTCCTGAAGATACTCTACATGGTACCAAAGGGAAAGCTAAGCACAACACAGCTACAAAGCCTTAGATCTGTGATGGTAACTTGCATGTAAGATCCACTAGTGGAATAGTGGCCCAAGGCTTGCCGGACTGAACAACCACTCTCTGATAGGATTTAAAGCCCAATACGGGTTATGGAGCTCATCTCTGAAATTTCTCTTGTAAACCAGAATCTACTGCATTTTATTCACATGGTTTCTGTTAAGTCCCCTCAGGTGCACCAGTAAGAAGGAACCTCCGTTTGTGGGAGAACTTCCCTGCCTTAGGATATGCCTGGCAAAGAACAGAGTTTCAAATGTCAATAAACTGAAGCCTTTCTTTTTCTTAAGATGCGATATCAGCGATACGTGCTTACTGTTTGGCTCATTATCAGAACCCCCATACTCAAAATAGAGGTTTAAGTGTGTAAGTAAAATAAAATCACCATATTTGGGCAGAGACACAGTGAAACTAATAGAGGTTATGAGCCAAATGGATTTAACAGATTGCTACAGAACATTTCACCCTAAAACAAAAGAATAGAAATTCGTCTCAGCACCTCATGGTACCTTCTCCAAAATCCACCATATAATTGGTCACAAAACAACCCTCCACCAATAAAAGAAGATTGAAATAATCCCATGCATCCTATCAGATCACGATGGCCTAAGGCTGGTCTGCAATATCAGCAAAAAAACAGAAAATTCACATACACATGGAAACTGAACAGCTCTCTTCTCAATGATAATTCTGTCAGGCAAGTAATAAAGAAAATAATTAAGAATTTCCTGGAATTTAATACAGCATTGTTTTTAAATGACTCTACATTTTAGAATTTTTTATCAGAACAAGCATATCTTTAAATAATATGAATATTATCTTACAATACTGATTCAAAGAGAAGTTAACTCTTAATTTTTCTTAAATTATGTTATATTTATTATTATTGTTGTTGTTGTTGTTGTTGTTGTTCTTTCTTGCATGTATATCAGTGCATCTGTAGGTGCTAGAAATCTACCAAGTCCTCTAGAAGTGCATCCAGTATTCTTAGTCACTGAGCCGTCTTCATAGCTTAGAGCAAATACATCTTATTAAGTGATTTTTGATATAATTGGCCTTTCCGTGATATTTCATGGGCCTAACATGTATTCAGCCATGTTTTGCTGGCCTTCTCTCATCTGTTCCCATCTCCTGAACCTGTGACTGGCCTGCTAGTAATTTCACAGGTGATGTCCTATCTGGGGAACTTACTGAGATGATATAGAAAGAATAAAATAGATCACCTTCAACAAACAAACCACACTTTTAGTGTTCCCATTGAACACATTATTAAATAAAGGCATGTAACATTTTGCTATGGAATAACACTTTTAATTATAGTGCATGCTTTAAAATTGCAGCTGAATATAATATAATTTTAGCAGTCTGTCTCTCCTAAGGCATCAACACCATTTATCACTCCGGCTGCCATCTGGAGTGTCTGAACCATCATGATCAGCAGTTTATGAGGAAATTAAAACATTCAATGGGTCTCTTTTCAATAATGTTTTGAGGTCAGGGACAATATTGCCAGCAGCAGTAAGATACATTTTTATCACACACTTGAGAGACATCCATTCAACATATTTTATAGCTTTCTAGGTTAAGACTAGCCAAGCTTTTCCTTATTTGTACTGATGTGACATGGGGGTCACTCTTATAATAATAATTATCTAAGAATCACTTAGAGTAGCCTCCTCTTTAATATTGTGCTTATGCTGCTATGTTCAGCTACAGGACAAACTGTGGCAATAAAACCTCTCTCTCTCTCTCCTTCTCTGTCTCTCTCTCTCTCTCTCTCTCTCTCTCTCTCTCTCTCTCCATCTCTTTCTCCTTTTTCTATCACTCTATCTCCCCCTATTTGGTTTGGTCAGATTTGTTCGTCAGTTTAAGGATTCTTCTAAAGTCCAATGTTTGAATATCATTTATTGAAAAGATATATATCTTTGTTAAATTAATTTTGTAGTTTTATAATACTATCCCAAATCATTGGATCATGATAATTTAAAACTTTCTATAGCAGAAATTTGTACATTATATTATGTTTAGTGTGTTTCATTGATATATTTTTCTATTTTACTGTGAATATCAGCATACCATGTTGAATAGGAAAGATGTCCCAGTAACTTTTGAGGTTAAGAGTGCACAAATCTTTTGAATAATTGTTTGAATTTGTTTGGCCAAGCTATTTTAATTATTTTGGCTATTTGTAGCAATATATAAATGTAAGAATCAGCTTGTATTAATTGCAAAAATATTGTTGAGATGCTTATAACAATTTTGTAAATGAAAAATTTGCAAAACACTGATATTTTTTACTGTTCTGATTTTCTCATGAAGGATTTTATGATTTGTTTAGGTTATAGAATATTTGTCATATGTATATTTAATTTTCAGAATATTAACCCAATACATACTTACAGACTTATATTTACCTTTCCAAGTATTTGAAGAAACTGTATATGATAATAAATACTCAATTTAATTAAACATCTCCCTTATTATTATAGAGAATTTTCATTAATATGTCTGTGTTTTAGCATTGTGTTAGTACTGTGCTTATTTTGGTATTTTTCATCTAATGTCAATTCTACTGGAATTTTTACATAGAAAATTATCTTTCATGTTAATATATAAAATATCTCATTCTTTCTAAAGCTTTATGATTTTATTTATGTTTCTTATTAAGTTGACTACTGCAAAGTTGATTGAAGTCACCTGGACAGGTTGGTTATACACTTTCTGCTCTTTCTCTAGAAACATATATAACTATGTATATGATGTTTTACTATGATCAAAATTGCCCAATTTGTATATAAAGGCAGTATTAGATCCTTTGTACATGAACCACATTTTCTGAATAAAGTGTTACTAGCCCTTATCAAAGAAAATTTTCTTCTCAGTACATAAATCGTCAGAGAAAAACCACAAGACACATTGCAGGGATTAATATATCTCATGGGATCCAGAAAAATGGTTACATATATGTGACAATTTATGCATCTGTTTCTCAGCAAACATCACAGAAAAAAAAGCAGAAAAATTGTCAGAACCAGAATATCAGGAAATCTTCAGTGTCATAGCCTTTCCTTGAATTGGTAGATTTGCAAGACACAAAAATTGGCAATACAGATGGACATTAAAAACAGAGGGGAAGAATTTCATGGTTAGCTCACCCTTCGACTAAAAGTTACAACAACCAAAGATTGCTGGGGAAAGAGAATTAGCCTCTTCTTGGTATGAACCTTCTTATTGGTTGCCTAATACAGAGTGGTCAGCCTTGAAATAAGATTCACACAATAACACAAAAGAAAATAGTGGCCTTGTTTACATGCTTGTGCATGAAGGCACACACACACACACACACATACACACACACACACACACACACATATTCATACATGTGTGTATGTTTTATATAACAATAATTGTACAATTTAAAAGGATAACTTATTGGGGTCTAGTTTATTGTTATTTTTTTTACACTCCAGATTTTATTCACCCCACCCTGTCCACCCTCCAACTGTTCCACATCCCATACCTCCTCCCCACACCCCTGTCTCCATGAAGATATCCCCACCTCCCACCCCTCACCCAACCTGATTTCTAAACTCCTTGAGGTATCCAGTCTCTTGAGTATTAGGTGCATCATCTCTGAACACAGACTCAGTAGTCCTCTGCTGTATATGTGCTTGGGGCCTCATATCAGCTGGTGTATGGTGCCTGGTTGGTGGTTCAGTGGTCCTGAGAGATCTCAGGGGTCCAGATTAATTGAGACTGCTGGTCCTCCTACAGGGTCGCCCTCCTCCTCAGCTTCTTTCAGCCTTTCTCCAATTCAATCACAGGGGTCAGCAGCTTCTGTCCATTGGTTGGGTGCAAATATCTGCATCTGACACTTTCAGCTGCTTGTTGGGTCTTCTGGAGTGGCATCATGCTCGGTCCCTTTTTGTGAGTGCTCCATTGGCTAGTAACAGTGCCAAGCCTTGGGACTTCCCCTTGAGCTGGATCCCACTTTGGGTCACTGGTCCTTCTTTTCCTCAGTTGTTCTTTCAGACAGGAACAATTGTGTGTTAGAGTTTTGACAGCGGGATGCCAACCCCCTCCTTCATTTGATACTTTGTCTTCCTCCTGGAGGTGTGCTCTATAAGTTCTCTCTCCCTACTGTCAGGCATTTCATCTAAGGTCCCTCCCTTTGAGTCCTGAGATTCTCGCACCGCCCAGGTCTCTGGTGTGTTCTGGAGGGTCCCACCAACCTCTGACCTCATGAGGTTGCCTCTTTCTATGCTTTCTGCTGGTTGTCAGGGCTTCAATCCTTTTCCCTCACCCAGTATCAGATTATTTTCCCCTCTTCCCCTCCAACCCCCCATTCACTTTCCCTCCCACGTCCTTCCCTCCCTACTCACTTGTTATTGCTTTCTTCTCTCTTCCAAGTAGGGCTGAGGCATCCTCACTTGGGCCCTTCAGCTAGTTGACCTTTTTGTGTTCTGTAGACAGTATCTTGGGTATTCTGTACTTTTTTGTTTTGTTTTGTTTTGTTTTTTAAGCTAATATCCACTTATTAGTGAGTACATACCATGCATATTCTTTTGGGTCTGAGTGACCTAACTCAGGATGATATTTTCTAATTCCATCCATTTGCCTGCAAAACTCAGGATGTCTTCATTCTTAATAGCTGAGTAGTACTCCATTGTGCAAATGAGTCACATTTTCTGTATCCATTCTTCTGTTGTGGGACATCTGGGTTGTTTCCAGCTTCTGGCTGTCACAAATAAGACCACTATGAACATAGTGGAACACGTGCCCCTATGGCATAATGGGGCATCTTTTGGGTATATTTCCAAGAGTGGTATTGCTGGGTCTTCAGGTAGATCTATTTCCAATTTTCTGAAGAACCTCCCGATTGATTTCCAGAGTGGTTGTAGCAATTTGCAATCCCAGTGGCAGGAAGGAGTTTTCCTCTTTCTCCACATGCTTGCCAACATGTGCTGTCACCTGAGGTTTTGATCTTAGCATTCTGATTGCTGTAAGGTGGAATCTCAAGGTTGTTTTGATTTTTATTTCTCTGATCACTAAGGACTTTGAACATTTCTTTAGGTGCTTGTCAGCCATTTGAGATTCCTTTGCTGTGAATTCTCAGTTAAGTTCTATATCGCATGTTTTGATTGTGTTGTTTGTTTTATGTTTGTTAGCTTCTTGAGTTCTTTATATATTTTGGATATTAGCACTCTATTGAATGTGGGGTTAGTGTATATTTTTTCCCAATCTGTAGTTTGCCAATTTGTATTATTAACTATGCCTTTTGCCTTACAAATGCTCTCCAGTTTCATAAGGTCTTGAGCCACTGAAGTTCTGTTTAGGAAATTTCCCTGTGTGCCAATGAGTTCAATGTTCTTTCCCACTTTTTCTTCTATTAGATTCACTGTGTCTGGTTTTATGTTGAGGTCCTTGATCCACTTGAACTTGAGCTTTGTGCAAGGTGACAAATATGGGTCTATTTTCATTTTTCTACATACAGATATCCAGTTAGACCAGCACCATTTATTGAAGATGCTTTCTTTTTTCCATTGTATATTTTTGGCATCTTTGTCAAAGATCAAGTGTCTGTAACTGTATGGTTTTATTTCTGGGTCTCCAATTCTATTCCTTTATTCAACATGTCTGTCTCTGTACCAATACCCATGCAATCTTTATCACAATTGCTCTGTAGTAAAGCTTGAGGTCAGGACTGGTGATTCCCCCAGCTGTTCTTTTATTATTACGTATTGTTTTCGCTATTCTTGTTTGTTTGTTTGTTTTTTGCCTTTCCAGATGAATTTGAGAATTGCTCTTCCCATGTCTTTGAAGAATTGTGTTGGGATTTTGAGGGGGATGACATTGAATATGTAGATTGCTTTTGGCAGGATGGCCATTTTTACTATATTAATTCTGTCAATCCATGAGCATGGGAGATCTCTCCGTTTTCTGAGATTTTCTTCAATTTCTTTCTTGAGAGATTTGAAGTTATTGTCATATAGGATTTTCACTTGTTTTGTTAGAGTTACCCCAGGATATTTTATAGTTTTTGTGGCTATTGTGAAGGGAGTTGTTTCCCTAATTTCTTTCTCATCCTGTTTATCATTTGTATAAAGGAAGGCTTCTGATTTATTTGAGTTAATTTTATATCCTGACACTTTGTTGAAGTTGTTTATCAGCTGGAGAATTTCTGTGGTAGAATTTTTGCGGTCACTTATGTATACTATCATATCATCTGCAAATAGTGATACGTTTATTTCTTCTTTACCAGTTTGTATGCCCTTGATCTCTTTTTGTTGTCTTATTTTTCTAGCTATTATTTTGAGTACTATATTGAATAGATAGAGAGTGGGCATCCTTATTTTGTCCCTGATTTTAGTTAGATTGCTTCAAGTATGCCTCCAATTAATTTGATATTGTCTGTTGGTTTGCAGTAAATTGATTTTATGTTATTTAGGTATGAGTCTTGAATTCCTGATCTCCCCAATACTTTTAACATGAAGGAGTGTTGTATTTTGTCAAATGCTTTTTTCTTCATCTAAGGAAATGATCATGCATTTTTTTTGAGTTTATATAGTGGATTATGTTAATGGATTTTCATATGTTAAAACAAATTTGTATCCCTGCAATGAATCCTACTTGATCTTGGTGAATGATTGTTCTTGGATTTGGTTTGCAAGAATTTTATTGAGTATTTTTGCATCAATACTCATAAGTGAGATTGGTCTAAAGTTCTCTTCTTTGGTTGGGTCCTTGGGTGGTTTAGGTATTGGAATAATTTTGGGTTCATAGAATGAGTTAGGCAGTGTTCCTTCTGTTTTTATATTACGGAATAATTTGAGGAATATTGGTATCAGGTCATCTTTGGTGGTCTGGTAGAATTCTGCACTAAATCCATCTCACCTTGCACTTTTCTTTTTTTTCTTGAGGTTTCTAATGACTTCTTCTATTCCCTTTTGCAATGTGGGCCTGTTTAGATAGTTTACCTGCTCTTGATTTAACATTGGTATGTGGTATCTGTCTAGAAAACCAGGCTTTTATAGTAGGATCTGATGATTTTTTAAAAATTTCTTTAGTTTCTGTTGTTATGTCTCCCTTTTCGTTTCTGATTTTGTTAATTTGGATACTGCCTCTGGGCCCTTTACTAGTTTAGCTAGAAGTTTACCTATCTTGTTGATTCTCTCAAAGAATCATCTTTTGATTTTGTTGATTCTTTGTATCATTCTCTATGTTTCTATTTGGTTGATTTTTGGCCCTGAGTTTGACTATTTCCTGCCTTCTACTCCTCTTGGGTGAGTTTACTTCCTTTTGTTCTAGAGCTTTCGGGTGTGCTGTTAAGTTGCTAGTGTAAGATCTCTCCAGTTTCTTTACTAGGGAACTTAGTGCTATAAATTTTTCTCTAAGACCAGCCTTAGGTCATAGTGATCTGGTAGAATGCATGGGGTTATTTCAATCTTCTTGTATCAGTTGAGGGTTGTTTTCTGACCAATTACATGGTTGATTTAAGAGAAGTTACCATAAGGTGCTGAGATGAAGGTGTATTCTTTTGTTTTAGGGTGAAAATTCTGTAGATATCTGTTAAATCCATTTGATTCATAACCTCTATTAGTTTCACCGTATCTCTGTTTAGTTTCTGTTTCAATGACCTGTTCTTGGGTGAGAGTGGAGTGCTGAAGTCTCCCACTATTATTGTTTGGGATTCAATATGTGTTTTGAGCTTTAGTAAAGTTGCTTTTATGAATGTGGGTGCTCTTGCATGTGGAGCATAGATGTTCAGAACTGAGACTTTCTCTTGGTGGATATTCCCCTTAAGGAATATGAAGTGTCCTTCCTCCTCAAGCTTAATAACTTTTGGTGAAAAGTCTAATTTTTTTTATATATTAGTATGGCAACTTTTTTCCTAGGACCATTTGCTTGGAACTCCTTTTTCCATCCTTTTATTCTGAGATAGTGTCTGTCTTTGTCATTGAGGTGTGTTTCTTATATGCAGCAAAATGCTGTATCTTGTTTGTATATTTAGCCCATTAGCCTATGTCTTTTTATAGGTTAGGTGAATCCGTGACTATTTTGAGATATTAAACAGAGATGACTGTTGATTCCTGATATGTTTGCTTTGTAGGTGGCTTTCTGTGCTTGTGGTTCTCTCATTTTGGCTTTGTTGTGAGTCTTAATATCTTGTCCTTTCTTTGGTGCAGGTACCTTCCTTGTGTTGGAGTTTTCCTTCTAGGATCTTCTGTAGGGCTGGATTGGTACATAGATCCTGTTTGAATTTGGTTTTGTCCTAGACTATTTTGTTTTTTCCATCTATGTTGATTGAGAATTTTGCTGGGTATAGTAGCCTGGGCTGGCATTTGTGTTCTCTTAGAGTCTGCATGGCCTCTGACCAGGCTCTTCTGGCTTTCATAGTCTCTGTTGAGAAGTCTGATGTCATTTTGATAGGTCTACCTTTATATATTACTTGGCCCATTCCCCTTGCAACTTTTAATATTCTTTCTTTGTTCTGTGTGTTTAGTGTTTTGCTTATTACGTGATGAGAGGATTTTCTTTTCTGGTCCCATTTATTTGATGTTCTATAGGCTTCTTGTACTTTTATGGCCATCTCTTTCTTTAGGTTGGGCAAGTTTTTTTCTATGATTTTGTTGAAGATGTTTTCAGGTCCTTTGAGCTGGAAATCTTCATTCTCCTCTATTCCGAATATTCTTAGATTTGGTCTTTTCAATGTGTCCTGAATTTTCCTGGATGCTTTGGGTTAGGAGTTTTTTACATTTTGAATTTTATTTGACAGTTGTGTCAATTTCTTCTATGGTATCTTCTACACCTGAGATTCTCTCTTCTATCTCTTGTATTCTTTTGGTGACACTTATATCTATAATTCTAGACCTCTTTCCTAGGTTTTCCATTTCCAGATTTGGCTCCATTTGTGTTTTCATTATTGTTTCTACTTTTACTTTTAGGTCTTGGATTGCTTTATTCAATTCCTTCACAAGTTTACCTGTGTTTTCCTGTATTTCTTTTAATGAGTTTATATCCTCCTTAAAAGACTCTATTGTCTTCATGAGATAGGATTTTAGGACAGACTTCTGATTTTCAGGTGTATTGGTGTATTCAGGGCTTGCTGTGTTGGGAGAACTGGGTTCTGATGATGCCCACATATATTGGTTTCTGTTGCTTTTGGTCTTGAACTTGCCTCTCACCATCTGGATATCCCTGGTGTTTGTTCGTCTGGGTGACTCTGTCTGGAGTCTGCCTCTTTTGTCCCTGGTTGCTTGTGGTCTCCAGGTAGGCCTTCGGCCCTGGTTGTAGCTGATCATCTGTGGAGTCTTCCAACTTGCGGCTCTTCAGAGGGGCAGAGAGACTGCTGATCTGTTGCCCTGGGCACAGTAGATCTCCTGGGAGGCCTTCAGACTGTTGGGTATTCAGTGGAGCAGTCAATCTGTTGTCCTGTGTGAAGATGTTCTCCAGGGGAGCCTACAGACTGTGGTTTCTGTTTTCCTGTGTGCAGCAGAACTCCAGGGAGGCTTTCAGTCTGTCTGGTCAGTTGCCCTGCATGCCTTCAGGCTGTGGTGTCAACTTCTTTAAGTGCAGCAGATCCTCAACTGCTCTGAATGCAGCAGATCCTCTAGGATGGGTCAGAATACAGTGTCTTCATGGAGCAAACCAGCTAGGAGTCTGTCCCAGCAGAAAAGACCAGGCAGAAGGGGCAGAAGGGGAGTGGAATTTGGGAGGGTGGGTTTTTGATGGGTGATGGGTCTGAGTCCACCTGGCTTCTAGCAGCTGCTCTGGGACTTGGGGGGGGGGGTGTCTTACCAACTGTTCTGAGTGAAGTGGGTCCTCTAGGATAGGTCAGAGATCTATTAAATTGAGAGGGAGTGATAAGAAGGAATGGAAGGATGAGATAAATGGGAAAGCAATGGATTTTGACTTAAATTTTAAGTCTTTTAAAATAAAATGATATTAACATTAAAATAGTGTAGAATTGAAGAAAATATTGACAGTTTTAGGAGTAATCTGCTTTCTCCAAATTTTCAGGGAAATGAACATTATCATTACTGTAAACTTTGCCTCTGACAGAGGTCTGTTTAATGAAACATTTACTTCCCTTATTTGCATAACATGGCTATATAGTTAACATGTTATAGATATTCTAATTTGCCTATAAATATGCCCTCCTTCAAAGTGCTACATTGTATTTAACTATTACTGATAGAAATGATATCACAAACCTGCTTTTGAGCTAAGAAACTATTTTAATTGATATTAGCATTGTACTTTAAATTCTCCCCAATAAAAACTATAATGAATTTGGAAGTTTCTCATTGCTGTGATAAAATATCTGGCAAAACTAACTTAAGGAGGTAAATTTGGTTGACAATTCCAGGGAATAGAGGCCATCATGGTTGGAATGACTTGGTAACCAAGCAGGAGCAGGAAGCTGAATGGTTACACCGAGTTTGCTCTCAGAATATATAGAGTGAGCTGAAAGTGAGCCTGGCTTATAAAGCTTCAGTGCCTACCACCAGTGATCTACTTCCATAGAGGCTTCACTTCCTTAATACACGAAGACTTTCCTAAACAGTGCTAACACTAACTCAGGGGGACTCAGTGTTCAAACTCGTCAACCTATGGAGGGCATTTTTCATTCAAAATAATGCATTATCTTGGGATCATTGATATTTGTCAAAAAATTTTAGATCTTGTGTATTTTCCTCCATCTGGTAGGTTGGGCAACCCATAATCAATCTCAATCAATCTGCAGTTGTACAGTCTGCCATTTGGTAGTTCCTGAGATATGGACAGAACTGATAACTGGGATAAGTTGATGAGAAAGAAGTTTAATGGCCCTACATCTAAATACTTATAGAGACTGGAAGACAAAGTCAGGGAAGCTAGGAGTACCACTGTTGATCAGTGTCCAGATGTTTACAAAAATGAGTTCAGAAGCCATGTAGCTTTATTTGGGAAACTGAGTTAGTTAGCAAAGGGTTGTTGTCAAGTCATTGCTTTATGACAGTTTTATAATTATCTATTGTTATTTTGGATAAATGGATATTTCAATGTTTTAGTTAAATTATAATCAGGGCAGTTAGATAAGTCTAGGTAACATAAGACAATCATAGCTTTCCAAGTTAGTCACAGGTGAATTGATAGACATGGAAAATATCACACACCTTGTAGAGAGTACCAGAGACTTGGGAGGTGAGAGACTCTCAGGACTCAAAGGGAGGGACCTTAGATGAAATGCCCTAGAGTGGGGAGAGGGAAATTGTAGAGTCCATCTCCAGTAGAAAGACAGTACATCAAGTGGAGGGATGAGGTCACCATCCCATAGTCAAACATTTTGACCCAAAATTGTTCCTATCTAAAAGAACTGCAGGGACAAAAATGGAGAAGAGACTGAGGGAAAAGAGGTTCAGTGACAGACCCAAATTGGGATCCAGTCCAAGGCTTGACACTATTACTGATGCTGTGGTGTGCTTACAGACAGGAGCCTAGCATGGCAAAGACCCAACCAACAACTGAAAGAGTCAGATGCAGATACACCAAACCAATGGCCAGAAGCAGGGGACCCCTGTTGTTAAATTACTAAAAAGCTGGAAGAAGCTGCAGAGGAGGAAGGTCACATAGCAAGGCCAGCAGTCTCAATTAGCCTGTACCCTCGAGATCTCTCAGACACTGATCCACCAACCAGGCAGCATACACTAGCTAATATGAAGCCCCAACACACATACAGCAGAGGACTGTCTGTTCTGGCTTCAACGAAGGAAGATGAACCTAACTCTTAAGAGACTTGAGGCCCCAGGGTGCGGGGATTTCTAGTGGGGTGGGGGAGGGTGATGGTGACATCCTCTTGGAAACTGGGGTGGAGTGGAGGTATGGGATGAGAACAGTCAGAGGGCAGACTGAGAGGGAGAAAACAATTGGACTATAAAAAAATTAAATATTAATAATAATTAAAACACACACATAAATAAACTAACTAACTAACTAACTACCTACCTACCTAACCAACTAGATGATCCACAACCCCACCTGGGAATACATCATGTCTGCAGACACCAAACCCAATACTGTTGCTGTGGTCAAGAGGTGTTCATGGATACGAACCAAGTGTGGCAATTCCTGGGAAGGTCCGGCCAGCAACTGACCAATGTAGATGTGGATGCTTGGAGCCAGCCATCAAACCTGGTAGGGGTGCTGGCAGAAGGACTAGAGGAGCGGAGGGGGATTGCAGCCCCACTAGAAGAACAACATAGTCTGGCTTGACTACCCAGTTCTCTTAAAGTTTAGACCACCAACCAAGGAGTGTACCTAGAGGGATCCATGGCTCCAGATACATATGAGGCAGAGGATGACCTTGCCTGACAGCAACAGGAGGGGAGGCTCTTCGTCCCGGAGAGGTTGGATACCCCAGAGTAGAGGGATGGTGGTGGGGCGGGAGAGTGTGGGTCGGTAGAGAAGCACTCTTTTGCAGGTAAAAGGGAGGGGAGATGGCAGAATTGGAATGGGGGTTGATGGAGGGGGTAACAGGAAGTGGGATATCATTGAGATGTAAACAAATGGAATGATTAATAAAAAAAAAAAGAAAAAAGAAAGAAAAAGAAAAAATATAAGGATACGTCCTTAAAAGGTTAATAAAAATTTTGCAAACGAACTTGGAGAAATAATGATTACATTATAGTGTAATTTTTCTAAGAATAACCTTGTTGAAGAAATTGTATCTTATTGTTATCATTGTGATTATACAGCAGCAATATCTTGTAAATTTTAATAACTAGATAAAAAGCTTCTTACTAACTGTGCATGATTTAGTATGTGGTATATTATGAAGCCAAACAAAGTATCAAATTCCTTATATGCTTATATGGAATATTTCAAATGTTTCCTATGAATTTTTATAGCTTTATTTCTAGTAATGTGTTAGATATTATTGATATAAAAGCTACAAAAATGGAAGTGCATATGTGTTTAAAGAGACCCCAAATTACTGCTTTGGGAATGTGTTTAGAGAGACCCCAATATCCTGCTCTAGGAAAGAGTATTTTCCATACCCACCTTGTACTTGACTTCTCTCCTGTTTTAGGGATGCTTTGACCAATGGAGTTTGGATATTTTTATATTATATAGTTCTCATTTACAAGTTATTAGAAGTAGTAGATAAAATCTTATGTTCTGAATAATTTGACCTATTTGAACAATTATCTTTTTTCCTAAAATATATAACTGCTTATGATCCTTCAACCATCTATAAGGGTATTTATAGTATTGTGTTTCTATTCCATTCACATATGATATCATAAGTATAGTTTCTGATCAATATTTATTATCTGATCATTATATATATTATTTACAACATATTAAAAGCCTCCATTTGGAAATAAAATGAAAAAAGATTCAATATTAAATTATGGGCCTTTATATTTTTCCTCCAAATTGTCTTCAATCCCCCCCCACTCTCTTCTATCCCTCTTGCCTCTTCTCCAATATGCTCCATTTCATTCTAACATTGTACCACAAATAAAAATCTTAGATATCAAAATCAGGCCTAGTTAATTAAAATCTGCAAATCCATTTACTTAAGCAGTGGTATTATAAAATATTGATACATTATCCTCATTGTAATTTCAATGTTTGTCTTGATTTTATCTCTTTATGCATTCCAACTAGGAATACTGACATAAAGTAGAATCAGGATCAGGATAATTAGCAATAAATAATTGCTGAAATATTATGATCCTAAAATTATACTATTTTAAGGTTTATGTTTCAAGTATAATGTACTCTAAAATTGAGTATAGTATAGCTCTGAAATTTTCTATGTTTAGAGTATAATTTACATGCTTCACGATTATATTTGAACACTGAATGAACGAGGATGAATTTGACAGGTATTGGTGAACAACCTGAAATTTCTGAGTAACTGAAATATCAGAAACCAGAAGCAGCCAGCTTGCAATGCTTCTTGCTTCTTATTTAAAACCTGAATTGTCATTTGTAGTTAATGGAAGAACTTGATTTTGCTAAGAATCAATGTATATATGCTTCTATATTGAAATGAACAATTCTAGAGCTCTTCAGGATCTATATGTACATGCAGTTGCCTCTGGATATATAAGTATGGTTGTGTTTTCATAATTGTTTCTCCTTGAATTCATGAGATGCTTATTCCATGAAGAAGATCACTGATGGTGGGAATTGAGGTTAGGACATATAAAATGCATGTGCTTGTACTAGGGGGAGATGTTAAGAAGTACCGAAGCATATTAACTATATATAGTGGTATGTTTGTCCATCAAGAAATAATTAGTTATGATGGAAATATTGTGTATTAAATTAGATATTTCATCATTGTTTAGCACAGGAGTTTTTCCAGAATCAGCGAGGTCAAATTATTTGACCAAATGATTTATTAAAATTAATTTCAGGAGAAAATCGTAAGGAAGCAGGGAAAGAAGAATATAAACCAACATTTAACGTGATTTTAGAACATCCCTAATTTTCATTAGGCTCAGTACATAATTCTGGAGAAAAAAAATTCATCACAATTTTTTTGTGTGTGGATTTTATATTCCTTGATGTGCCAGCAATGGACTCTTAGACACTCATAGGCGAGTTTGGCTTTGTGAATATTGTTTTTTAATCTTCACAGTACACATAGGATGGGTCTGAAAAAGGGATCTTTGAATATGAGCATGGATCATGTCCTCTGTAAGAATGAAAATAAGATTCCACAGTGAGAAGTTCAGAATCAAACTCCAGATGAGAGCTAAATGATAATAAGAATTATGTCAACCATTCTTAACAGATCTGATATAACAATCATCAAGGGCATGAGGGTGACAAGAGTCATGTATTTAGAAGTAAAATTTAAGCCATAGCTGTGAAAAAGTGATAGAAAATAAAGAGATCAGTCATCCAGACTTCTGGCTGTAGGCAAACTGAAGAGAAACACAGAGACTCAAAATAGCATCATCAGTTATTTTTAAAAGCAATAATTAATTGTATATTTTTTAGTCCAACTAATGGGAGAGAATTTAACAAATAAGATGGAGTGTTAAAACATAAGGACTACAGTATCCACCTGCCTTATTCCTAATCCTGCTCCCTCCTATTTTCTGAGCCCCAGCCTCTGAAAGTGCCATAGAGTCCCCTCTACAGAGACTTCACAAAGTGGAAAAAGCCCAGGTAGGCTGATATTCCCCCCAAATTTCCCAATTTTTCACTACCTCAGCATCCATATTCCTAGTCTATGCTCTCTCCCTTGCTGCGTCCCAGCCACAACTGGGTTTGGGTGCTCTTTCCCCTTCCCTGCCCTAACACCAAACTTAGGCACTACTAGTTGTCTTTTATCAGCCTTAAGCTGGGGTAGGGACTCACCACTCTGTAAGAGTACACACAGGCTGGGGGAATCTTAGGCCACACATACCAGAATACCAGAGAGAAAACAAAAAAATGGAAAAAAACACCCATCCAAAGACATACTCAGAAATCAGTACCTAGACCTTTAATTACCCCAATCCCATATGTCTATAGGCCTGCATAATAGCATGCGTGTGCACGTGTGCACACACACACACACACACACACACACACACACACACCACCACCACCACCACCACCATGAACAACAACAACAACAGTCAACTCATGTCACCACCAGACCCTAGCTATCTTATTACAGCAAGCCGTGAATATTCCAACATAACAAAAACATAAGAAAAAATATAAAACCAACTTTATAGTGATGACTGAGGTCTATAAAAAGAAAATGAATAAATATCCTGAGGCAATACAGAAAAACAAGACAGTTAGAGGAAATGAATAAGTCACTTAAAGAAAGCCAAGAAGAATCTAAGAGTTGAAGGGGCTGTATAAACCTAAGAATGTTGAAGACCTAAAAATGGAGATAGAAACAAATAAACAAACAAAGAAAAAAAGAGGAAGGAAATCTAGAAATGAAAAATCTAGGAACACAAACAGGAACCATAGAATCAATCATCACCAACAGAGATGGAAGAAAGAATAGCAGACATTGAAGATATGATAGAAGAAATACATAAATCAGTCAACAAAAATGTCTTTGACCAAAAAGAAATGCAGAAAATATAGGATACAATGAAAAGTCAAAACCTAACAATAATAGGAAAAGGAGAAGGAGAGGATTCTAAGTTTCAAGTCCCAGAAAATATTTTCAATAAAATCATAGAAGAAAAACTTCCTAGCCTAAAAAAAAAGAAAACAAAACCATATGATCATCTTATCAGATACTCAAAAAGCATTTGAGAAACACCAACACACTTTCAGGATAAATGTCTTGAAAGCATCAGGAATATAAGGGACATACCTAAACACAATAAAAACAATTTTCAGGAAGCCAATAGCCAACACCAAATTAAATAGTAAATATTTTAAAGCAATTACACTAAATTCAGGGACAAGTCAAAAAGGTGCACTCTCTTCATATCTATTCAACATAGTACATTAAGTTCTAGCTGAAGCAATAACACAACTATAGGAGATCAAGTGGATACAAATTGGGAAGGAAAAATTTAAATATCTCTATTTGCAAAAGATATGATAGTATACATAATTGTCTCCCAAAATTCTGCTAGGGAACACCTAAAGATGATAAACACCTTCAGAGAGGTGTGCTGAGAAAGAAATCAGAAAAACAGCCCCCTTTACCAAAGCCTCAAATAATGCAAAATATCTTAGGGTAACTTTCACTAAGCAAGTGAAAGACACATATGACAAGAAATTCAACTCTTTAAAGACATTCAAGAAGATATCAGAAGCTGGAAAGACCTCCCTTGTTCGTGTACTGATAGAATTAACACAATAAAAATGGCCATCTTACCAAAAACAATCTATAGATTCAGTGTACTCCCCATCAAAATTCAAACACAGTCTTTTACAAACCTTGAAAGAACAGAATTTTTGACAGAAGAATCTCAACTATTTGAGGAGCACTTGAGGTAATGTTCAACAACCTTAGCCATCAGGGAAATGAAAATAAAACCCACTCCAAGAATCCATTTTACACCTTTCAGAATGGCTAAGACAAAATATAAAAATGCTATCTTTTGCTTGTGAGGTTGGGGACAAGGGGAATAATCCTCCATTGCTAGTGGAAGTGCAAACCTGTACAACCGATTTGGAAATCAATATGGAAATTTCTCAGAAAATTGGGTAACGATCTATCTCAAGAACCATATATAATATTCCTGGCATTCAATCCAACCTATAACAAACACATTTGCTCAACTATGTTTATAGCAACTTTCTTTATAACACCCAGAAACTAGAAAAACCTAGATGTCCCTCAATGGAAGAATGGATAAAGAAAACGTGGCACATTACACAATGGAACATTACTCAGCTATTAAAACAATGACATCATGAAATTTGCAGGCAAATGAATGGAACTGGAAGAAAAATCACCCTGAGTGAGGTAACTCAGAACCAGAAAGACAAACATTGTTTGTAATCACTTATATGTGCATAATAAGTACAGAGTAAAAAATAATCATGCTACAATCCATTGACACAGAGAGACTAAGTAACAAGGAGGTCTCAAGACAAGATACTTGGATCTCCCTGGGAAGGAGAAATAGACAATCAAGGTGGACTGGGCGACAGGAGGTGCAGTGATCAGACTTGACTATGATTGAGGGAGGAAGCATTGGTAAAGACAACTAGAACTGGAGAGCAATTCGGGGCAAGATAGAAAACTAGTGCAATAGAAACTCCCAGGAATCTATTAGGGTAGCCATATTTAATACTCATATTAACAGGACTACAGAGCATGAATGGGCCACTTCCTACAAGGCAAAACTGCCAGTGGATAGTTTGGGATACCAACCCACAAACAAAACTTTCAGCCTATATTTGCCCTGCTAGCATGATGTGCTGGGGTGAAACTGGCACAGAAATTGTGGGAGTGGCTAAAGAATTACTGGCCCACCTTGAGACTCATGACAAGAAAGAGTTCCCACCTATGATACTAGGTTTAGAACCAGAAACCAGATGCCAGATGGCCCAGGTACCTAGAATAAAACAAACAAACAAAAAAACCCTGCCTAAACAAAGTCAATAAAAGATGCCTAATGGTATTCTACTACATTAATAGATTGTTGTTTAACCCAAATGTTATCAGAGAGACTTTATCCAGGAACTTATAGAAGCAGTTTCAGTTTTCAGGAACCCTGCTGAACAGCAGGAAGAGGAATTATAGGAGTCAGAAGGATCAAGTATACCATAAGAAAACCCACAGAATCAACAAACCTGGACTCATAGGGGCTCACAGAGATTGAACCTACAACCAGTGAGCCTGCATGGATCTAATCAAGGCCCTCTGTATATATATTATAGTTATGCAGCTTGGTATGTTGGGGGACTCCTGACTGAGGGTCTAGGAATGTTTCTGATGTTGTTGTCTGCTTTTTGCGACTCTCGTCCTCCTACTGAGTTGCCTTCTCCATGCCTATGATAGGAGGTGTAAATGTGTTTATTGAACTGACATGCCATGTTTGACTGATATCCCTGGGAGGCCTACCTATTTCAGATGGTAAATGGAGGAGGGAAGTGGTAGAGGGAGGGGGAGAATAAATTAATAAAAACCCAAATAAATAAATAAGTAAATAAAGACTAAATGTACTGCATTTGATTTTTTGGAGAAAAACTAAGGACATATTTGAGACTCAGTAAATACCTTTCCATTTATATTCAATATTTCTCTGTCTACAAATGTTGTTTTATAAGGGTTTCATTTGTAATCATTCTTTTATCACTTCACAAAATTACCATATTAGAAATTGTCCTTTCTCTCTGAATTAATTTGATAACATTTTATTAATTATGTAGGAACAAAAACACTTTCTCTATTTATCTTTGAAAGGTTATGTCAATTTATTGGCAAAGGAAAAGATAATGTTTATCTTTTTAAGACACATTTTGTATATAAGAAATATTTTCTCATTGTAATAGAAATGCATTTTCTTTTGAGGATTTGTGAAACTTAATAGAAGTGTAGAAGTAAATTTGTCTTATAATATAAAGAGTTTTCATTTTGATTGGTAAGACTTAAGTTTTAATACTTCTTAGTTTTCAGAAAAGCATATGTCTTAGTCAGAGTTTCTATTCCTGCACAAAACATTATGTTCAAGAAACAAGTTGGGTAGGAAAGGGTTTATTCAGCTCAGACTTCTACATTGCTGTTCATGATCAAAGGAAGCTAGGACTGGAATCACACAGAGTAGGAACCTGAAGGCAGGAGCTCATGCAGAAGCAATGGAGGGATGCTGCTTACTGGACTGCTTCCCCTGACTTGTTTAGCTTGCTTCCTTATAGAACCCATGACTATCAGCCCAGGAATGGTACCACCCACAAGGGGCCCTCCTGTCCTTGATTTCTAATGGAGAAATTGCCTTACAGCTGGATTTCATGGAGGCATTTCCTCAAGTGAGGAAGATCTAAATAACTTTAAAAGTCTCATGGTTTTTAAAAATTCTTACATATTAAAATTTCGATCCCTTTAAAATATCCAATCTCTTTTAAAATTCAAAGTCTTTTTATAATTGAAAGTCTATTAAACATGGGCTCCATTAAAATACTTTCTTACTTCAAGAGGGAAAAATATCAGGGCATAGTCATAATCAAAAGCAAAATCAAACTCTAACTGTCCAATGTCTGGGATCTACTCATGATCTTCTGGTCTCCTGCAACAGCTTGGGTCACTTTTTCAGCTCTGCCCTTTGTAGCCCAGAGGTTTCCTGTACTCCACTGCTTCTGCTCTTCTTGGTGGTCATCTCATGGTACTGGCATCTCCAAAATACTGTTGTCTTTGGCTACAACTGGACTGAATTTTCACAAATAGGCTCTCATGGGCTCGTTTCATGGTAATAATCCTCCACTTCTCTGCATGACCCCTTCAGTCCTGGGTCTTCAACTCCCACTGAAGCTGCCCCTTCACCAGTGGCCTCTCCTGGCCTCTCACAGTGCCAAGCTTCAGCTGCTACCCCTTTATGTTTCAAAAGCAGTACCACCTGGGTGACTCATACATTACCATATCTCGCTGCCAACAAAAAGTACAACCATGGCTGTTTCTGCAACATAGCCTCTCTATGTTCTCAGGAATTCCTTCCCAGAAGATTTCACCTCAGTGATGCTGGTCTTTTCTTAATCACTACTAATTTCTTAGCTCCAGCCAACCAGCATTAATCATCCAAGTAATGCAAAGGTTTCACTTTAGCAGTTCTGGTATCTTGTTAATCACAACTGACTCTTAGCCCCACCTAACCAAAACCACAGAATATTCACAATCAAAATAGCAACATACCTGATAAGAATCTTTAATCTTCCTTCTGAAATTTCACAAGTCAGGCCTCCATTTTATGCACCATTCTCAACATTATCTTCCAAGCTCATGCAGAAGCTTGAACATCCCACAGAGTTCTTAAAACCCAATGGCCCTTCTAGCACAAAGTTTCAAAATCCTTCCACAGTCCTCATAAAAACATGGTCATGCTATCACAGGAACAACCCCCCCCCCCCCACTCCTGGTACCAATTTGTCTTAGACAGTGTTTCTATTTCTGCATAGAGCATCATGACCAAGAAACAAGATGGAGGTGGAAAGGATTTATTCAGCACACACTTCCACATTGCTGTTTATTAACAAAGGAAGTCAGGACTGGAACCTACACAGCGTAGGGACCTGGAGTCAGGAGCAGATGCAGAAGCTATGGATTGATGGATGCTGCTTACTAGATTGCTTCCTCAGGCTTGCTCAGCTTGCTTTCTTATAGAATCTGGGATTGACAGCCCAGAGATGGCACCACCTACAATGGACCCTCCAACCCTTTATCACTAATTGAGATAATGCATTACAGCTGAGTCTCATGAAGGCATTTCCTCAAGGGAGGCTCCTTTCTCTGTGACAACTCCAGCTTGTCTCACATTGACACACACAAACAGTCAATATAGCTATGAAAATATTCATATAATTTTATTCTGTAAATAAATTTTTAATCCTTATTCTTCTCACCTAAATCTGTATCTTGTTTTCCATTTTCATATGGGTATAGTATGCTTGTGTATATAAATGTTTTGGATGTGTGTTGGCATAGCTATGTGCATGCATGTGCACATATGTGAATGTTAATGAGGAGGCCTAAGGTTGATGTTCTCAGTACTCTCACAATCATTAATCAAGGCAGAGTCTTTCTATCAACCTACTATACCTGTATGACTGGTATCGCTTTAGTCTGTTGCTGTGGGAATCATATCCCTGGCTTCCATATTAGAATTTCAAATGAGTAGAGTATTAGTCAGGATTTTACTGCTGTGAACAGATGTCATGGCCAAGGCAACTCTTATAAGACAACATTTAATTGGGGCTGGTTTACAGGTTCAGAGATTCTGCCCGTTATCATTAAGGTAAGAGTGTGGCAGAATCCAGACAGGCAAGGTGTAGGAGGAGCTGAGAGTTCTACATCATAATCTGAAGGCTGCCAGACAGCTAGAACAAGGGTGTTAAAGCTCATGCCCACAGTGACACACCTACAGGTCATGCCTCCTGATAGTTCTATTTCCTGGGCCAAGCTTATACAACCCACTACATTCCATCCCCTGGCCCGCATATTCCTGTTCAAACACATGAGTCTACATGGACCATCCCCAACCATAGCATAATTAAAAAGTACATTTAGTTCAACTTCCAAAGTCTCCATATTCTACAGCAGTCTCAACAATGTTAGAAGTCCAAAGTTCAAAGTCTTTTCTGAAATTCATCCAATCACTTAACTGTAATCTCCATAGCAAGTCAGGAAACAAGCTAGGCAAACACCAAACTGTTCATCTCCATGTTTGATGTCAAAGTGGTCTTCAGATCTCCACTCCATTTCCACTTTCGTTGACTGCAATGAAGTTCTTTTTCCATTCCCAGTTAACAGCTTTCCTTGGCAGGTATCCCATGGCTCTGGTATCTTTGACATCTTGGTGTCTCCAAGTCAACGTCAGCTTCATAGCTTTTCATTTCAATGTCTGGGATTCACAAAGATCTTCTGGGCTCCTTCACAGGGCTGGTATCACTTCTCCATCTCTGCCCTCTGTAGCACTCTTAAGCTCAGGTTGATCCACTCCACAGCTGTTCTTGTACTGGCATCTCCAATACACTGGAGTCTTCCGCTACAACTAGGCTTTACCAACAGCCTCTCATGGGCTCTCTTTATGGTGCCAAGCCTCAACTTCTTTGTGTGACCCCTTCAGTCCAGGGCCATCAACTGCAACTGATGCTTAACCTTCACCCATGTCCTTCCCTGGCCTCTCACAGTGCCAAGCCTCAGTTGCTCTCCCTGACCCCTTCATACCTTCAAAACAAGTACCATGTGGGTAATTATTACCTTTTATTATCAAGTCCATCTACATCTGGAATTACAGTCTTGGCTAGCTCTGTACAAAGCTTCTCTCTCCTCTCAGAAAATATTTCCCAGAAGGTTGCATCTCAGTGATGCTGCTCTCTTCTTAATCATAGCTAATTTCTGAGTTCCAGTTAACCACCATAATTGTCCCATTAGTCCTTTCTATTTTCAACTCTAAAGCCAGAGCCACATGGCCAAAGCTGCCAAATTCTATTGCTTGCTGGGGCTATAACATCTCCTTGACTTATTTTATTACCAGCTTTCAGTTTTCCAACTCACTCACTTTCCTGAAACTTGCTCTGTAGATTGACCCTGAACTATGAGATCTTCATGGCTCCTGGGATTAAAGGTGTGTACCAACATACCTGAACTTAAGCTTTTCTTCATCTAGAACTTGCTCTGTCTCAGGCTAGCCTTAAAAGTCATAAATCTGCTTGGCTTTGTCTCCTGGGATTAAAGGTGTATACCACCATGCCTAGACCTAAACTTTGCTAGGTGGGATCTTGCCCCAAAGTCACAGTCTCTTAATCTCTTATCTTCTAGAACATAGGATTGAGCTCTATTATAGTTCCTGGTGCCCCCTTAATACTTTAACCATATATGTTGTATTTTTTCCTTTCTCAGCTTGCTCCTTTTCATTAAAATGTTGTTCATAAGAGTGAACTTTAGTAACCATACAACAGAATTTATACCAGGCTGTTTTGAGACATCCATTTTCAAAGCAATTATTCTAAATCTCTTCACCTTAGCCTTAGGTCGATTCTTTTGACAACTGCAAAAAACAGCCATGCTCTGCACCAAAATACCACAGAAATTGTCTCTAAGCCACATACTGAAATTCTTCTCCACTGAACCTCTTTGGCAAGGTCTTCACAGTTCAAATCACTCTTAGTAATAACGTCTTCCATATTCCTACTAGGATAGCCCATTAAGCCCCACTTAAAGAATTCCAGTGCTTTCCAAATCCAAAGTCTCAAAATCTACATTCTTCCAAACAAAAGCATGTTGCCTATCCCAGCAACACTGCAGTCCCTGATACCAACTTCTATCTTAGTTAGCATTTAACTGCTGTGATACTATGACCAAGGCAACGTGTATAAGAACAATATTTAGCTAGGGCTGGCTTATAGGTTCAGAGGTTCACTTCCATTATCATCAAGGTGGGAGCATAGCAGTATCCAGGCAGGCAGGTTCAGGAAGACCTGAAAGTTCTACATCTTCATCAGAAGTCTGCTAGGAGAAGACTGGCTTCCAGACAGCTAGGAGCAGTCTTAAAGCCCATGTCCACAGTGGCACACCTACTCCAACAAGGTCACACCTACTCCAATAAGGCCACACCTACTCCAACAAGGCCACATCTACTCCAACAAGTCTCTACTCCAACAAAGCCACACCTCCTAATAGCGCTGGGCTAAACATACATCAACATCAAAAGTAACCAACGAACCTGACATTTCAATGAGTTTTAGGGATTTGAAACTTGCTCCTTACACTTGCCTCACAAGTATTTTGTTCAACATTCCATTTCTTTAGACCTGTGCTTATTGAATCCGCTTTACCCAAGGGCTTGGAGTTGAACATAGAATCTCCCTTTTGCTAACACTAGGCAAGCACTACTTTGAATTTTTATTTCAGTACTTGCCTATATTTTTATGTTGAGGAAGGACAGATAGTGTCATTAAGGTGTGATGACTTGACAGAAAAATTGTTTGTTCACTAACTTAATTGTAAATGAATTATAGTTAATATAAATATAAAGGACTAGTGAATAAGGTGACTGTATTTCTTTATCTCTTGCTATTCCCCAATAACCACACAGAAATAATAAGAGTTATTCAAAATTGTACCTCTATAACTGAGCAGTTAAATGATCTACCTTTACCTACTATGCTAATCTAGCTACCTCTAGCTCCATCCAATGATATTTGCATATTAATATTGATCTGATCCTTAGAACCACTTCTTCATGGCTCCAAATCCTCCATCTTCCCATTGATCCAATTCCCCACTTTTCCACTCTTTTTCCTCTGCTGACTGATGTTCCACTCAATTCTCTATTTTGTCCAGTCATGGGGTGATCAGTGTTTATTGACAGGACAGAAAATTAATGATATGAATTATTTGCACGAATTTGAGACAGTGGATTCTTGGTACAAGCATTACAATGACATTTCCAGATTGAAACAAGATATGAGGGCAGACATCAGCATTTGAATAAGACCAATAATAAACTTTAAACTGCATACAATGCATTATGCCTAGAGCTAAGCATTATTAGAAATATTTTCATGATATAAATATATTTTACAATATAAAATTATATATATAATTTATATATATAGTACATGTCAGTGAAATATCTGTGTGAAATGGTGCTGGGTGCCAAGTCTGAAGGTGTGAATTTCATAATTAGGACTGACATTTTGGAAGGAAAGAATCAAGTCTTAAAAGTTGCCTTCTGATTTCCAGAAACAAGCTGTAGCATGTATGTGTACACCCAAATATGCACAATAATGGTAATTAAAAGCACAGCATTGGCACTATTAAGTATTTATTTGAAAAATGTTGGTTACAGAGTCCACTATTAAAAATTTAAAGCTTCCAAACAAGTGAAAGATCTGTATGACAAGAACTTCAAGTCTCTGAAGAAAGAAATCGAAGAAGACCTCAGAAGATAGAAAGATCTCCCATGCTCTTGGATTGAAAGGATCAATATAGTAAAAATGGCCATCTTGCCGAAAGCAATCTACAGATTCAATGCAATCCTCATCAAAATTCCAAGTAGCAATTCTCATATTCATTTGGAATTAAAAAACAAAACAAAACAAAACAAAACAGGATAGCAAAAACTATTCTCAGAAATAAAAGAACTTCTGGGGGAATCAGCATCCCTGACATCAAGCTGTACTACAAAGAAATAGTGATTAAAAACTGCATGGTATTGGTACAGTGCCAGACAGGTAGATCAGTGGAATAGAATTGAAGACCCAGAAATGAACCCACACACCTAAGGTCACTTCATCTTTGAAAAAGAAGCTAAAACCATCTAGTGTAAAAAAGACAGCATTTTCAACAAATGGTACTGGTTCAACTGGCAGTCAACATGTATAAGAATGCAAATTGATCTATTCTTATCTCCCTGTACAAAGCTCAAGTCCAAGTGGATCAAGGACTTCTATATAAAACCAGATACACTGAATCTAATAGAAGAGAAAGTGGGGAAAAGTCTCAAACACATAGGTACAGGGGAAAAGTTCCTGAACAGAACACCAATGCCTTGTGCTCTAAGATCAAGAATCAACAGATGGAACCTCATAAGATTGTCAAGCTTCTATAAGGCAAAAAACACTTTCAATAGGATGAAATGGCAACCAACAGATTGGGAAAAGATCTTTACCAATCCTACATCTGATAGAGGACTAATATCCAATATATACAAAGAACTCAAGAAGTTATATTCCAGAGAACTTAATAACCCTATTTAAAAAATGGGGAACAGAACTAAACAGAGAATTTTCAACTGAGGAAACTCAAAGGGCTGAAAAGCACCTAAAGAAATGTTCAACATCTTTAGTCATTAGCGAAATGCAAATCAAAACATCCCTGAGATTCCACCTCATACCAGTCAGAATGGCTAAGATCAAAAACTCAGATGACAGCATACACTGGCGAGGATGTGGAGAAAGAGGAACAGTCCTCCACTGCTGGTGGGATTGCAAGCTGATACAACCTCTCTGGAAATCAGTTTGGCAGACCCTCAGAAAAATGGAGATAATACTACCTGAGGACCCAGCTATTCCACTCCTGGGCATATACCCAAAAGATGCTCCAACATGTAATAAAGACACATGCTCCACTATGTTCATAGCAGCCATATTTATAATAGCCAGAATCTGGAAATAACCCAGATGTCTCTCAACAGAGGAATGGATACAGAAAATGTGGTACATTTACACAATGAAATACTATTCAACTATTAAAAGCAATCACTTCATGAAATTCTTAGACAAATGGATGGAACTTGAAAATATCCTGAGTGAGGTAACTCAGTCACAAAAAAAACACACATAGTATGCATTCACTGATAAGTGGATATTAGCCCAAAAGCTTGGAATACCGCAGATACAATTCAGAGACCATATGAAACTCCAGAAGGAAGACCCAAGTGTGGATGCTTCAGTGCTTCTTAGAAGGGGGAACAAAATACTCATTGGAGGAAATATGGAGACAAAGTGTGGAACAGAGACTAAAGGAAAGGCCATCCAGAGAATGCCCCACCTGGGGATACATCTCATATACAGTTGCCAAACCAGGAAGTTATTGCTGCTGCTGGGAAGTGCTTGCTGATTGGAGCCTGATATGGCTGTCTCCTGAGAGGGTCTGCCAGAGCCTGACAAACACAGAAGTGCATGCTTGCAGCCAACCATTGGACTGAGCGGGGTTCCCTATGGAGGAGTTGGAGAAGGGACTGAAGAAGCTGAGGGGGTTTGCAGCCCTGTGGAGAGAGCAACAGTGTCAACCAACCAGACCCACAGGGCTCCTGGGGATTGGACCATCAACTAAAGAGTACACATGGATAGACCCATGATTCCGGCAGCCTATGTAGCAGAGGATGGCCTTGTTGGACATCAGAGGGAGTAGCAGCCCTTGGTCCTATGGAGTTTTGATGCCCCAGTGTAGGAGAATGCCAGAGCAGGAAGGCGGGTGTGGGTGGGTGGGTGGGGGGAGCACCCTCATAGAGGCAGGGAGAGGGGGGATGGGATAGAGGGTATCGGAGGGGAGAATTGGAAAGGGGATAACATTTGAAATATCCAATAATAAAAAAAACGTGATTTCCTTGTGCTAAGGACATCTACATATACCCAATCTTCTAGATAGAAGAAAGAATGTTAAATGCTTTTAATAAAAATAACTTTATTATAGCTTTTAAAAAAACTTTAAAGCTTTATCCCTTAAAAGGGCAGAGTAACAAATAGAAGAGCTTTTTTACTATGATAAAATATTCACTAATATTTTACCATGTTACCAGATAAAACATTAAATGAAAAGAATATTCTCAGATGCAACAAATTGTCAATGAAGAAATAAATTAATGTTTATTGGTAATAATAACAAATTTGAAAATGTATTTAGCATTGAGGGCATCTCTTATTTAGTCTTCAAATTTTTGCTTATTTATAATTATTTCCTAACGCATATCTCACTAATTTTAGGACTTCCTTTTTAGTAATATTATTTTACAGAATATTCTACTTTTTTGAGAGTTTAATAACTTATTAAATGCCTAAATATATTTTTAAAATGTACACGAGAATCCCATCACATACATAACATTGATATTCAACTTGTAGCCAACCATGACAAGGAAATTCATGCACCCAAATATGCTTATAGATGAGGTCACTAAAAGTATAATAGTCTTCAAGAATGCTTTTTGCTTAACAATAAATATAGATATGAGTATAAAGTTACTCTTGTTGCTTATGATCCCTACCAAGACCCTTGTGGGCAGGGGTAAGAAGCCACAGAGTAAATGATACAGACTCCAGGAGCTAGGCAAACGGCAAGAGCAAACTGGTTTATTGCAGAAACTGGGCAAACCTTTATACCCCCTTAGGAGCATCTCATTGACTCTCAAGTAGCCAGATGTGGTACTGTCTCTTTCTCCTTGGCTCGTTCTATCACACAATCTATCACAAGCATTCTCTAGCCACGCCAGCAGATGCTAGGTTGGTTGGGGGACAAAATATTGGCAGAGCATGTGTCAGCATTGTTACTAGGCAGGCTTGACTAAGTTCCTCATATAGACTATAAAACTTCAGTATGTAGTTTGTGAGAAAAACATATTAACTTTTTTCAAATTTTAATCTCCACTTTGATATCTCTGTTAAATAGTAGCATGGTTTTCTCAACTTTTCCTTTTTCGCTTTTTCTCAATTCACGCATTAGGGAGATTAAAAATATATATAGCCAGAGGGGCAGTAATATATATTTTCTTAATATAATTCTCAATTTTTTTTGGTTTTTCAGAATTGGAGCTACATCACAGATGATTATATTGGCAAATATGGAAATTAAACAGAATTTGAGCTAGTTGTCTGCAAAATTAATTATGCAGAAATTGTTTCTTTTTATTTTTGAGGTGTAATAATCACTACCTATCTCTTGTCCGTTTTCTCCATCCAAATCCTTCTACATACACTTGCCTGCTCTCCTCCAATTCATGGCCTCTTTCTGTTAATTGTTATTGCATGAATGCACATGTTTATATGTGTGTGTGTGTGTGTATACAAATATATACTTAACTATAGCTTATACTGTTAATATAATCTTAGTTGCACGTACGCTTTCAGGGCACACAGTTTGGCACTGGTTGCTCAATTGATGTGCTCTGGGGGAAAATTGAGAAGATATACTTTAGCCTTGTAACCCTCTGCTATACGCATCGCTACTAGGATTGCTAGGGATTGTGCAAACATTTTGTAGCATAATGTTATTCCTTAAAAAAGAAAAGAAAGCATTAAAGTCAAGAAAGCCTGGGAGATTCATCTCTAATACCTCTTATGATCAATAAGCATGTCTGACTTACGTGACCACTATCATGCAATTAAAATTGGAAGTGAGGAGTTATCCTGACCAATTCCCACCAAAACCACTATGGTGTTTCCTTCAGTTGATGAAGAAAATGTTGCAGTAGAATTTTATCTGATTACAGGCAGGAATCTAGTGTGGTAGACAGTCCATAGAATCTAAGAGAATAATTCTAGCAAAATCTCCTAGTAATGAGGGGCATGCAGCCTGAACAGACCTTAAACATTTAAAAAGTTAAATTTTATTTTCATTATTTTGTACTCATGGGTGTTCTGGTTGCACATTATGTTTGTGTACCTGGGTACTCTGAAGAACAACTAGTCTCTTAACCATTGAACCATCTCTCTAGCAGTTGACCTTGAAAAATTAATTCTCTTGCCTCTAATCTCAAATAATAATAGATGTATGTTACTGTGAAGCAGAACCCAGAGCCTTGTGAACGCCTTAGAAGAACTCTTTGGACTGGTCCAAAGCCAACATGAAATTTTAATCTTTAATCCTAAACTAAGCTAATAATTATTAAAATTTGCTTAATATGCATGCACTGGCTTTTATAATATAGCATATATAAAACTAATTTTCAGAGAATAATTCATCCATGAGTCTGAGAATTTATATGTATGCAAAATCACATAATTTGCCTAGAGCTGGAATAAGAAAAAGTGTATGAGTTTAAATTTTATACAAGTTGTTTTTAATTTCAAACATAAAAATGTTATTATATTACAATAAATTATTCATAATGAATTATCTTAGATAAAATTAAAATTCATTAGTTTAATGATTTATCATTTTTTAATAAATATGGACTATAACAGAGTAGCACAGCTTTAAAACAGTATGTTTAGGTTTTGGTACCAATATTTTACTGTGTATCCTTCAGATTACACATTTTCACATGATTATCCGTCTGCTTTTTAAGATAATCGTTTTTAGAGCAATTGTAGCATTTATTATTTGATCATTGGTGTAATATTTACAGACAGTCCTCCACTGACCTGCCAGAATATGAAGTCTCCAAGGAAAATCACTTTTCAAAAGTTTGGGGGCAATCTGGTTTATAACCTATTAAGATAAAAAATTTCTAGAAAATTATCCTTTTTGTTGTTATTAACAATGTAACTATTCAGATTGATAAAGAGTTTTATAAAATATTTCAGTATTTTAGATTACAAAGGATATATTTGTCACAGGGTATTCTGCTAAATTACTGAAAGAAATAGTAAAACTAAATATTAGTTAAGCTACTTATTAGCAAATAAATATAATTTTTAAATATTAATTTCTTTTTTTTATAAGGAAGGAAAAATAAACTATTGTGTCTTGAAATGTCCCTGTGTTTCATAAAATTAGAAATTTACAGAAAAGTGTGGTAACTCTAATGTAGAATGGTAGTTGCTTTTGGAGATTGCCACAAAACTTTGTACTTCTTGACTTGAGTAGCAGTGTGTGTGTGTGTGTGTGTGTGTGTATGTTTAGTTAATGATATGGCTATTTTTCTTTGGAAATTAATTTATCTATAGATTTTATTATAATGTACATACATATATATATTATATATACATATTATATATATATAATATATATATATGTGCAACAATCCCATCTCATTCCCTCTTTCAAGGATATTATCTTCTTTAGAGAATCTTTATTGAAAACATTCCAATAATGTTTTCACTGGATGAATCAACTACATGATGCTGCACATTTTATTCTTTCTACTTAATGTTGATCATTTGGTTAACTCTCTAGTATGCATCTTCTTTTCTACAGCAAACAGTTGATGGCCACCATATTATTATTTATGATATATATCAAAACTCTTTAACATTAATTAGTACAAGCTGCAAAATGAAGAGCATGTAGCATAGTTTCAGTGTCCTAAAGGGAAATGATTAAAGATACGCAACATAACTCAGCTCGTTATCAAAATATTTTGTGTTTCACATTGCTTATTAAAAATTGTTCAGGGTAATGCAAATAAGTTGAATCAGTAGATTAATTTAATCTTGCATTTCCCATAGTCATATTGCTGTGATGGTTTATTGATTGATTGATAAATAAAATTGACAGTGCATTTAAAATTCATTAAAAATAATCTTTAAATATTATATGTAAATGTCAACCATAAACAATATTGCTAGTTCAAATCTGTACTGATATTCAGAGCTTATGGTAAAGATCCAATAAAAGTATGGAGGTAAAAAGAAGCCTGAATCCACTGGGAAAGTGTCTTTTTATTTAGAAAATCACTTCCTGCAGGGTGAGAGACAGCTCAATTGATGAAGTTCTTGCCAGATCATCCTAAGCACCTAAACACAGTCCCTAGAACCTATGTAAAAACTCTAAGTGAGGCTGTGCTTCACTGTTATCACAGTGCTGTTGAGAAGCTGGCAGATCTCTGCGCCTTGGTGGCCAGGCAGCTTAGTCTACAGCTGAATTCTCAGCCAGTGAGAAAAACCTGTCCTCTATAAACAGAAACAAAAATAATGAATAGCCCTACCCTACCCTCATACATGATGGAAACCAGCACACACACACACACACACACACACACACACACACACACACACACACACAACTTGTGCGATTATTATACAGGAGTGGGTGGAGAAATACCTTCATCTGAACTTGGTACTTTATGTGACTGCATATAATTTTTCTTTTGATTTAAATTTATATTAAATCCCATAAATACCTTTCTGGGTTTAAATTTTAGATACAGGTAAATAAAACTATGTGTCCTCGAGATTTCTGTGTTAAACATTTACAAGTTATCAAACTCACCTTTTAAAACTTGTTCACATTTCAAAACTTCCAAAAACTTTCTTGAAGAAAATATGTCCTTAAGTAAGCCTGCATTGCGTAGTGCAGTCACATACACTTTTTGCAGGAACACTGCCCTGCTAATCAAGTGTAAGAGTAAAGAGTACTCAGTAAAGTGAGAGTGGGATTTCTCCAGCACCAAGCCAGGACTAAAGCGGATTAATGCATTCAAACTAATGGTGGGGAAGACCCCAGTGACCAGTGTGGAAGTCGATCTACATGGAGACATTTAAAATTTCATTCCTTGTTAGTTTGATCTGTCTACATTAAAAAGGACGTGCTAGGAAGCAGTTTAAAATAAAAAGGTCCATTTGTCTCCTTCTGGACCAGAAAGTAATAGCTGCCCAATTTTATCTCTTTATATAAAGGAAGGAGAGTGAGGAAATTTTTGATCTATGACAGATCAGCTCAGAGAATATTAGAAATTTGTCTAAAATTGAACTGTTCCATACTCATGAATATTGATTATACAGATGGGTACTTTGCCATTGCAGAAAGCCCCTTAGGAATTTAGCTATCAAACAAGGTAACCACACAAAAGTGTCCCTTTGCTGATTCTATTGTAATGTGTAACTTTTTCACAATTAAGCTGTATTTTTTTTTTTAGTATAGAAATAGAGAGCCAACGAGCGCCATAGAAAGGCGGAAACCTCTCTCTGCGCCGCCAGGAGTCGGTAGCCATCGAGAACCGGAGAGGGGTACCCGCCCAGGAGCCTGGAAAGATTGTGAGTGGGGTTGAGGGGAGCAGCACCTCTCGCCCAGACCTGCCCGGATCTGCCGGGATCCGGGGCCT
>CM052719.1:44848244-44892042 GCA_028551405.1 Uromys caudimaculatus
GGTTCTGATGGTGCAGAGTACTCCTGGTTTCTGTTCTTTATGTTCTTGCCCTTGCCTTTGGCCATCTTGTTGACTCTGTTGTTAGCTGATCTTACTCTGTCTGGTTGTGGCTTGCCCCTCCTGCACGTCTCTGTGTCAGTACTCCTTGAAGACCAGCTCTCTCTGAGAGGTGTTTGGGTTTGGAGAGCTGTGGCACCAGGTCTGATCTTGGTCCTGGAAGTTGCTGACCTTCAGTCTCTGTGGCCCGCGGAAAGCAGGCAGAGTCAGTGAGCTCTCGGGCTTGTGTTGCCCCTGCTAGAGGCTTTTCCTCGTTCCTGGGAGAGAGAATTTTCTCCCAGGGCTGTTTGTCTATGGAATCCTAGTGTCCCAGGCAGAAGTTTCCTGCCACAGCCGCCCGCTTTTGGGATCCAGGGGGGTTTCTAGGCCCGCCTACCTCGGTCCCCGTGTCTCACGCGTTCGGGGCAGTACCTGGTGAGCTGTGGGGCATGTCTTTGGCCCTCTCCTGGGTCTTGCGATCTCCTGAGAGGGATCTTTGTCCCTGCGCTGATTAGCTGTGGGGCCCTGTGGCCCACGCTGAGGTTTCCGGTCCTACTGATCTGTTTCAACGATCTGTTCGAGAGCATGTTTCCCCATTTGTGCCCAAGAAAACCACCACTACCTTATCCAAAGTACTGTAGCCTATGCCATTATATTATTTCCATCGTTTCAAACTTTCTCTGTTGCTACTGCAGCCTTCATCCTGCCTGCTACACAGAACTCCATCCAGTCTCAGTGAGCATTTTTACTCATTTCACACTTACCCCAATGTTGGTTTCATACCCTTCCCCAGTATAACTTAATTTTTGATTAGCTTTTCAATGTTAAATATTTCGGAACCCTCTGGCCTTTTCAGGAGTAATTAAAGATAGGCAATACTTCAATTTTCTACATAAGAAGTTGTCATAAAGAATAAATTTAAAATTAGGTTAATTAGTTTGTCAAAAGCATAGAATAAAATATGGAGAAAGATTGTTAAAATGCAAAAATGATTTTACTCCTGAAGGGAATCAGTCTTACACTAATGGGTCTCTCTGTCTTCAGAAGCAACAAAGCTTCGAGTTCTACCTCATGGTTGTAAAACTTTTCTAGGCTTTTCCTATAATGTTCTAATTTCAGAGAGGCTGTTCCTTTACTATTTGGGAGAATTTCAAGTATGATACATTAAAAAAGACTTTCTTACTTCCTTCACTTGAAAGAATTCCATCTTTACAGTTTATAGTGTATATTTTACTCATTTACAATGCACACAAATGTACAAATGTTTTAAGAATAATGCCTTCTCTCCTCTTTTCCTTTATGACAGATGACTTTGTGATTTACTTAAAAATGACTTTCGTGATGGAGTTACTCTGTATGGTTTATTTTTATTTAAAGTATCAACTCATTGTGAATGACAATATTAATACACTTGAAAAGCACTGTATAGAGTTGGTAAAGTAAACTTTGATTTTTCAGAGAGAAATCTTTGTTAGAGAACTGTTATCAATTTTAAACATCATCATGAAAATTGAATTGAACACCCCTTTATATATTTTGCAATCTAAATTCTTATAGATGTATAAAATCATTTGAAACATCTTATCATTTGATTTACTTCTCTGATGAAACAATTCTACTTACAGTAGAATAATTTATTTTATTATTTTGCATGGAAAATCCATGATCCCAGAATAATATCTTAAAGTTTTACTAAAATGTTCTTAGGTATACCACCCTATATACACTTAGAAAACAGTTTAATCAAACTGGATTCTGCTTTATTTTCTGAGGTAAATATTTACTATAAACTTTATGTATAAAATATAAAATTGAGCCTATTCTTTAAATATATAGGCAAATATATTATTTGACTTAACAAACTCACAAAGTCTTTTAAAAATGAATTTCCTTGGCAATAGTTAGGCATGATGATACATTCCATGATTGTTCTCTTTTTCTTTTCTTTTCTTTTTTTTTTTTTTGAGTCATAGACTTTATTTTTACTTTTTGTTTTTTTGATACTTTATACATTTCAAATGTTTCCCCCTTTCCAGATCTCCCCTATGGAACCCCCCATCCCCTCACCCTGCCTCTATAAGGGTATTCCCCCACCCACTCACATCCCCCCCACTAGTTTTCCCTTATTGGCATTCCCCTATACTGGGGTATCTAACACACTCAGGTCCAAGGGCCTCTCCTCCCCCCGATGGCTAACAAGACCCTCCTTTACAACATATGTCACCAGCACCATGGGTCTCTCCATGTGTATTCTTTGGTTGGTGATCCAGTCTCCAGGAGCATCAGGAGGTCAGGCCAGTTGTCACTGTTGTTCCCTCCATGGGGCTACAAACTCCCTCATCTCCTTCAGTCCCTTCTCCAACTCCTCCATCTGGAACCTCACGCACAGTCCAATGTTTTCTGTGAAGTGAATCTTGGATATTCCGAACTTTTGGACTAATAAGCACTTATCAGTGAATACATACCATGTTCATTCTTTTGTGACTGAGTTACCTCGCTCAGGATGATATTTTCAAGTTCCATCCATTTGCCTGCAAATTTCATGAGTCACTGTTTTTAATAGCTGATTAGTAAATCCCCTCGGATGAGGGACATCTGGGTTGTTTCCAGCTTCTGGCTATTATAAATATGGCTGCTATCAACATAGTGGAGCATGTGTCTTTATTACATGTTGGAGCATCTTTTGGGTATATGCCCAGGAGTGGAATAGCTGGGTCCTCAGGTAGTATTATGTCCATTTTTCTGAGAGTCTGCCAAACTGATTTCCAGACAGGTTGTATCAGCTTGCAATCCCACCAGCAGTGGAGGACTGTTCCTCTTTCTCCACATCCTCGCCAGCATATGCTATCATCTGAGTTTTTGAGCTTAGCCATTCTGACTGGTATGAGGTGGAATCTCAGGGATGTTTTGATTTGCATTTCGCTAATGACTAAAGATGTTGAACATTTCTGTAGGTGCTTCTCAGCCCTTTGAGTTTCCTCAGTTGAGAATTCTCTGTTTAGCTCTGTTCCCCATTTTTTGATAGGGTTCTTTGGTTCTGTGCTGTCTAACTTCTTGAGTTCTTTGTATATATTGGATCTTAGCCCTCTATCATACGGAGGATTTGTAAAGATCTTTTCCCAATCTGTTGGTTGCCGTTTTGTCCTATTGGCAGTGTCCTTTGCATTACAGAAGCTTTGCAATTTCATTAGGCCCCATTTGTCGATTCTTGATCTTAGAGCATAAGCCATTGGTGTTCTGTTCAGGAACTTTTCCCCTGTGCCCATGTGTTTGAGACTTTTCCCCACTTTCTCTTCTATTAGATTCAGTTTCTCTGGTTTTATGTGGAAGTCCTTGATCCACTTGGACTTGAGCTTTGTACAGGGAGATAGGAATGGATCACTTTGATTTCTTCTACATGTAGACTGCCAGTTGAACCAGCACCATTTGTTAAAGTTGAAAATGCTGTCATTTTTCCACTGGATGGTTTTAGCTCCTTTGTCAAAGATCAAGCAACTGTAAGTGCATGGGTTCATTTCTGGGTCCTCAATTCTATTCCACCGATCTACCTGCTTGTCACTGTACCATTACCATGCAATTTTTATCACTATTGCTGTGTAGTACAGCTTGAGGTCAGGGATGCTGATTCTTCCAGAAGTCTTTTTATTTTTGAGAATAGTCTAGGCTATCCTGGGTTCCATATGAATTGGAGAATTGCTCTTTCTAAGTCTATGAAGAATTGAGTTGGAATTTTGATGAGGATTGCATTGAATCTGTAGATTGCTTTCAGCAGGGTGGCCATTTTTACTATATTAATCCTCCCAATCCACGAGCATGGGAGATCTTTCCACCTTCTGAGGTCTTCTTCAATTTCTTTGTTTGGAGACTTGAAGTTCTTGCCATACAGATCTTTCATTTGTTTGGTTAGAGTCACACCAAGATACTTTATATCGTTTGTGACAATTGTGAAGGGAGTCATTTCCCTAATTTCTTTATCAGCCTGTTTATTCTTCTAGTATAGGAAGACAACTGATTTGTTTGAGTTAATTTTATATCCAGCCACTTTGCTGAAGTTGTTTGTCAGCTGTAGCAGATCTCTAGTGGAGTTTTTCGGGTCACTTAAGTATACAATCATATCATCTGCCAATAGTGATATTTTGATTTCTTCCTTTCCAATTTGTATCCCTTTGACCTCCTTTTGTTGTCTAATTGCTCTAGCTAGAACTTCAATTACTATATTGAATAGATAGGGGGAGAGAGGGCAGCCTTGCCTAGTCACTGCTTTTAGTGGGATTGCTTCAAGTTTATCTCCATTTAGTTTGATGTTGACCACTGGTTTGCTGTATATTGATTTTACTATATTTAGGTATGATCCTTGAATTCCTGATCTTTCCAAGACTTTTATCATGAAGGGATGTTGAATTTTGTCAAATGCTTTTTCAGCATCTAATGAAATGACCATATGGTTTCTTTCTTTGTGTTTGTTTATGTAGTGGATTACTTTGATAGATTTCTGGGTATTGAACCATCACTGCATCCCTGGGATGAAGCCTACTTGATCATGATGAAGGATCATTTTGATGTGTTCTTGGATTCGGTTTGCGAGAATTTTATTGAGTATTTTTGCATTGAAATTCATAAGGGAAATTGGTCTGAAGCTTTCTTTCTTTGTTGGGTCGTTGTGAGGTTTTGGTATCAGTGCAATTGTGGCTTCATAGAAGGAATTGGGTAGTGTTCCTTCTGTTTCTATTTTGTGGAATAGATTGAAGAGTATTGGTATTAGCTCTTCTTTGAAGGTCTGATAGAATTCTGCACTAAACCCATCTAGATGGCCCTGGGCTTTTTTGGTTGGGAGACTTTTAATGAGTGCTTCTATTTCTTTAGGGGTTATGGGACTATTTATATGGTTTATCCGATCCTGACTTAACTTTGGTATTTGGTACCTGTCTAGAAAATTATCCATTTCATCCAGATTTTCTAATGTTGTTGAGTATAGGCTTTTGTAGTAGGATTTGATGATTTTTTGAAGATCCTCAGATTCCGTTGTTATATCTCCCTTTTCCTTTCTGATTTTGTTAATTTGGGTACTATCTCTGTGCCCTCTGGTTAGTCTGGCTATGAGTTTATCAATCTTGTTGAATTTTTCAAAGAACCAGCTTCTGATTTTGTTCATTCTTTGTATAGTTCCATTTGTTTCTACTTGGTTGATTTCAGTCCTGAGCTTGATTATTTCTTGCCTTCTACTCCTGTTGGGTGCATTAGCTTAGTGCATTAGTTCTAGGGCTTTCAGGTGCGCTGTTAAGCTGCTAGTGTATGCTCTCTTCAGTTTCTTTTTGCAGCCACTCAGAGCAATGAGTTTTCCTCTTACCACTGCTTTCATTTTTTCCCTTAAGTTGGGGTATGTTATACTTTCATTTTCATTAAATTCTAGGAAGTCTTTAATTTCTTTCGTTATTTCTTCCTTGACCAAGTTATTATTGAGTAGAGAATTGTTCATCTTCCATGTATATGTGGGCTTTCTATTGTTTTTGTTGCCATTGAAGATCAGCCTTAATCCATAGTGATCTGATAGGAGGCATGGGATTATTTCAGTCTTCTTATATCTGTTGAGATTTGTTTTGTGACCAAGTACATGGTCAATTTTGGAGAAAGTACCATGAGGTGCTGAGAAGAAGGTATATTCTTTTGATTTAGGATGAAATGTTCTATAGATATCTGTTAAATCCATTTGGTCCATAACTTCTGTTAGTTCACTGTGTCTCTGTTTAGTTTGTGTTTCCAAGATCTATCCAATGATAAGAGTGGGATGTTGAAGTCTCCTACTATTATTGTGTGAGGTGCAATGTATACTCTGAGCTTTAGTAACGTTTCTTTTATGCATGTGGGTGCCCTTGCATTTGGAACATAAATCTTCAGAATTGAGAGTTCTTGGTAGATTTTTCCTCTGATGATGATGAAGTGTCCTTCCTTATCTTTTCTGATGACTTTTAGTTGAAACTCAATTTTATCCAATGTTAGAATGGCTACTCTAGCCTGTTTCTTGGGACCATTTGTCTAGAAAATTGTTTTCTAGCCCTTTACTCTGAGGTAGTGTTTGTCTTTAACATGGAGGTGCATTTCCTGGATGCAGCAAAATGCTGGGTCCTGTTTATGTATCCAGTCTGTCAGTCTATGTCTTTTTATTGGGTTATTGAATCCATTGATGTTAAGAGATATTAAGGAATAGTGATTGTTGGTTCCTGTTATTTTCAATGTTATTTTTTATGTTTGTGTTGCTATCTTCTTTTGAGTTTGTTGAAAGATTACTTTCTTGCTTTTTCTAGGGTGTAGTTTCTCCCTTTGAATTGGCATTTTCCATCTATTACTCTTTCTAGGGCTGGGTTTGTGGAAACATACTGTGCAAATTTGGTTTTGTCTTAGAATATTTTGGTTTCACCATCTATGACAATTGAGAGTTTTGCTGGGTATAGCAGCCTGGGTTGGTATTTGTGTTCTCTTAGGGTCTGTATGAGATCTGCCAAGGATCTTTTAGCTTTCGTAGTCTCTAGTGAGAAGTCTGGTATAGTTCTGATAGGTCTGCCTTTATATGTTACTTGACCTTTTTCCCTTACTGCTTTTTATATTCTTTCCTTATTTTGTGTTCAATGATTGTTTTTCATACTTACCCTGAACAAGGTACTATGCTAAATTTTACCAACAAGGGAAGTATCAAACATCCAACTTCAAATATTAATAGTTAAAACTTGAGTCACAAGGGAGAAGGCAGCCTTCTATCCAAGTGTGAATGGGTAGAAGTCTATAGATCTCATTGTGAAGTCAAAGGATTATCTTATGGTCTTTTTGCACGAGACTGAATGAATAAAATTATGATTGGGAGTTGATAATATATTCATCTTTATTCTTTTTCTCCTCAGTTACCACTACATATACTTTTATTTGTTCTTTTTCCAAATTTGAATTAACATTTAAAGAGGCAAATGTTCTAAAATAATATTAAATGGCAGAAAGATAACAAGTGTGAAAGCTGATACATCATGAAAGTAGCAATTAATATAGAACCCAGAACTCTAGGATTTGACATTTCTGCATCTCTCTCAAGACTTCATCATGAACAATTTATAGCCTTAACTACAAATGAAATGTCACAGATAATTGGTCTTGTGCCATTGACATTTTATCTCATGTTTGGTGAATCAATTACATAATTTGGAACATTCAAAGCCAAAGTCAGAGACTAGAACTTCATAATTGCCATATGATATTTTTGGAATATATAGTTTTTCTTATTTTTTTTCAAGCATAACAGTAAAGTATAGTTGTAGTAACACAAAGATAACATGCAAGAACCCAAGAGAGAATATAATAATAGTATTAATTGTCTTTTTGTATGCATTCTTAAGTAAACTTAGATTGTTATATTGTACATTTGCAGCTTGTTTTTTTTTTTTTTTTTTTTTTTTTTTTCTAAAAATAATGCAGGGACAAAGATAGAGCAGAGGCTGAGGGAATGGCTAAACAATTACTGGCCTAACTTGAATCCAATCCTGTGGGCAATCACAAGTCCCTGACATTATTAATGATACTCTGCTTTGATCGTAGACTGGAGCCTCACATAACTGTTTTTTGAGAGGCTCTATCCAGCAGCAGACTGAAATAGATACAGATATCCACAGGCAAACTTTGGACAGAGGTCAGTGACCCATATGGAAGACTTGGAAGAAATATTGAAGGCTTTGAAGGGGATGGGAACCCCACAGGAAGACCAACATTGTCAGTGGGGGCTCTCAGAGACTGAATCACCAACCAAAGAACACTCACGGACTGGAATGAGGACCTAGCATATATGTAACAGACATACAGTTCAGTCTACATGGCTATTGTGCCTGGCCTCAATGAGAGCGAATATGCCTAATCTGGCATAGACTTGATGAGCTAGGGTGGGGGATACCCAGGGGTGGTCATCTTCTCAGAGGAGAGAGGGAGGGAAATGAAGGTAGATGAAGGTAAGAACTCTGTGAAGTGGGGGAAACTGGTTGGCGAGCAGTGTTTTTTACACACACACACACACACACACACACACACACACACACACACACACACGCATTTACGTGATCAGGGTATCATAGTTATGAGTGGTACTTGTAGAAAGTTGAATGCTGTCTTTTATATCTTCAGTGAGCCAATTCCCTCATCTCCTCTCTCTCTCTCTCTCTCTCTCTCTCTCTCTCTCTCTCTCTCTCTCTCTCTCTCCCTCCCCCCTCTGTGTGTGTGTTGTGTTTGTATGTGTGTGTGTCTCTGTCTCTCATTAACACATACACAAAAACACACAAAATATTTCTTCATTCACTATATAAACATAGAATTGTCACATATTTTGTAAGAAAGTATGTTCAGATTATACCTAAAAAGTTAATCATAAAATGTATACATGTTACGATTTGCCAGGGGGCATCCCTGGCTCTTCTTTCTTAGTTCATCTTGTGGTGGCAGAAAGGAAAGAGCAGGAGCAGGAGCAGGGGTGAGAGAGGGCTTGGTTTTGGGAGATATTTAAATAATAAAATATTTACTTGTTTTAAGTCTAAGTCACTTTGCTGCTATAGCTGATTTGCTTGTCTGAGTTCCTCTAAGGCCATTAACTGCAGTCTCTGGCATTTAGTCCCTCATTATAAAACAACTGGGAATTAAGTAAAGTAGTCTTTGTTCTAACTTCCACCCTGCTAGTTGAAGTCCAAGGAAGAAGAGAGGAACTTTGAAAAGTGACTTTAATCCTTATTACTAAATTCTACCTAAAAAGTTACCTATGACTAACAAAAGGGGAATCTTCTTTCTAAAATGTTCTTCTTCAGTTATGTTTAAAAAGTTATCTCTGATTTTATCCATTTGCCTGCAAAACGCATAATGTCCTCCTTCTTAATATCTTAATAGTATTCCATTGTGTAAATGAACCACATTTTCTGTATCCATTCTTGCTTTGGGGAAAATCGGGGTTTTTTCCAGCTTCTGGCTATCAGAGATAAAGCCATTAAGAACATAATGGAGCACATGCCCCTGTGGTATGGTGGGGCATCTTTTGGGTATATGCCCAAGAGTAGTATAGCTGGATATTCAGATTTATTTACAATTTTCTGAGGAAACTACAGATTCATTTCCGGAGTGGTTGTATCAGTTTGCAATTCCACCAGCCATGGAGGAGTGTCCCTCTTTCTCCACATACTCTAGCCAACATGTGCTGTCACCTGAGTTTTTAATCTTAGCTATTCTGATTGGTGTAAGGTAGACTATGAAGGTTGTTTTGATTTTCATTTCCCTGATGACTAAGGACTTTCACCACTTCTTTAGGTGCTTCTCAGTCATTTGAGATTCCTTTGTTGTGAATTCTCTGTTTAGTTCTAAACCCCATTTTTGGATTGGTTTGTTTGTTTTTAGGATGTTAGCTTCTTGAGTTCTTTATATATATATATATATATTGGATATTAGCCCTCTATCAGATGTGGGGTTATTGAAAATTTTTCCTAATCTATAGGTTGCAGATTTGTCCTATTGATTATGTCCTTTTTCTTACAGAAGCTTTTCAGTTCCATGGGGTTCCATTTATCAATTCTTGATTGTATAGCCTGAGCCATTGGAGTTCTGTTTAAGGAAATTCCCCTGTGCCAATGAGTTTGGGGCTCTTTCTCACTTTCTCTTCTATTAGACTCAGTGTATCTGGTTTTATGTTGAGTTCCTTGATCCACTTGGACTTGAGCTTTCTGCAAGGTGATGAATAAGTATCCTGAGAGATGTAACTCAGACCCAAAAAGACATGATTAGATGTACTCACTAATAAGTAAATATTTGCCAAAAAAAGTACAGAATGCCCAGGATGCGATCCATAGAACTCAAAAAGGTTAACAAGTTGAAGGGCCCAAGTAAGGATGCTTTAGTTCCACTTGGGAGCTAGAAGAAAGCAATCATGGGGGGCAGAGGGAGGGAGGGATCTGGGTGGGAGAGGAGAGGGAGAGAGGAAGAGTGTTACATGATCAGGCTTGGGGGTGACAGGATTGCAGCCTTGAGGCCCAGCAGAATTAATGGAACTGGGCAACTTTGGGAGGGAGGAAGTGTGGGGGGCCCTATAGAGTATACTAGAGACCTGGGACCTGAGAGACAATGCTCAGGACTGAAAGGGAACAATCGTACATAAAATGTTCAACAGTGGGTAGAGGGAACTTGTATTGTTCACCTTTAGTAGAAAGGGCATCAAGTGAATGGATGGGGTTGCCATCCTACAGTCAAAATTTCAGACCCAGAATTGTTCCTTTCTAAAATAACTGCAGGGACAAAAATGGAGAAAAAACTGAAGGACAGGAGGTCCTATGGCCAGTCCAACTTGGAATCCATCTCAAGGGGAGGCTCCAGGGCCTGATACTACTACTGATGCTGTGGTAAGCTTAAAGACAGGAGCCTAGCATGGCTGCCCTCCAAGAGGCCCAGCAAGCAGTTAACCTAGACAGATGAACATACTTACACCCAACCAATGGACTGAAGTCAAGGACCCCTGTTTTTGAATGAGGGAAAGGCTAGAAGTTGAGGATGAGGGTGACCCCATAGGAAGAGCAGCAATCTTAACTAATGTGGACCCCCAAGATCTTTCAGACACTGATCCCCTAACCAGGCAGCATACTCTTGCTGGTCTGAGACCCCGGACACATGTACAGAAGAGAACTGCCTGGTATGGCCTCAGTGAGAGAAAATGCACCTATCTCTTGAAAGACTTGAGACCAGAGGCCTGCAGAGGTGGGGTAGAGTGAGGTGGGGAGGGGGAGGGGGTTGTGTGAGGGCATCCTCTTGGAAACAGGGGGAAAGAGGAATGGAATGAGGAGTGGGATGAGGAACTGTAGGAGGGTGGACCAGGCAGGAGATAAATGACTGAACTGTAAGAGAAAAAGATTAAAGATTTTTTTTAAAAAAAAATATTATCTCTGCTCTCTTCTCCTCCTAATCTTGCTCTTCCCTTCTCCTCTGATGTAATAATTTTCTTACACCAAATTTCTTACCCCCAATGCCTTTTCTCCCAATACCTTTACTTCTTAGTTCTTGTGTTCAGTTCTGTCCCTGCTCTTTGTCCTCAGCACTTATATGTCTTTTAGACTACATAGTCACATGGTAATAAGTTCACTTCAAGTTTACACATAAATTCAAATCTTAAATTGAGTATAAAATTTACAGAGAAAGTTTGAATGCATATCCATTAAGGATAATTATCTGGCTAAACATATGTTATCTTTCACTACCTCTACAGCTTCATAGAAACTTAAAACTATAATTTTTATGACTAAGTTATAAGTGAAGTTTCTTATAGATAAACCCAGTCAATATTTTATCTTCTGTACTTGTACCTATAGTAAGTTGTTAGTTCCTTTTTTATTATCTTTGTTTAATTGTTTTACAACATTTTGGAATGTGCTCTAAATTGTAGATGCCTGCTTGCTATATCAGAAGCAATTTACTTGTGACACTTGAAGACTGGCAGAATTCTCATTGCAGTTTTGATATCAGACTTAATAGCAGTCCTATTATAAAAGAGCTTAATAATTCCTAATATAATTTTAGGAATTCTTACACAGTCGTCATTAAGAATTAAGAAATCATCTATTTGTCTAGATAGCATCACTATATGACAGTGTATCTTCGTTGTTCTGCAGAGATCTACTCAAAAGAGTGAGCTAATACCTAATGATTGTTATATACATTTTAAAATAACAAGAACATCATATTAATAGCAGGAATATTTCCTAAATTATAATCTTCTCAATCTTGCCTAGAGAAGCAAATTCATCAATAACTTTAACAGCCAATGGTGGAACCATCTCAGGAAGAGTACCTGCTAGTTTTTAATTTCTTCTTGTTGGCTCCTGGCAACTATTAAATTTTCTAACTTTCTTTGTTTCCCTGAAAGTATTCATTTAATTTTTAATGTGTTTTCTAAGTTTGTGAGTTTATTTTTCATTCACCTACCTGACTTTTTCAGTCAGGTGGCTTGTATACTATGAGGGTTTTGTTTACTGATATTTAATGATATTTATGGAAGAAGGAATGAATAATTTTCTGACCATTTACTTCTTAAGAACTAATTTCATTTAAATATTTATCATCATAGGCACTACTTTTTAATTCTTATCATTTGTATTTTATTGCATCTCTGATATGTGATTTCTGTTTAGAGATTGCCTTATGATTTTATTTTCTAAGCTTTTAAAATCTTTTTAGGATCATGTTACTTTAGGACTATGTATACTTTTCTGATCAATTGTTTGCATAGATATAAAATCTTTTGAAATTCACTGCTTATCCAGATTATGCTTCTTCCCGTTTATATATTTATTTTATATATTTTTTGCCACTTATGTACTATGTAAGTTTGGAAAAAATGTTTTATTGCTGCAGATTAGATGAGATATTAAGAAATACTTGGTTCTCTATCTGTGTATTGATAAGAATAAGTTTGACAATGTACTCAGAAGCACAGTTTAATAAAAGGAATATTCAATGACAGCATATCTGTCAGTTTTCCTTAGATGTTTTATATTGTCCTGAAATGCTCTAAGATATCCACATCATGGATCAATGATGGTAATACTATTCAGTTTATGAGTACTGAAGAAAAGAAAATAAGCTCATATGTTAAAATTTAGTTAATCACTCTGAGTTCTCCATGTTATAGTCAGTGTATGGTATATTCTTATTCAACAGAGAAAATCAGGTTCCTTCTAAAGTAGTATGTGCTAGGGATAATATGACCTCTATCTTCTACTGTTGTTTTATGCTATCTATTATCCTTGTATCTAATTGCCATAGATCAATATTAAATAAATACTGCTAAAAGTTCTTTGTAGGTTATCGTTCATTTGAAATTTAACACTTTCACTGATATTTCTATAATTTGACAGATTGAAACAAATCAATTGGGCCCATTTACATACATAATCTAAATTGTTGGTAATGGACACAAAGGGTCAAAATATTAAGAGCCTGAACAGTCAGTTTCTTTTATTTTATATATAATATTTGTTCCATTATGAATCAGTAACATTTTGATAAGTAATAAAATGGTTGCTATCCCACAGCAATCATGAAATATTTCAACACCAAACTATGACTAATGACTTTTATTTTCTTATGACATCAAAGATTACATAATGACATAGAATTGAGATTCTTTAATGCTTGCCTTTTCTGACTTTTACAAATATGAGATAGTATGTATTCTTACAAAATTTATTGTTAATTAAATTAGATAATATGGTACAATATACAACTTGTTATGTAAGAAGTTGTAAGCCTCAAACAAATGTGTTTTACCTTGCCATCTTTTTCAAAGATAATTACAGAAAAAATATACTTATCAAAACTTTGAAATGGAATTTTAGGTTTAAAGATGTGTGATTGCACCAATTTTAAGAACCAAATTGTAACTTTAGCCAAATATGAGACAGAAAAATTATCAAGACAGAGGCCATTGAATCTTTGTGATCCTGGGGCACCTTATAGGGAAGAGTTCCATCTCAATAGTTGGCATCCAGTAAGTCACATAAATCAAGCAAATAGTTATACACCACAGAGAAAAACAAAAGGCTATTACCCATGGCTAGCTGGTATACCAAAACTCAGAAACATTGACTGGAAAAAAAGAAGTCTCATCAGAATTTCTAATTTCACACCACAATTAAGTGGTATCTAATGTCTTCAGAAGGAATGTCTATATCTTGGAAGCCCTGAGATTTACTTGCTAAAGTACAGCAGGACACCCTAGAATGAACAGTCACACAACAATCTCTATGCTGGGTTGCCTTTGAAACATTGATCTCAGGACATTCTACTTGAATTGTCATCCAGAGAGAAGAGTTGAGTCAGTCAGGATTAAACAGAGATCCTCCCCTCTCATATCACAGAGTGTCTCCCTGAAAGTTGTGCATCATGATAAGCTATGACACTCATTGTAGTTTGATTAATTTATTTAAAAAAAAAACATTTTGTTTCTATCATGTCTTGCTATGTTTCTTTCAGTAATAAACCTGCAATAACAAATGTACACTTTGGAAAAGTATATACAAGCAATAATTTCTTAGCAGTGCTATGTTGAAGGCACCATAAACAAAGAAAACACAGCCAGAAAATTTAATTCAGAAGCTGTATAGAGAATTTGGCCCCTAATGTGTATTTAGTTACTTTCTGCACTCTATGAAAAATAGAACAAGTTTTATCTTCTTGTGCCTCTTAAATAAGATACTAGTAGAATTTCTACAATCACTGAGAAATCCCCCAAATTCCAAAAACTTAAGCAAGTACAACACATGATTTTTGAGGAATCAAAATATGGTTCTAGAAAACATCAGGTTACACTAATAGTTATAAGATAAGAGATGGTAGTTTTTTTCCACAGAAATTTAAATAATTAAAAAAATAAGTTGTGATTGACAAGCTACCTGTATCTTAAGCTCACCAACTATATAGCCAATTTTAGACTCATAAGGAAAAGTTTAAATATTTTCTATTATTTATGGTGATTTTTGACATTTTTTAAAGAAACCTTTAGTTTTTTATTTGCATCTGGAGCCATTCAATTTTATCATGCAGCTCATTCTTTTCCTTCATCAAATTTTCTAGAGCTACTAAGAGGAACAAGTCAGCAAAATCATTTTTCCAACTTTTTCTCCAAACTATAGGAAACTTGGTACACTGGGTCACCTAATTCATAGCTAGTTACAATTAATGGATTAAGATAATCAAAGGCATTAGTTTCTTTAAGTTTGAAATATAGTTTCTATCATGGGTCTTCAATATTCTCTGAGCTCCCAGGAGAGAGAGTATGTGAAGAGGTTTCAGTAGTTGAAGGTGCTGGTGAATTATTAAACCAACTCCAGATGCTTAAAAGATTCATCCTTATACTTCTGCTCCTCTAGAACCACTCCCAGTACCAACTTTTATATTAGTCAGTGTTCTCGAGAGTCACAGAACTTATGTATAGTAAGAAAATTTGTTACAGTCTGTAGTCCAACTCCCCAACAATGGTCAGCTATGAATGGGAAATCCAGTGATCTAGTAGTTGCTCAATCCCACAAGGCTAGTAGATTCCAATAGATATACTGGCACGTAAATGCAAGCCAGCAACAAGATCAAATCTTTCTTCCAATGCCCTAATGCAGATCTTCAGCAGAAGGTGTAGCCCAGATTAAAGGTGTGGACCGGCATGCCTGGATCTGCAACTTGTCCCAGGCTGACCTTGAACTCAGAGTTCTCCTTGCCTTGGTCCCCTGGGATTCATAGCCAGTATGCCTCAAGATCTCCATGCCAAGATCCAGGTCAGAAACTTTTGTCTCCCAGCCTTAAGATCTGGATCACCAGTGAGCCTTCCAATTCTGGATTATAGTTCATTCCAGATATAGTCAAGTTGACAACCAGGAATAGCCATTACAGGAATCAAAGCAATCAATAAATCTTTATTCAGCTTGAGTCAATCTCCAAAGACATGACAGTGCCTGAACTTTTAATTTAATTAACTTTTTAATTAGTTCTTCATGAGATTCATACAATGTGCTTTGATGATTTTGAGCTGTTAAAATAACCCAGCCTTCATCCAAATCCCCTTACTTACTCACTCGAACTTTGTATTTTGTCTTTATTCCTTCAAGACTAATTTGTCTTGCCAACATATTCTCAGGTGGCAGATCTTCCACAAGACTGTGGCTAATATAAACTCTTCAATCTTTTTTTGACAGTCCAGACTTTATCCCCTTCCCAGTCCACGCTCTGACTGTTCCACATCCCACACCTCCTACTCCCATCTCCAAGAGGATGTCCCCACACCCTCAACCCTACCAGTCCTCCCCACTCCCTGGGCTCCAAGTCACTTGACAGTTAGGAGCATCTTCTCTGACTGAGTCCAGACTCGGCAGACCTATGCTGTATATGTGTTAGCGACCTCATATCAACTGCTGTATGCTGCCTTGTTGGTGGCTTAGTGCCTGAGAGATCCCAGGTTTCCAGATTAGTTGAGACTGCTGGTCTTTTCCTTGGGTCGCCCTCCTCCTCAGCTTCTTCCAGCTTTTCTCTAATTCAACCACAGAGGTCATCAGCTTCTTTCCATTGGTTGGGTCTTGGGTTAACTATAACCAAACAAGTAAAAGATCTGTATGACAACAACTTCAAGTCTCTCAAAAAAGAAATCAAAAAAGATCACAGAAAATGATTTAACAATTTTTTACTGCTTTTGAGTACAAACTTATAAAACTGCTTTTGTACTATTTTGTTCTTTTTGAGAAGTCACTAAAATTATTGATTGTGAGGAATAGTAAATACACTTAAAACAGCATATTACATATTTCAAGGTAGGTAGGAGCTAATTTCAAATGTTTTTAACATGACAGATGTGTTTGAGCTGATGAATATGTTAATTATTTTGATTGAGTTATTCCACACTAAGTTAAAAGTATCATTTTCTACCCCATTAATGCACAAAACTATAAACAATCAGTTTACAGTCATTTAAAGTAATAAAATTGTGTTGTAAGCATATTCACAATTTTATATATCCCATTTTATAATTATCATAACAACGTGCTAAAAACGTAATAAAAGTATAAAGCAAAAGAGCAAAAAGAAATGCAGCTTAAATGTTTATAAAAATGAGGAAATTAGTAAGAAAGAAAACATAAGTATGAATCATAATAGTGATATGATAAATGAAAAAGTATATTTCACAGCAAGTATTATTTTATTATTTGACAATATGACATTTACCTGCAATTATGAATTTAAGCCAGACTGACATGGTGGTACAGTTCTAGTGCTCTTCACTCCAGAGGCCAAGAATGAAGATCTTCTCCAGTACTTCCAAGTTATATTCCTGGCTATTGGCCACCCATGGATATATATAGAAGTCAGTAAGTAAAAAAAAAAAAAAAAAACAAAAAACATGCATGGTGTGTACTCAATGATAAATGGATAAAAAACAAAATTTACAGAATACCATTGATACACCTCACAGATCCTAAGAAGTTAAACAAGATGGAAGGCCCAAGTGAGGATTCTTAAATCCCACTTAGAAAGGAGAAGGCAGAAGGAGGGAGGGTCCTAAGTGAGAGAGGGGAGGAGGAGAGGGAGGGGAAAAAGTGGGGCAGGATCAGGTATGGGAGGAGACAGGAGAGAGGCTCAGAGAGCCACAGGACCCCAAGTAGAGGGATGGGTACACTGACCCACTTACAAAACTTTCAACTCAAAATTGCTACTGACTAAAAGAAATCCAGGAACAAAAATGAAGTAGAGACTGAAGGAATGGCTGACCTGGGGATGGATTCAATAGAGGGGCACCAATCCCTGACAATATTACTGATGCTATGTTGTGCTTACAGACAGGAGCCTAGCATGGCTGTCCTCTGAGAGGCTCTACCAGTAGCTGTCTGAGACAGATGCAGATACTCACAGCCAAACATTGAACTGAGGTCGGGTACCCCTGTGGATAAGTTAGAGGAAGGACTGAAAGAACTGTAGGGGATTGCATGCCCATAAGAAGATCAACAGAGTCAACTAACCTGGACCCCTGGAAGCTCTTATACATAGAGTCACCAACCAAAGAGCATACACTGGCTGGTCCTAGGCCCCTAGCACATTTGTAGCAGAGGGCAGCCTTGTGGGGCCTCAGCGGGAGAGGATGTGCCTAATCTTGTAGAGAGTTGATGTCCCAAAATGGAAGAATATGGGGGCCCCTCTCAGAGGCAAAGGGGAGGGGGAATGGAAAAAGAACTCTGAGAGGGGGACTGGAAGGGGGGGACAACATTTGGTTTGTAAATAAATAAAATAGTAAATAAAATAAAATACAGAAAACAAGACTCAGGCCAAAAGCACATTTAATGAACAGTTCTTTCAAAGGCTGTAATAAATTAAAACTCTCCTATTGTATATTCAATAGACACAGTATAGGCTACATGTAGTTTAAAATAGGTTTGGAGCTTTATCAAAAGCACTGGTTGTTCCTAGAACTATGGAACAAATCCAAAACTTAATTAAAAATCTTCTATCTCTAATGGCACACTCCTTGACCAATTTACTAGCATGTCTTACCTGGGAGACAGCAGCTATTTTTCCATATTGAAATCCCCATGTACACTGGGGACCTAGATTAAAACATAATAGTATCCTTTTTAAAAACTATAATATACACAATAATATTCTGGACAAGAAGTGTTTCAAGTTTTAAACTGTTTTTGGATTCTGTAATGTTTTCTTGGAGTATCAATTGAAAATACAGAGTAATTTAACTATTTTTTACTTTAGCAAAACTTCACCACACCCTGGAAATCACAGGAGTGACCTAAAGTAATTTCCCTCTCAGTTCAGTTGAAACCACCATGAGCCCACGAACATATTTGTGTAAGTGTAACTAGTTATGCATAGAGTGTAACAATTACATATTTTCACATAGAATTTAATAAGACAAAGTTCATTCTCAGTCAATAATAGAATATGAGTTTTAACTTATTTCTATAATGATGATGACGACCAAACTCTTCCAAGATATTAAAAATAGCAATTCTAAAGTCTTAATAATTTCTAACATGCCTCTGAGAACCCCCCTTTTTTTATTTAGTTGAAAAGAGTTATGTAAAGGATACACACTTTCTATTTTTTCTTGGTCAACAGCTTTTCAACTGATAGGGAGAACCTTTTAATTAAATTCTATATGATGATTATTTTAAAATACATGTGCACATTTGTCATCTTGGATCACCTCGTCAGAAAGTGTCTAGATTCTCTAGGCTTTCAACAATTTATTTCACTTAACAAAATATTCTGAATGTGTCTAAAATAATAAAGGATCTTGAAAATATTCCAAGCAGCTAGAAAATGTAAACAACCATCTGCAAAACAGTAAAATCATATTGAATATATTTGCATTTTTGAAATGAACTATTCACTGTAAACACATAAAAATAGAACAGGAAATGAATATACACATTTTTGTCTTCTTTGAATATTTAGCAATTTTGCATAACAATTAATGTAGGAAGCCATCATCATTTGAAGATACTTTCATTCAATAAAGTATTTCATATAATTTTCCTTGTAGGCATTAAGTTTTTAAAGAAGATATGCTTTATTCTGTTAATTATTTAAATTAAAACAACATAAATTTATTTCTCAATTGTCTTTGCTATAATTTGTTTATTATAACTTGAAATTATGTTATTAATCCATGTGCATTGTAGTGACCAGAACTGTCAGTAGGGTCCCATACAAGGGGATGAGGATGAAGTCAGTGACAATGAGATTATCATAGCCTTTATGGGACAAATGTGGCACTGTGTCATTACATAGCTTTAAGTTTTGTCTATTAGTGCTACAAAGAACAAGTCTACTTTGGTCTGCTTGAATATTTACCACAAAGTTTCTGTAGGTTGTATCTCTTTTCATTTTTTATACCTAAGATACTTTTAATTTCCACAGCCCTAATGTCTACAAAAAACAAAATCACTAATAATATCCAAATATGTGTGCTCCAGAATGGACTCAACTCCATTCTATCTCTAAATTAGACATTTTACTACTATTTAAAATATCACTTGGCCTATAGACAAAACACATTTTCACTGTAGAATTTCATATAGCCAAGATGACAACCCTCACATGTAAACAGGCATAGTTGGCTCTCCACATCCAAAGTGAGGAGTTAAACTTTGTTTCAGGGATGAAGGCATTGAGTTAGTATTATTCTAGCAATTTACTAAATAAAGAGTTGGAATATATATATGAAAAGTTGTTAAAAATTAAGTGGAATTATCTCACATTTCTGATATTTAAGTAAGCAATTTGATGATTTAAAAAATAGATGCTAGCTAGCAACTCTTTCTTTGTATTCTTTATTTTTATATTTATAAATCTATTTGTAATCGGAACATAGCAGAGAATGAGATGTTTCCATTCTTGGGGTTTTCAAAATGGCCTGGAACTGATAAAGGACTGTCCCTTAAGATCTTCTGGATCCATAAGACAAAATGACTCTAATAATTTTGTATGCTTATCTAACTCATAGTATGCTTACATGTTTAATCATTATTTTTAAATACCATCATTTTCTAGTTTGTTGTTGCAATATTCAAACTTAGTTTTAATTATATAAAACATATACAATAAATGCAGCTTTAAACTGTATAAAAGAAAATAAAAACTCACTTCTTAAATGTAAAGCTGTAGAACAAAATGCACTCCTGTATGACCCAAACTGGAAAATCGCAATTATTTTCTTCAGATATTAAATTTTGTGATATAGAACTTATGAAATATAAATGATTAATAGAATAAAATGGTTTGGTTACATTTGATCTAAAGAAAAGTCAGTTTACAGAGTCTGAAGTGTCAATCACAGAGTCTCTTGTAGGTCCTCTGCATATACGTGATGGTTGTTAGCTTAGTTTTTTGGGGGGCCTCCTGACAGCACAAGTGGGGGTGTCTCTGACTATTTTTCCTGCTTTTGTGACCCTTTTCCTCCTACTTTGTTGCCTCATCCAGCCTTGATGCAAAGGTGTGAGACAGGTCTTACTGTAGTATTGCATCTTGTTGTGCCCGTTTGGTTGATGTTTCTGAAGATCTGCTCTTTTCTGCAGGGAGATGAAAAGGAAATGGACCTGGAGAAGAGGGGAGAGGGGCAAGGAGAAGGGCTGGAGGGGGGCGAAATTGAGGTCAGGCTATTCTGCATGATAAAAAAATAAATATTTTTAAAAGGCATTTTTCCTTTCAATAATTCTACTAAAAGACTCTTTTCTGATTTCATAGGATAAGTTTTTATTTACAGTTTTAAGCTGAAATGTTGAATGTCAATGTGAGATGACACCATCCTTAAGAGTCAAAAGCTGTGGGATTGGACTGCTCCATTTTGACTCACACTCCTGCAATTCAAATCCTTTGGGGACATTGTTTCCCCTGTCTATGCCTTGCTTCATCTTTTCAGTGGGAAGGATCGGAGAAACTCTGCTGAGAGATTCCAGAGCAGTTAACACAATGTAGAGTCTAGTACCCGTTAGAAAATTACAACTTTCCTTTTTCTACAGTTTTATAATCCCTTTTGTCATTTTTATAATAACTGTTGTAATAGTGACGAGGTGATACCTTACCAGGAGACCATGCGAAGAAAATGGACGAGGTTTGCTCATCACAAATATCTGCAAATGTGATGTTTAGATCATGCAGATAGAGGAATCTCGCATCACCTCCACCAGGCTCTCACTCATCCAAATATTGCACTCAGCTTTACACTTTTGTCATGTATAAACCCTCCATAGACTACAGAAATTAAATGTAAAGTAGGGTATGAAGCCACAGATCTGTAATACCAGCATTCAGGTGGTCAAGGCAAGAGAGGGTCATTAGTTAGAAGGCATCCTAGATCGTAAAATACAAATTAAAAATGGCTTACTCTGTAACGTATTTATCATACAGACATACTTTCTCATGAGAAATATTATTTTCAAAGAAATTAAATTTAGGAACTGCAGGAAGGGATCAAAGGAGGCTGAGAATACAAAGCACATAAAGCAAAAGTGATTTTTAAGCAAACAATTCCAAGAATATTATAACTTAAGTTAGAATAGAAAATGAATGAGTCACAGACTATGCTCAAATTTCAGTGTATTTTAAACATGCATCTTAGCTCTGACAGGACCAATGAGTTTTTGATTATGTTTTGTCAAATTGCTTCAGCCACTAAAAGCAAATGTTCTATTCACATCTCATTGACTGTTTTGGCCACAGTACGGTTCCTCTCCTGGGAAACTTCGTACAACTGGACAATGTATTCTCAATCTGTAACCCAGGCAGTAAATTATTTTCCTTGGAAAATTCATACTGCCAGAAGCTTCTATATTTCATGTAGATTTATTTTTTATGAAGATCAACAAACACTGCTTAAGCACAGTGTGGTATATATTGTATTAAAAGTATATATAAATCATGTGATACAGAGGAAGAACACCACAGAATGCAATGATTTCTCTTCCTGGATGTAATTTTCCTGATAAAATTGCTATGTTTCACTCCCAGTAGTGAATTCGCTCAGGTAATCTGAAGTCAGGGGGCACCAGGAAGCTCCCAGTTCTCCAGAGGCAGAGACTCATATTATTAAACAATGTAAGTGTAACATTGTCTAGGATAATTCTCAATTAATTTTCTTTTCTGAGATATATTCTATACATTGGGGAGCATGATGTGCTCAAAGGTTTCTGTATACTATTACTGGAAATTGATTTATGACAGAGAGAATCAGGATCAAAAGATCCCAAAACAGCCTCCTGAAACTGGTTCATTTTTTTCTGAGTTGAAAATAAAAGTAAGACAATTCAAGACTTCTTCAGAAAAACATCATGAATGAGTCTAGGAACTTAGTCAGCTAAAAGTTAAATCTATTTCCTTTAGAAAAGATTAGACCATCTCTGAGCCACTCAAGCCACCCACATCACTGTTTGAAATGTAGTTTTGAGGCAGAATAATGTGATCTCTTGCCAACAGATACTTGTTCTAAATTCAATGGGAGGAGAAAACATCTCAATAATGCAATGAGCAAAATATTCAAGAGCCACAGTAAAGCATATGTATTGTATGAAGATGGATGTTATGTTTATTATGTCTTCATTTCTTTTACAATTGCACTTACTGATGACTTCGGAACTACAAAGATACCACCATTGTCTTTTTACTGAGTAGTGCCACATCCATGGTGTAAATGTCTTCATTATTCCTTATATTCTCTCTTGCTTAAACTTCAGCAATATTCACTTATACCAGACTTTATACGCTGTATATTACACAGAAGTCATTCTATTGCACATATTATTGCCATGTTTAATTTTAAATCCATGTGTAGTTGAGGCCACTCATTTTCATTGTGAGACATTAAAATTCTTAATGATATTTTTACTCTGCTGTAACTCTGTATTAGTGTATTATTTTAAGTTGTGAAAAATAAGAGGTTATCTACTCTAATTTTTGAAAGTTTTATGTTTTTAAATTCATACACTTAATTTTATTATAATTATTTTATACGTATGCCCATATTACCAAATCAGTGTTTATTCATCACTATGATGTCAATAGGGCCAGAAAAGGGCATAGTATATGTTAGGACTAGAGTTACACATGGTTGTAAGCCACCTTGTAGATACTGGGAATCAAACTTGTGACCTTTCCAGATGAGCCTGTGCTCTTAACTACTGAGACATCAAGCCCATGAAAGGTTATTTTTATATAAAATGCTGATTTTACACATATTTAATTTTCCAAAAAGTACTTTCCTTGTATGTACATGAAAAATAATATATTGTTTTGCTTTTCAGTTTTTCATGTTTGAAAATCATATAAGGTATTGAAATTATATTTGTTTAAATTTTCAAAGTTCAGATTTAATGTTGTATTATAGGTACAAAGGAGATAAAACTTATAGAAGTAAACAAAGAGTATTATGTACACTCGAATACCAAATACATTAATTACTTTAATTTGTCTTAACTATCACCTCATTCAAAATAGATTCAAACATTTAAAGTATTCTAAAACCTGTAATGTTGTCTATCTCCTTCATAATTTGTAAAACATTAAGTTTAGTTCTATAATAGCAATCACATAGAGTATTTCATTTATAGATTATTAATGATAGCCAAAGATGTGCCTACACTTAGTACATGAGAAGCAGAGTCAGGAGGGTTAGGACGTGAAGTCTGACTTGTTCTGAACTATATTACAGTGAGTTTCAGGCCATTCTGAACTAATCATCACATTATCTATCAAATAAAAACAAAAACTCTGGTGCTTATGTGATATTTATTATGCAAGTTATCCCAAAACTGAATTTGGCAATAAAAGCAATGCCTTCATCTATTTACCATTAAAACACAGTAACCATAATATATTAGTTTTAGTCCAAAAGATGCTATAACATATAAAAAGGACACATATTCCACTATATTCATAGCAGCCTTATTTATAGTAGCCAGAAGCTGCAAACAACCCAGATGTTACTCAGCAGAGGAATGGATACAGAAAATGTGGTGCATTTGCACAATGGAGTACTACTTAGCTATTAAAAACAATGATTGATGAAATTCGTAGGCAAATGGATGGAACTTGAAAATATCATCTTGGGCAAGGTAACTCAGTCACAAAAGAACACACATGGCAATGTGTTCTCTGATAAGTGGATATTAGCCAAAAAGAAGCTCAGAATACCCATGATACAACTCACAGACCATATGTAACCCAAGAAGAAAGAAGATCACACCAAAGTGTGGATGCTACAGTCCTACTCAGAATGGGGAAGAAAATAATCTCAGTAAGTAGAGGGAGAGAGGGATCTGGGAGTGAGAGAGGAGGGGGAGGGAAAAGGGAGGCCAGTTCAAATTTGGGAGGAGATGGGGGAGAAGTACAGAGGGTCAGGAATCTGAAAGTAGGTGTGTAGCAGTGGGGGAAGGGGAACTGGGCATAGCCACTAGACAGTTCCAGATGCCAAGGGCCCAAGAGGTTCCCAGCACCCAACAGAGAGGACATTGGCTGAAATACACAACAAAGGGGAGAGAGAACCTGTAGAGACCATATCTAGTGGATATGCATAGCCAGCCCCCGTTTGAGGGATGGGGCCACCCACCCACCTTAGAAATATTAATCCAGAATTCCTCCTGTCAAAAGGAAATGCAGGGAAAAATAGTGGAGCAGAGACTGAAGAAAAAGCCATCCAGAGACTGCCCCACCTAGGGATCCATTCCATTTGCAGACTCCAAATCCAGACACTATCTATTGCTGATGCCAAGAAATGCTTACTGACAGAAGCCTGTCCCCTGAAAGGCTCTTTTACTATGCACTCGCACAAACACAGAAACACTCCGCCACCCACAGCCACCCACCCACACACACACCCACACAGAGAGAGAGAGAGAGAGAGAGAGAGAGAGAGAGAGAGAGAGAGAGAGAGAGAGAGAGGGAGGGAGGGAGGGAGGGAGGGAGGGAGGGAGGGAGATACTGATATAGATACATAAAAATTAATTTAAATCCAGGTTACATGTGACTGTCACAAAACTAATTAGTAAAGCAAGAAAATGAAAATGATAAGTGCTAATTTTGCTAATATGAGTAATTTCTGTCCTACTTCATAAAATATGGTATGTTCTTGCATTCATTAATTTCAGTCTTGAGTGTTAATTTATAGAAAGAGTGAATATTAATTTATTACTCAGTGGTTGTATAAAGTCGCATGTGTTTTACACAGAACACCTATGTGAACATATTATTTTAAAAGGTATTAGTATAGATAAGACACAGATGTATATGTATAGCTAAAGCACATACATACTAAAAATACGCATGTACGTATAGCTATAGTAGCAAACTATTTTCCAGGCATCATTGTCTATGCTTATAATCCCAGCATTTGTGAGACAGGGACAAAAGGGTTTGGTATTCAAGTCTGATCTGCCCCTAGAAACATATTTCCAGACTTGCTTTAACTCTTTGGCAAAATCCTGCCAATGAGAAACAATGAGAAGCAAATAATAATAATAATAATAATAATAATAATAATAATAATAATAAAAAAATAAAAACCTCACAAAGTACTGAACGTGTAGCTTAGTGACAGAGTGTATCAGAGTGTATGCCTTCTGTACTTCTATATAGAAGTCCTAGCTTTGATCCTCAGAATGGCAAATACATTTTAATTAATTAAATTAAATAAAGCAATGAAAACCTATAAAGAAACATCTCAACTCTAATGAACTTTTTATAATTTAGCTATTTATTCTTTGTTATCTCATTAGTTATTTATCATTTTCGGATGCATTTTAAGTGTGCTTTAAGAAAGTTCCTTTGTGTATTTCCAGTGTTTATTTTATATCCTATGCATAATTCTAATGTGAAATTATGCATTTTCTTTCTGCCTCATAAAGTGTTTAAATCACAAACAGTAGCATACTAAGTAGATTCTTCTATCTCTGTTTATCCTCTTAAATATTCATCCTAGCACTTCCTAGTGTTAGCCTGGAGGACCAGAGAGAGGCACAAAACACTGCTACCTTGCTTGAAATGAGAAAAAAAAATCACATGCCATACAATTCTGTGCATTCTACAGAAAGAATAGCTTGCACGAGACATAGAGGTACATTGCTTTCAAGGTTAACCCAGATCACCTTCATAGTAATTAGATCACCCTGTAAGCAATCCTCAGGAAGGTCTGTGAATGGGTTCTAGACTGACTTAACTGGGATGACATTATACACAATAAAGGTGAATAGCACTATTCCTTAAATCTGGGTTCTGGACTTATACAATGAGCATCAGCATCTGCCTTTCAGTTTCCTGACTGCAGATACAATGTGCCTGCTCCGTCAGACATCTGCCAGGATTATTTAGCCTATGTGATGGACTGTGCATTCAAACTGTGAGTCAAAACAGGTTCTTACCCTCCTTTAGTTGCTTTGGTTGGATATATTTTTTGCAAGCATGAGAAAAATAACTAATATAACTATCAACGTTAAAAGTGCTCAAGGAATAAAATGATTTGGGAAATTATGGAAGCCAGAGTGGGCTAATGTAAGACTATGAATGCATATTTCATTACACATGAATTTTGCTTTAAATAAACCTCTTTTATTGCAATATGGTAAGTGAGCATGTGTATTTTGTTAGAAACCTAAAAATAGGCCCAAATGTGGGTGTAGCAATTATCTACGTACCAGATTGCAAATATTTGCAAGCAAGCTTTATGTGACTTCTCAGCTTGAGTTGCAGTTTACAAACACAAGTGTAAGGCGACATCCTCGTAACCATGGATAGGTGCTTTCCAACCTGTTGTCATTATCCTAGTGTGGCATTGTTATAAACAAACCAGGGAGTTAATGGAAAGGACATTCCCAGGGTGTGCTGATTCACTCAGTTGCAGAGTTTTGACATGTCACCATATGACAGAAAAAAGCTCCCTTGGAAGCTTAATAAAGGATATATTTTGTTATGTTGTTCTGCATTCGTGCAAAACAATGTTATTTTATGAAAAAATTTAAGACTATTAAATATGAATACTTTAGAAGAATGTGATCAATCTGATTTTAGACTTTTTTTTTTTAACAAAATCGCGAATAGTGAAAGTCTGCTACCTCAGAGAGGCAGTGAAAGCACCCAGCTGACCTTCCTCCTCAACCAAAGTCCCAGAAGAATTTAACCCCTTCTCCACACTGTCTTAAAAACTCTTCCGGAATGTTCCTCCTTTCTACTTCCTGTGTGACTCTCTATCCATCCTCCTGACTTACTCTCATTCTCTGATTTTTTCCTATGTCCACTTTCTGTCAATTGGTGTCTTGCTCCATCTCTTGACTTATGGTTGACTTTATTCAATCTTGTTTAAAATAAACAGAAACCTCTAAGATTATACGTATATGCTATGGCTGAGCCATAACATCAATAGAGACAGGTTTTTCCGTATACAATCTTGATGTTTACAGTGTGATCAATTATCCTACAGGACTGGACTCTACAGCAGATCCACCTCTAGACTGCCCACTTGAACTTGCTAGCACATTCAATTTAATGAGGCTAATACATACTATTTCTTATATACCCTATTGTGTTTATTTCCTAACCATAGACATTTTTATAACAAATGTCTTAAGGACATGAATGCCTTCTATTGAAGTCTTTCCTTTATGATTTATTATTAGTGATAGTATTAGTATTATTACATCCACACACATCAGTTTTCCCTCCTTCCTCTCTTCCCAGTCCCTCCCCCACATCTCCCCTCTGAGCAACCCCCAAGTCACTCTTCCTCCTTTTCCATTCAGAAAAGGGCGGGCCCCCCATGGATATTAATCAAACATGGCATATCAAATTTCAGTAAGACTAGGCACCTAAGGTTGGACAAGGCCAAAACTGGCCATCTCCTATAAATGGGCAGGACCTTCAGTAGAGGTATTGAGGCATCAAACCAGCCACATAACCTTCAGCCTATAATCTTTCTTGCTTACAAGATGTGCTGGGGTATGGGAGACACAGACTTGTGGGAGTAATTAACCAATTATTGGTCCAGCCTGAGACCTATTCCATGAGAGGGAGCCCACCCCTGACACTACCCGGAGCACCAGGACTTCCAGTGAATCTTAATGATTTTGGATAGTATTGCTTCAGATCCCTCATTGTACTCCATCCAATCAAACTTTAAGTCTATACTTTCATCACTTAACCTTTAGGCTTTATTTTAGTCCTGCCTGGAATACAAATGGGAGGGGCTCTGTCACTAGCCCCTCCCATGAGGCTTTACCTCTCAGCTTACAGTGCACATATTAGACTGACTTTGACATCACTGACTATTCTAACTACTCAGCCTCTTTTATTCCCCCCCACACACACACACCCTTGAAAACATATCTTCCTCCCTAATATGGAGAAATCATATGTCAACTGAGCTGGAAATGTCCTCCCTGCTGAGTAGCTTTCCTAGTTCCGGAGGTGATATGAAACTTCTGAGGGAGAAAAGGGGTCAGCAGTCTTTTGCAGCAATGAATACAGTGGACTAAAATACAATATGTCAAGGCAAGAACAGCCAACTTGTTCAGTGATTAGTTGACGGTTATAGCTCAACTCCTGCTGAGGATCTCACCCATTCAATTATTCATCACATATTCTATTCAGTGATTCTGCTGATGCTAAATCATGTGTTTTCATTCTTATTTTGGTTGATTTTTCACACACCTCTGGAGATAGCCCTCTTCTTTTATTTACTGCATAAAATGTTGCTTTTCTTATGCCCAAATTCTTAAGAACTAGTATCTGTCACAAGAGGATCCTTCAGAAAACCTTCTACTATACTGATCTTCTGGTAATAAATTAGCCATATCCGTGTCTAGGGTATCCCTAACCTTTATCTAAGAAGGAAGTAGGTCATGGTGATCTATACCATTCAGCAACAAAACCTACATCGGCGGTAGTACAGGCCTGAGTATAACTTTTCAAGTGACTCATTGAATTCTGCAATTGCTTTCACGAAGAGTTAAGCCTAAATATTTCAATGCTCTAGCTATAACTTTCAAAAATGTGCAAAAAGTTTAAGATGATAAATTTCCAACCTGAATTTTTGAGGAAAAAAAAAAAAAACAATTGTGAATGTAAAAGACTGGATTGTTTTTTCTGAGATATTGCTCATTGACTGTCTTAAGATTTTGATAAGTCCTTGATAATTAATCCACAATCAAGTGGATGGCCTAATATACACACATACTTGTAGCACCAATGCACTCTTGGGTATCAAACTTTCATTGTCAATTTGGCAGAAATCTAGAAACATCTGCAGAATAGAGACTCTCAACTAAAAGTTGTCTCAATCGATTTCACCTGTGGCCATACGAGTCATTTTATTTTTAATTCCTAATTGATATTTGACTGTCCAGACTGCTGTGGGTGCTCTCTTTGTAGACACTGGGGCTGGGGTTTTATAAGAAAGGTAAGCTAAAATGCTAGGGGAAACAAGACAATAAACAGTATGCCTTCAAGGTCTCTGCTTCATTTCCTACCTCTGGTATCCTGCCTTGAGTTCCTGTCATCTCATCCATCAATACAAACTCTAAACTATAATTAAAATAACACTTCCACTACAAGGTATTTTTGGTTATCGTGTCTATCAAAAAAATAGAAATGTAAATGTGGAAAGTGAATTAAAACAAGAATACTTGGCATCGGGAATGAAAGGTAGTGTGTGAGGTGAAACGATGACGTGAGTGGTCGATTTTATAACATTATTGTACACATAAATAAAATTCCTAAACATGCCTCAAAATAAGAATCTCACAAACATTGGCTCAAGGGAACATGCCATCTCAGCATGTATTCTGAAAATACATGGAATTTGACAAATGAACAGGGTGCATTAAACAGAGTGGAGTAAAGCAGTTTTAAGCATTCTAGTCATCCAGAAAGTTCAATGACAAAATAAAGATGTATGCATTCAGCATATCCTCCCTTTTTTCCCTAAAAATCTTTTTTCACAAAAATTGCTAGCACTATCATTTGGCATTGGTGACTGATGGGGGAGATCACGGTGCCCCTGAGAATGTCCCATTACAATCATTTTTTTGTTTGCTTGCCTGCTTGCTTGTTTGCTTGTTTTGTTTTGATTTTACAAATACGTAGTGATTGTTGGATCTACACTGAGAAAAACTAGGTTTAATCTTGGAGAAGACGACTTTGCCTTAAAGGCGTGGTAACATCTTGAGAATTTATATCACAGGAAAATAGAGCAAACATGGCTCAATTTCTCAGTGTTAAATCATGACTTGTGTTTAGACATGGGTATTGGATCAGGAAGAATTTATTCAACTCTGTTCCTTATCTAAGATGATTACTTTCAATAATGTGTTCTGAGAATGTAGAAATGACATTATCAGCCTCCTAGGTTGGTTAATTAAAGTCTGAACTCACTCATACTTAATGAAGTAGAAATTCTCTTACTTGACTACTAGTATACTTAGAGAAAATATTCAAAGACTAGTTAAAAAGCCTAGGGAATAGCTCTGCTATATACAAAGTTGCCATACATTTAATATGATAATTGGAGACACTAAAAAGACCCTCACTTTATTAAGACATAAAGCAACAATGGGATTGTATCAATAGTAGCAGCATAAGGTGAATATTTCTTGATCAAGAGTGTCAATATGATTGTAAATTTGCCTACTGAAAATTATATATGCTATGTATTTTTGAGTTGTGTGTTTTTTGCTTATATGATAGAAGGTTATGAAAATATTAAAATGAGTCTGTATAGAAAGCAGATGCCCTCCTTTTTTGTTTTGTTGTTCTCAACATTTTTTAGATTTATTTATTTATTTTATATTTGTGAGTACACCGTTAGTCTCTTTAGACAAACCAGAAATGGGTATAGGGTCCCACCCATTATTATAGATGGTAATGGACCACCATGTGGTTGCTGGGAATTGAAATCAGGACCTCTGAAAGAGCAATCAGTGCTTTTAACCACTGAGCCATCCCTCCAGCCCCAGCTGATGTATTCTTAAAAAATTATCATTTGATGATGATTTCTTGAGGACCATAAAAATGAGAAGGTAGGAGAAACTGTATTTTATATTTTATTGGACCTGTTAAAATATGAAGAAAAATAAATTTAACATGATTAGTATGATACACCACTCCATACCACTGGTTTACCAAATTGTTCTGATGTGTTGCAACCTCAGATCAGTGATGACATTATCTATGTGAATTGAATGCTGGAAACCTCATCAGGAGTCATTTGGCCCATCTGTCTCAAAATGCCCATGTCTGTTTGGCCAAAACTCAGCTGGAAATAAGCTAATGTGAATTCTCAGCCAATAATTAACAAGATTTCTCTGTGTATAATTTTACAGCTCACTCAAAGGCCTGGGAAAGGAAATGACCACATCTCCCAAGGGGTATCTTCTAAAATCAATTAAGAAGTCTCTCAAGATCTGGTGACCATTTTATTATGCTAAAATTATATAACAAGAATATATCAATTTACTCACATTTTTCAAAATGAATAGTAAGGTGTATTGTTATGACCAAGACCTAGGAAAAGCCAATAAAATTGTCTCAACAAGAATAAACAGATTCATAATGAATCTCTAGAAACACAGCAAGCATCACTGTATCCAATAAGTTCTTTTAAATGTATATATATGACATATATGATAAATGTATATCACATATATACATTTAAAAGAACTTATTGTTCTTTTAAACAATGTGTATATATATATATATATATATGGTATAAGAATACCATATATATATATATTCTTAAGTATATATGCCCTATTTACATACAATTAGTGTACTTGGCTGCATTAGAACCCAGTTAGAATGACACTACAGATATAAGATTATAATCCATTTTGTTTCTTGACGTTAATAGTTTGGTGTTTTAGCAGAAGCATATCAGCCTTTTCATCAAGTAGAACTTGCCCTAGCAAATACATTATTTTCCTGTTCAATCCTCAAAGATAATCCCAAGCACTTTCGCTCTATGCCTGAGAAACAGCATCAGTGTCTTGTGTCCGGGTTACACAACCTTCTGTTTTGTTAAAATATAAATGTGGCTGTGTTCCTTTTCACAAAATTTTACCTTGGTTAAATATATTGTATATATTTTATCCAATGCTAGAAAATATTAAAATGGTATTATACTATAAGTAAAAATTAATAAGCACTCTAAGATCCATCATAAGGAATATGTGTGTTAGAAATGGCACATAAAATCGCCCGACAGTTCAGGGACTTGAACCAAGCAGGTTGTTTCCCAGATGCAACAGTACAGCACTTATTTAGAATGAAAAATCAAATGATATATTCATTTTCAATATACCAAACATATAGAAAAACCTGGTAAGTATCTTTCGATTTCAGAGGTAATATTAGTCACATTTGGAATTCTGATAGTGCTAAAAGAGTTGCCCATGACCTTCCAGTATACAGTAGGAACTGGAAGGAAGAGAATGCTCTGCAATAGGTCCAGGTTTCAAGCAATCTTTTTAAAGAGCTGTGAAGTAAGCATTACTAGAAGTTATTGGACAGAAAAACATGTTGATGGGGTGTCTGGCTAGGTGTAAGGAGAAAATTCCAGTTGAAACACTTAAGATATTAGCAGACTTGCTGTCTTTATGATTCAGATGAAGATGTCATCTGACCTTCACATAAAAGAAATTGCTAGAGTATACAAGTCTATGCAAACACAAACTCCAGTAGATTTACTGAATTATAAAGGTAGACATAGGTAACTGTATTATATCCTTAGTAGCATGTGATAGATGACAAGAAAGCATACAAAGCATGCTGAGCCTATGGTTATTATATACAAGCAACTGTGTGAGCTCCTGGTACTTATCTTATATCTTGGTTATCTATTTTTTAGTTCCCAAATATTGGCACATAGGCTTTTCTGTGACCTGCTGAAATAAGAGAAAAAATCATACCTGGTTTGTCTAATATCTGTTCAGTACAGTGCTATCATCTTGAAATGAAATTCTCACGTTGCAATTTGATTCAGAACGACAGGAGTAAAGAAAAATTATTTCAATAAGTATAGCTTCAAGAAAGACATCTAATTAAATAAATTTAATGCAGAAGAGGTTGTATGAGATGTACATTCACAGTGATTACTGAGCTATTTTTAATAGATTGTTTGGATTATAACGCACTCTAAAAGAAAAACTTTCAAAGATTGATAAAAGAAAATAACTTACTATAATAAGCAAAAATGAACTTAATTGTTTTTTTGTTTTTTACAGGAATATTTAAAATCGATCTGTCTAAAGAGTAATTTTCCATAACTGTACCATGACATGGTTCACTGTGTAGCTACATATGGACTATAGTGTACTCTTAACAATAAACCCATGTGCAAAGTGGCTACATAAGTATTAGAATTTTTTACTCAGGTATTTAATCTCCAACTATTAACAACAAAAATTACTGTTGAGTTTTTAACAGAATAAAATTCTATAGAAGGACCAGCTTTCAACCTGCTAACAGGTGAATTATATTATGTAATCGTGGTGGTTTGAATATGCCTGGCCCATGGGAAGTGCACTATTAGGAGGTGTGGCCTTGTTGGAGGAAGAGCACCGCTGTAGGGGTGGGCTTTGAAGCTCTCCCCAGTGTGGAAGAGTGTGTCTTCTCCTGTTTGCCTTTGGAACAAGATGTAGAACTCTCAGCTCATTCCAGCACCAAAACAGCCCGAACACTTCCATGTTTCTCACCATTATGATAATGGACTGAACTTCAAAGCCAGTAAGCCAGACCCAATTAAATGTTGTCCTTTATAAGAATTATCTTGATCGTGGTGTCTCTTTACAGCAATGGAAACCCTAACTGAGATAATAGTATTCACATTTGAAAAAATATTCACCTAAGAATATAAACTAATTCCTAAAATTCTTTTCCTAAAACTTCTGCCAATGCCACCCTATTTTTATATAGCTTTGGCTTTGTGTGTGGCCATTATAATCTATGAAAGTCTGACTTTAAAGAGTGGCTGGTCTTTATGATAAAAAAGGAATAACAATGTGACTATTAAGTATGTAAGTACTCAATAGTACTATATACTATATTAGAAGTCACAAGCTAGATATGAACTAAAGAAATGTCAGTTACAAGATTTTGGAGAAACAATATCTGAGAGAATGAATATCATCCTTCAGGTGTGTCAATCTTACACTAGTAAAAATGTAGGAAACAAGCTGCTTATTATTCTACCTATAGAGAGGATTTTTTATTTCTAGAATCAATTATTAAGTATCTTTTGTGTACAGAATCACCAAAAGATGACTACAACTGTGGCTCAATGTGCTTGGAAGCTAAACATGATTCCTCACTACCTGTTTCTCTTGCTACTTAAAAAAAAAAAAATGTAAAAAGAATGGCTGGGATGGTTTGTTAACTCTTGTCTAACTGTGTAGTACTTCCATGCTGGACCTGGGATCTAAGAAAGAACTGAGCCAACCATACTCTAATGCTGTAGAAAAACTTAAATTCAGTTTCAGTGTACTTTTAAACACAAATATAAATGCAATGATCCAAAGAAAGTTGTGTTTAGAAATGCTTGATCAAAAAACATGTAACTAAAGGTCAGTAAGCACATATGAGATATTAATAAAGCAGACCTTTCTGAGAACTTTTTCAGGACTGATTAATTTAAACACAATTTCCTGGTACATATTATAAATTTTATCAGGGAAAGCATGAAAAGAAGGCAGACAGCCATACCCAGACTCAGAGTACACTGACCAGATTGGATTTTATAGCTATGTTCTGACATTCAACAAGAATAAACGTATCTTTCCTACAATTACTGACCATTAACAAAGGGAAAGAGGGTAATTGGTACAACTGAGTTAAAATGAATTGTGTATGGAACTTGACTTCAAGGGATGCTCTCGTTTCCTTCGGTGTTTTCGGCTGGCTTAGCCTCTGTGATAATCATTGGTAGACATTACTCATTTCTTACCACTTCACCAGTGACCACGACCAACTCCACTCAAGCTAGTGGTTCTTCAAAGAGCTCTTGACATAAAAGGAATCTTCATACAATCTCACAACCTCTTCCCAAATCAATTAAAATTATAAAACATCAAGGATTAATCTTATATTAAAATACCACTCATCTTACATTTTAAAAATTACAATGATTATTCTTTCATTAAATGAACATTATTCAACACTCTATGCATGATTCTTTAAGTTTGCATTATTCTATTGCATGGGCTTAAAATGTATATTTTTAAGATGTTAAGATTATACCTAATAGAAATATTTCTCTATTTATTTTACATAATATGCATTTTTAATAGTTCAAGAAGCCCATTGCTTTCTGATTTTCACATGTCTGAACTTGAAAACATATCTGCTGATTTTTTCTAAAGAACAATGAAATATTCTCATATAAATCTCTCAAAATATTTTCTATATATATGCCTCATGGCTAAATAATTAGTTATTTGTGGTAAATGCAACATCTGACTGGAAGATGCTTTTCATTTGCTACTGTGCAAACTGAATAGAAAATAGCTAAATCACTAGTCACTAGGGCATGACTATTCCCTTCTCATGTTCTCTGTGGATAGCCCAAGGGAAGAGATGGATGTGGGTTATGTAGACATTTAGGAAAGTTACTCTCAAATTCTTCCAAAGTTTGAGCTATAAGGCTAGATTACCTTTGCACTTACTGACACCTGATGTGTGACACATGTTCACTATTTAATGCCTTTCAGTTATTCATCTTAAAACTACATATATCTTCTCTTAGTACATAATGTTACTAAAAATGCATAATTATTAGCACTTTGAAGAACAAAGAGATCTCTCATTGGTGTCTAAAGTAAATGTACTTCAGTAAATCCATAGAACACCTTCGATCTTTATATTTTCACAGAACTAGTATAACTCTATCCATGAAGCACACATCAATATCTTCAATAGCCAACAATCCATATAATCAGAATAAACTCAAAAAGCCTGAAATCTTTAAAACTCTTTTCCCTGTTTCTGATCGCACAGCACTTTTTATCCCCAAATAATCTAAAAGTAAACCAATGCATTTCCTCTGTAAACCTTATCTGAAATGTTCCCTTATATGCTAGAATTAGAAGTTCCAAAATAGAAAACAAGCGCAGAACTTATCACTTCACAAACTTTGCATTTGAACTGCCACAAATGGTTCTTGCACTTTCCATAAGCCAACACTCTGCAAAAGAAGGCCAGGGGAAAGAAGCAATTATGGACAGAGTTATTCTTAACTCCCAAATTGAACTGAGCTGAGGCAGAAAATTTAGTTTCCCTTCTGAGAAATCATCACTTCCATCAGCACTTCAGGAAGTGAGAAAGATTGTTCATAGGCAGCTCTCAATCTGCACTCACTTTTCCGAAGATCACATGTATCTGAATTCCTTCATGGTTTCTATTTAAATATGCCTTAAAGTCAAGATCTAAGAGAAGACCCCTACCCTTAGCATATAAGGTACAAACACACATACACACACACACACACACACACACACACATACACAAACACACACACACACACACACATGCTTCCACTTACAAATATGAATTGTTTATATTCCTTTATATAATTCTCATAATACGCTATATACAACCGAGATTGATTTGAACTCAAAGAAGGGATTTTTTATTTATATATATATATAATATATATATATATTATATATATATATATATATATTACTGTAAATAGTTTTGTCACTCAGTATATGCTGACCATGGTTCCTCTCACTGTACTCCTTCCAGTTCAAGCCTCCCTCCCCACCACTGGAAATTACACCTTGAAGGAGTATGTTTTAATACAACTTATCAATCACTGAACACAGACTCCAAGTTTTATTCCTTTACCAACACTAAGTAAATTTTAGCAAAGTAGTAATAATATCGTTTTGCATATGAGGCTTGTTAGAAATTTGATCATTTATTTCATGCTTCAATTTCACTTTAATTCAGGAAGCATACATCTGTATATGTCTATATGCACGTAGGCTGAGGCACTGAACTAAATTAAAGTATTGCAAGTGAAGGCTTTTCCTTTAGCTCTCTGCATGGAACATTTTGTAAATCTCTCAACAATTCCAATAAATTTGGAAATGTTTTGGTGTTAAGTGCTATTCATGAATAAAGCAGTGCTAGTCACTATTTCCTTTCTTATTTTAAATACGAAATCTTTCCATCATCATATCAAACATTGCAGGTAATAATGGAATGAATGTACTGAAGATAGAAATCCTTTCACCATAGAACCTACTTGAACGTTGAATTGTTTTCCATGAACATTTCACAATAAAGCTTTGAAAAAGATTATGAATAATAATTTGAAGTAAGACTATATTCTTGAAAGAAAAACATGGTAGAGACATAATTTTCAACAGATCAACACTAAAAAGCAAGATAACAAACCAAGGAGAGTATATCTTTTCAATATATTACTAAACATATCAAGTTACATAACTTAAATCTTATAGACACTCATTCTAGCTAGTATCCTGTAAATTCCCCAAAATATATTCATACCTTATTTCTCTGGAAATTTCCCATTGCACACTTGACTTTCCTCCAGGAATCAAAATTATGCTGTAGTAGAAAAAGTCATTAATGTTTAGAAAAGTAGCTATTTAAGAAATTAGTATTCCTAGATGTTAAAAAACAAATATTAAATCCTAACTCTGCTACCCACTTTTACTGAATATTACTTTTACTAGATATTGGCATGAACCATGTAAACAGTGGAGTTGAGTAATAAGATAATTGCACAAATGTATTTATCATTAAATATGAATGTGTACCACTTTGAGTATCTGCATATCTGCTTTTGCTTTACTTAGATAGTGGCACTTTTTCCAGGCTTGTATTTGGCCATTGCTCACCTACCCATCTCTGCCATTTATTCATTGCATTTAACACACAGCATTTATTAGTCAAATTTATTGAATCTGTGTATGTTAATTCTGGATACCTTTACATAGGCAGCATGGACAAGTAAAGATTTTAACTGGGTATGTATATAGAATAGTATGTTTGCACGCACTCTATCTTCCTACAAAATAGTTTGATTATACTCAGCAAGCATAAATCATGTGTACTCTCTAGCATTTTTATTGTGAACTTTATTCTTCATGACAATGTTTTTCTTACTAAAGATTCTAAACATATTTTGTTTATGGAAAAGTAAGCTCAAGTAATTTTCTTTTTTGCTAATAAAATATTTCTTATCATTTCCTGTTTTCCTTAAACAGAATGAGTTCCAGTATTTGCTTTTCTAATAACGATAAGCCTATTGTCTTCTATCTGTGAATACACAGACAACCTTAATTACTATTCTTTCAGTCACATTTGAAAGTTATATCACAGCATAGTAAGGAACATTTAGTGTATTCACCAACATTCTTAGACACAAAATATTCAAAGTTTAATAATTATTTTTTATCTCAACATAGCATATGATAACATGTGTCACTCTTCTGCCCCCAGGCAGAGCTCTTTGAAGAACACACTCCAGGGGAAGACAGTACATCTGCATTTGTCAGTGGCAGTAGATTCTATTTTTTAAAAAATCTTCTTGAAAGAAGTTACTTGACATCTGTAAAGTTCTATAACAATTATTTTACTTACAAATGCTATTCTGTCATTTTAAACTTTTAGTATTTCATACAAATACTAAAATATATTTCCTATAAGTGTGTGTCTCTACACACACACACACACACACACACACACACACACACACACGCACTGTGTGTGTGTTTGTATAAATAAGTTAAATAAAATGAAGAAATTGAGATTAAAATATCAAAACTAAATATTATTAACATTATCCATGTACAATTCATTAACTGGAACTATTCAGTCTTACATTACCCCATAGTTTATTGATCGGGGAACATGTCATTAATCTTGTCTCGTACATCTTTAGGACATTTCATTTTTCACGAAAAACATGCATGTTTATAGAATGATATTAAGACGTGAGTTGAGATAATGAAGCCTTAAGTGCGGACCTAACCTATGTTCTGATAATTTTTCCAAGCCTTACACACTAAATACATAAGATTATATATGCACACCTAGATTTTAAATCCGAGCCCTAGGAAAGCAGGGCATTCTGCAGTCCCTTTTTCTGCTGAGGCACATTCCTTGCTTGCTCAGACTTTCCTTGGGTCCTATGAGCTTATAAGGAAGCTGCTAGAGTTTTAGTTATTCACAGTTTTTCTCTGCCCTGCATTTGTATATGAAAATCTTCTTTGCCGTAGACTAGAGTTACCCTCTAGTTGAGTATGCTGTGAAAATTAAAATAAAGAAAAATAAGTCTTAACACCATATCAGTGTGGGATGCTTACTTCCATTGTACTTCATAAACAGTATTGTTGATCTGGAAGAAATAAGATAAATTGTTCATAGGAAATGTGACATTATTAATAGAATCAGGGTTTTGATTGTCAATGAGAAGGACATAAGATTTCACTAAAATGGTGAAATAGATATAAGCTGTATAAAATTTTCACATTAATAATAGGACTTAGTGTATATGGAGATAAAATTTATACATAACTATACATGTTAGTGTATATGTATGAATTCTGTCTGCAATCATTACTTTTTTCTAAATTTTAATTTACCATGTTTGTCTCATCTACTTCAACTGAGACTAAATCATCTAAAATCTTGCCAGTTACCTGCTGAAGTCAATATTAAAGGTGTTAGAAAGTTGCTATTATCTTCTGCAATGCTCTCATTGAAAACAATAATTAGTTCAGTAATTTTTTTAAGTTTCAGTCACTTTCTGTTACCTTCAACTTTTTGCATATGCATTTTAAATGGGAAGTCAACATCATTTTTTTCAGATTAATTTCAGTTATTAGTTGTATCAAATTAATATCAGACTTTACAAGTTATGTTTCTATGAACAAATAAAATTAATGTATAACTATTTGTATAAGCATAACACCCTTAGTAATTAATGGACCTCATCAGAATACTATATGAAATAACTCCCATACCACCAAGCTGTTAGTCTTAGTAAGTATAACATTAAATCATCACCAAGTATTTTAGTTTGTGACACAGGTTAGAATGATGCAGAGGCATTTATAAATAGTCAGTTAGGGAATCACCAAAGTGATTGCTTTTACATTAAATGCCTCTAGAAATTTTAGTTTGCTTGAGGAATTACTGCAGGATATAAGATCATCATTGTGTCCCACTCAAAAGACAAAGGGATGTGTTTAATAAAGATTCCTTCTACATTAAGAAAATAACAACTTTAATGAGGTTACACGTGCACAAAGTAAATGCCCTCATGAAATCTATATCACCATCGCCTGTCTAATAAAGCATGCTTACAATATGTACAGGTATGCATATTAGCATAAACACATACATACATATGAAAAGAGAGAAGCAGAGACAAGGACACAAAGCATGTGAAACCCAAACTGACCTCATTCTTGTGTCAGTTCAGGTAAATGCAAATCAAAACAACCCTGAGATTCCACCTCACACCAGTCAGAATGGCTAAGACCAAAAACTCAGGTGACAGCAGATACTGGAGAGGATATGGAAAAAGAGGAACACTCCTCCATTGCTGGTGGGATTGCAAGCTGGTACAACAACTCTGGAAATCAGTCTGGTGGTTTCTCAGAAAATTGGACATAGTATTATCTCAGGACCCAGTTATACTACTCCTGGGCAAATACCCAAAAGATGCTCCAACATATAACAAGGACACATGCTCCACTGTGCTCATAGCAGCCTTATTTATAATAGCCAGAAGCTGGAAAGAACACAGATGTCCTTCAACAGAGAAATGGATACATTTACACAACGGAATGCTACTCAGCTATTAAAAGTAACAATTTCTATGAATGTGGCGAAACATTCCTAGAATGCCACCTCTCAGGGCTTGGGGGAGAAAAAGTGGTTGGCATTTAAGGCTAATGTGTTACAAAGCTAATGAGTTCAGGACAAAGCTCTATGAGACTTTGATTCTATTTTATTTTTACATTGAAATAATTAGAAAGTCAGAAAAAATTCTCTAATAGTTACATTATAGTTACAATACTAATGATCAACAAGTAATGTCTTCAGAAAAAACAAACATGGGGAATTTTCAATGTTTCTGAGAGGTTCATAAAATTTTTTAAATGATCATTTGCCAGATTAGTGATTTTTATATATAATTAATTTCAACTCATTTTTAACTTTTATACATTACTCTAAAAAATTTGGACTTGTAAAACATTTTAAAATATCAATAAAAATTTGTTTGGGAGAAAAACATACTTAAAATGGCTATCAGAAAATAATATGTAAAGTTTTCAGTTGAGCCCCAGTTCTGGATTTTAAGAACAATGAGTTAGAATGCTTCTATGGGGTCTAAAACAATATAAACTACTGAAGCTTTACTCTGTTCTATCCATTGGATTTGACTGCATAAAATTAAAAATTGCCTTAAGAATTATGAAAAAGAGATCAGAAAAACATCATTTCAAATGGGTGACAAATTATGTTCCCAATCCTAGGACAACTTTGAGATAATGGTAAGAATTTCCAAAAAGAGATCCCACAGCATACAATGTCATCATGCCACCAGGAATATGTCATGACACAGCAGAAGAACATTTTTGGTTTTTTGTTTGTGTGTTTTTGTTTTTTTGGTTTTGTTTGTTTGTTTGTTCCAAGACTGTCCGCCAATTACAATTTCAAGCACAGTTATCTGATACAGAGAACTAAATGTGATGGGTGCCCAATATCATTTTATCTTATCTTAGATTTTAAACTATTTTAACAACAATGACAAAAGAATTATAATGACATGGTGGACATTGGGAAGTACCTGGTTGAATATCACATGGAGTTAAAATGCTGGCCAATCTTGTCTTAAAATCTATTATGCTATAGTGAGTTAGACAGATGGCTGAGTGGTTAAGAGCACACGTTGCTCTTCCAGAGGGCATGGTGAGTCACAATCATCCATCACTCCAGTTCCATGAAATAGAGTGCTGTCTCCTAACCACCAAAGATGCCACCCATGCACATGGCTCATGCATTTTCCAGTAAGTAAAACATTCATACCAATAATTATCTTCTTTTAAAAAAAATTGCTTGTACAGCATTAAAAATATTGTGTGCCTCAAGCCATTGCTACTGATCAGTTGGATATATGTCTCTTTCAGTCAGCTACTGGTAGGGCCTCTCAGAAGACAGCCATACTAAGCTCATGTCTATAAGCAGATCATAGCATCAGTAACAGTGTCAGTCCTTAGTGCACCCCGAGCCTTTGAGATGGATCTCAAGTTGAACTAGTCATTGGACTGCCTTTCCTTCAGTATCTTCTCCAATTTTTTCCTACAGTTCTTTTAGACAGGAATAATTCTGGGTCAGATATTTTGATTGTGGGTTAGTAACCCAGTCCTTCCACCTGAGGCCCTGTCTAGCTACTGGAGGTAGAGTCTTCAAGTTCCACCTCCCCACTGTTGGGTATTTTGGTTAAGGTCTCCCCCATTGAGTCCTGAGTATCTCTTATCTCCAGGGTCTCTGGTACTTTCTAGAGACTCCCCCATCCCCCACCCCAAGCTGCTTATTTTCATTCATTCTGTCCCTCTGGGCTTCTCTCCTGTCCCTGACCCCACTTACCTGACCCTGTTCCCCTTTTCCCCTCCCCACTCCTCTCCCACCTAGGTCTCTCCCTCCCTCTACTTCCTGTAATTATTTTCTTCTTCCTTCTAATTAGGATTGAAGCTCCTCACTTGGGCCTTTCTTCTCGTTACACTTCTTATGGTCTGTGGGCTGTATTCATTCTGTAGAGACCATATCCAGAGGTTAGACACAGCCCCCAGTTGAAGGATGGGGCTACTTACCCATCTCCAATATTTTAACCTAGAATTGCTCCTGTATAAAGGAAATATAAGGACAAAGAGTGGAGCAGAGACTAAAGAAAGGCCACCCAGAGACTACTCCACCTGGTGATCCATCCCATATGCAGACACCAAATCCAGACACTATTGTTGATGCCAAGAAGTACCTGCTGACAGGAGCTTGATATAGCTGTGTCCTGAGAGGTTCTGCCAGAGCCTGACCAATACAGATGTGGCTGCTAGCACCAGCCATTGGACTGAGCGAGGTGAACCCAATGGAGTATTTCGCAAAAGTACTGAAGGAGTTGAAGGGGTTTGTAATCCCATTGGAAGAAAAACAGTATCAATCAGCCGACCTCCAGAGCTCCCAGGGACTAAACCACCAACCAAAGAGTACACATTTGGAGGGACCCATGGCTCTACCTGCATATGCAGCAGAAGATGGCCTTATCTGGCGTCACTGGGATGGGAAGCCCTTGGTCCTGTGAAAGCTAGGGCGGTGAGGTGGGAGTGGGTGAGTGAGTGGAAAGCACCCTCATAGAAGCAGGGGCAGGAGGAATGGGATAAGGGTTTTATGGAGGGGATACCACTGGGAAAGGGGATAACATTTGGAATGAAAGTAAATAAAATAACCACTAAAAATAAAAGGAAAAAATGTGTGTGTGTGTGTGTGTGTGTGTGTGTGTGTGTATGTGTGTGTGTGAAGCGCGTGTCTTCGTCAGCCTGCTTTGATGTGTGCCCTATAACGAACAACGTGTGCACGGCGCATGCGCAACCCATAAAAGGGCGCCAAAGTGTATGCCAAGTGCAGGCTCCTCCTCTTTAATCGGTTCACGAGC
>CM052719.1:44892542-44903856 GCA_028551405.1 Uromys caudimaculatus
TTTGGACCACATATGTGGCAGAGGACGACCTCGATGGCCATCAGGGAGAGACGAAAGGCCCTTGGGCCTGAGGATGTTAGAGGCCTCAGTAAAGGGGAATATCAAGGCGGGAAAATGGGGATGGGTGGATGGGGGGTGGGGGGTGGGGGGGTGGGAGGTGGAATTCCCTCCTAGAGGCGGGTTGGGGAGGGGATGGGGGGTATACAAAGAGGAGACTCAGAAAGGGGGAAACATTGGAAATGTATATAAAGTATCAAAAATAAAAAAGGAGGAAAAAAAAAAAAAAAAAGACCCACTTACAGCCTATTCCTGAGGATTTAAGTTTCTTAAGATCTATTACCGCTTCTTGCAAAATCTGTCAGACGTCAGACTCCAACCCAAGGTATTGTAGCACGCCTTTTCCTAACCATCAGGCTAGAGGTTCCCTTCCAGGAACTGACTGGCAACTTGACTTTACCCATATGCCCACTGTTAGACGTGCCAAATACCTCCTGGTCTTGGTGGACACCTTCTCAGGGTGGGTAGAGGCATTTCCCACAGCTAACAAAAGGGCTCAGACAGTCTCTGATCTCCTCCTCTGAGAGATCATCCCCTGGTTTGGTGTCCCAGCCTCCCTCCAGTCAGACAATGGTCCGGAGTTTACCTCTCAGATTTCTCAAATTCTGTCTAAGGCCCTGGGCATCTCCTGGCATTTTCACATTCCCTACCACCCTCAGTCTTCAGGAAAGGTAGAAAGAACTAACCGCTCTTTAAAAACCACTCTTGTTAAGCTGTCACAGGAATCTCACCTTGATTGGATAAAACTGCTACCTCTGGCTCTTTTCAGGTTACGAGCTGTCCCCAAGCGACCTCTCCTCATCTCACCCTTTGAACTCATGTATGGATGTCCAGTCCTAACTCCTGGTCTTTCACCTCCCAGACCATCTACTCTCTCCATTACTTTGTCACCTCCGTTCTCTCCTATGGAACTTTGCCGACCACCATCTACCTCAGCCACACACTGTCTCCTGTCCACTGCCTGTCAACATCGGAGACCAAGTCCTTCTATCCCCTCCAGGTCATCACCCTTTCTCCCAAATGGCAGGGCCCCTTTAAGTTAATTCTTATGACTCCTACAGCTGCTAAACTCGAGGGACTCTCTCATTGGGTCCACCTGTCTCACCTCAAACCTTTCATCCCTCCACCTAAAAATGACTCTTCTTCATACATGTCAACCCTAACAGGACCGTGCTCTGTTAAGCTCGGGAGGACATCGAGACCACCCACCTTGTCCCAAATCCCAGAAAATGAGACTCCACTCCAGCAGTCAAGCTTGACCTCACTGGATTAGACATGGGTTTCTTGTCTTCTCCCTGCTGTTCATTAAACTGTGCTTACTATTCAGAAACAGGTTGATTCTTTGGCAGCTGTGGCTTTGGAACCGACGGGGGGCTAGATGTCCTGACAGCTAAAGAAGGTGGTCTTTGCCTGTTCCTCCAAGAAGAATGCTGTTTCTACATCAACCAATCCGGGATAGTGAGAAATAAAATCCAGGAGCTACAGTCAGACATACGGAATTTCAGGGAATGTGAGACCTCCAGTTCTGGGATTTTTGAAAACCCTATATGGAACTGGATACTCTCTTTTATAACTCCTTTCCTAGTCATTTTCCTGGTGCTATTATTTGCCCCCTGTCTCATTAATCTTGTCTCTACATTCCTTCAACGGCAAATGCAAAAAATTTCTAACCAAACTATTAATCAGTTCCTGTTACAGGATTACCAGCCACTGCCCACAGAAGACCTGCTGTCCATAGAGAAACATGATGCAAACATTTACCAGGTGGACCTCGATGGTGAAAGTTAGCTACACCCCAAAATTAACAACGCCCCTACACAGCAGGAAGCAGTTTAAGAGACACAAGCCCTGATTCCCTTTTCACCATCGGCTTCCCCCCTCCCTTTTTCCTCCTTCTTTTTATAATAATAAGAAGGGAGGTATGTTGGCATCAGGACCGCCAAACCGGTGATGTTGCGCCCAGGTGACGTCACTCAGGCGACAGCGTGACCCGCCCACCTGTTGCTAAGGCAACAGCTACCATATTCCCAGAATTCACCTTGACCCACTGCCCACATTTACCTGTGGCTACGTCATGCCACGTCACTTTCCATATATATACGGAGGACCTCTCTCCCTCTCTCTCTTTTTCCTCTTCTTCTTCCCTTCTCTCTCCTCACTGCTACCTTGTCCCCCCCCCCCCCCAATAAACCCCTCATGTGGAACTGTTTGGCTTGGTGTGGTTTTGGAACATGTGACTGTCTCCACCGCAGCACATACCGGACCCGTATCAGCAATTTTTACAACAGGGAGGATGGGATAGAGTGTTTTCGGGGGGAAACCAGGAAAGGGGATAACACTTGAAATATAAATAAATAAAATATCCAATATGAAAAAGGAAAAAAAAAAGAATAGAATGAGACCCAAGAAGATGGAAGACCAAAATGTGGGTGCTTCATTCCTACTCAGAAGGGGGAAGAAAATAATCTGGGGAAGTAGAAGGAGGGAGGGATTTGGGGGGGAGAGAGGAGAGGAAGGGAAAGGCAGGCAGGATCAGATGCAGGAGGAGACAGGAGAAGTACAGAGGGTCTGGAATATGAACAGTGTTGTATCACAGTGGGGAATGGGGAGTTGAGGGTAGCCAGAGACTGTCCCACCTGGGGGTCTTTCCGATATGGAGACACCAAATCCAGAGACTATTGCTAATGACAAGAAGTGATTGCTGACAGGAATCTGATATAGATGTCTACTGAGAGGCTCTGCCAGAGCCTCACCAATACAGATGTGTATGTTTGCAGCCAACCATTGGACTGAGCACTGGGACCCCAATGAAGGAGTTAGAGAAAGGACTGAAGGAGCTGAAGGGGTTTGCAATCCCAAAGGAATAACAACAGTATCAACCAACTGGATCCTCCCAAAGCTCCCAGGGACAAACCACCTACCAAAGAATATGCATGGAGGGATCTGTGGCTCCAGCTGCATATGTAACAGAGGCTGGCCTTATCTGGCATCAGTGGGAGGGGACGCCCTTGGACCTATGAAAGCATGATGCCCCAGTGTAGGGAAATGTTTTACAAAGCAGGGCAAGGGGGGATGGGATAGGGAGCTTTCTTGGAGGGGAAACTGTGGAAGGGGATAACATTTGAAATGTAAATAAATAAAATAATCAATCAATAAATGAGCTAATATTTTTATTTATTATTCACTAAAATTCTTACATGGAAGATGGCATTTAGTTTGTTTGGTACAAAATAATACATTTGTAATTATGATATTTAGAATAAGCAAAAATCATTTTTCAGAGAAATTGTTAATTACCATTTAATATTTTATATTTGCTATTGGTATTAAATCAGATATTTGCATCCATAAGTTCTGTTTTAATCTTGAGGAAGATATGGGTGTCAGCGTGATGTGCGAACATGAACCTTGCACAAATACACTGGTAAGGATGTAGTGGTATGTTTAGATTCTTATTTTATCATTTTATATTCACTATTGCACTACTATTATTCTAAGTGTTTAGGAATGATTGACAGTCCTTCCTTCAGTGTGCACATTTACTTCTCCCAGAAAACATAGTTATATAATTGTGCAGAAAATCACTACTTTCCCTCACATTTCTATGCTGAGCAAATGAATATTTAAATGCTTTAAAGATGCCCATTTAAGGGAAAAATCCAAGTAACATCAGAAATGTTTTGAGACTTAGGATGTTTTTTTGATTTCTAACTTAGTGATGACAGAGCTCCATGGTCCTACTCACTTATAATATTTTGCCTGAATTATCCTTGTACATGCAAATAAATAATAAATCAGTCTATGAAACTGTGTGTGGTAGATATAAGTACTAATAAAAATTCAAAATTGTTTATTTATTTGAGGAACACAAAAGGGAGAGTCATGAGCATGCAGGATTAAACATTATGTGACTACTCTAAAATATTCTAGTGTGTGTGTGTGTGTGTGTGTGTGTGTGTGTGTGTTCCCTTTCAAGTGTAATAAAAGTCTCTCGATACTCATTCAACATCACTGGGCTATAGAACCTACCTAATATTCTCATTTCTTTGAACACTAGACAGCACTGTGTTTGTTTTATTCAAGAAATATTTACAAAACTCAAAATTTTTTTTGAGGTAGAAGAAGAACTATCAAAGTCAAATTAGATTCAGAGCCTTAGTAAATATGAAGTAGTGGTAAATCTGCTTAAGTGAATTCCAAGAGTTTCATAAATTTAAAAATAAATATTGGAGAAATTAGAATAAATAAAAGCGATTCTGCATTCTTGACAAAATCTTATAAAAAGTATTCTAAATGCCTCTTGAATATGGCTTGAGAAGTACTGGAATTACAGTATAAATAATTAAGTTAAAAATAGGTTTCCATTTTATTTGGCAACATATTATGCAAAACTTGGTGTAGGTTATATCATTTTTGCATTAGAAATATTATAAAAAATATAACACTACTAGAACAATAAGGAAAATTAAAAATGGTGTAAATTTATTATTGTGTGATATGATTTTTCTTAGACATTCTTAAATTATAAATCATAAAATATCTTTGACCCTAAACATCCCTTAAATAGTTGATTATGCCTAATTTTTTAAAATGCTATATTTTATTTATTATTTCTCTTGATTATACTTGTTAAATAAAATATATAATACTTATCTCTATGAAATGAAGGTGATGTTTGAAGGGACAAAGGGATACAAACCTTAGGATTCCAAACTCAAGTCATATGGGGTAAAATGCTTCTCAACCACAAGTGTCATAGAGTAGATGCCAGATATGTCATATGAAGAAAACATTCAACTTACTTAGCAAAATCACAAGTCTTTCAGAATTAATTAATCTGCCCCCAAATAAATACTTTTTGTTCTTTTATAAGGCTTTATAGAGAAAACTTTAAAAATTGTCTAAAACATTTAACAGATTCTAATATATAGTCTGTGAAATATCCCTTAATTGCAAATTAGGCAGTCTGTAGTTTGAATGAGTCAATGTGCCTGTAAAACTTATTTTATTATCTGAGAATAATAGCAGATATAGGGCTCATTAAGCAATGCATAGACTCCCTTCTACTCATACATAAAATTTTCATTTATTTTGGTTTTCTTAATGTTCTTTTTTTCCTCTTCTCTAAAATTAGCTGTACTTAGTTTGGCTAATCATCTTCCAAGTTTAGTGTGGGACTTTTTCCTATAATTAATATTTCAGTATGGATTCAGTTTTGAAGAGTGGTTATTTTTGAAACTGTTAGTTGAATAATAATTGCTCCATACATCAATATGTCTTCAAATTGTAACTACACATATTGTATTTATTTATTTGTTTGCTTGCTTATTTATTTATTTATTTTTGTTTCTGCAGCAACATTTCAGTGGTCAAGATTATGACTCTATATTTGAGATTCTCCCACTTTACGAATATAATTTTAAAAATTTTATTTTGGGTTTATCACACACTACAATATTTCTACTGGTTTTAGAGATAATTAGCAGAATACCATGTTTCTCTTTTGGATTGGTGCGATTTAGCAGTTTTCTCTCTCTCTCTCTCTCTCTCTCTCTCGCTCTACCTCTCTCTTTTTCACACACTTCTTCATAATAAATCTGAATATATACATATATATTCTTACATATGATAATTATATATCATATATCACACATGTATATGATATATATTATATATGTGGGCCACAGAACTACTGTGTCCATAATAGCTAAGAAATATACAGTTGAATTCTTTTACAGCTTCAATAGTCTGTTATTGTGACTACTGTAAGAATTAGCTTCTAGCACAGACCAAATCATTAATTTCAAGCCATATAATGATGTAAAGGAATTGTGCTATTTTCAAGATAATTGGTCCTTACCTCTTAGCTAATTTTAGCTAGTCAATCCATAAAAATGGTAATACCTTTATTTATGTACTTACTTAACTGCTTATGCCATAATTCCTTTTATTGTTGTTTCATAAAAATTAAGTTATAATCATTTAAACATCATTGGTATTAACACTTAGAAATGTCATTAAACCCTACATAATATTTTCTAAAGGCAGAATTATCACTAGGAGTAACTTAAAAATAGAAATTTCTTTCTTGGAATATCAGTATAATTAGGGGTTAGAAAGACAATTCAGTGGTTAGTGCTCTATCAGAGTACCTGCGCTCAATTTCTAGAAACCACATAATAATCTGCACTATCTGTACCTCAAGTTCTATAGAATATGATGCTCTCTCTCACCTCAGGGGCCTTTGGAAATGCATACGTTTTATACATACACACACACACACACACACACACACACACACATATATATATATATATATATATATATATATATATATATATATATATATATAATTATAAAATATTTAAACGAATAATAGTATAGTTATTTAAGGCCAAAATAGTACATAGTGTTAAATATTATAAATGATATAAAATATATGCCATACTGTGCAGAGGTATAACTAGGGCTGCTGGACTAAATCTAACTGGAGACTTGACTTAGGTAAGCAATCATTCTATAAGATGCTTTTTTCGGAGTGTTTTTCTGTGAAAAAGTAATTTAAAGTTTGCTTTGACATAATCTCATACTCAGAGTAGGAGAATCTAAGAGGAATGTCTTTCTGATATCAGTCCATGTACAGTGGAGCAATGAGGTAAAACAGAAAGAGAGATTGCTGAAAATATACACGACCAACACTGGTAGAATCATGCATATATTAGAATTAGCATGAAGCAAGCCAACATCAAATTAAGTGGAAATAAACTTAAAGCAATTCCATTAAAATCAGGGACAAGGCTGCCCACTTTCTCCCTATCTACTCAACATAGTACTTAAAGTTCTAGCTAAAGCAATAAGACAACTTTAGCAGTAAATAGAGTAATTCAAACATTGGGTCCTTTATAGCCTAGACTTCCTTTACCTTCTTTGTTACCGAGCTCATGGCCTATAATACCAATTGACTCGAAAGATTGCTTTTCACCATACCCTTGCATGAACAAGATAAAGACAGGTTTGCTTTCTCAGTACATACTCTCAAAAATAGTGGTCCATTAAAGAGATACCATTGGGCAGTACTTCAACTTTAGGTCAATATTTTGTTCAATAACCATTAAAAGTAATTCTTAGTCAATGTTCTTTTTTATTTTCTTTCTTTCCTTCCTTCCTTCTTTCTTTCTTTCTTTCTTTCTTTCTTTCTTTCTTTCTTTCTTTCTTTCTTTCTTTCTTCCTTCCTTCCTTCCTTCCTTCCTTTCTTTCTTTCTTTCTCTCTTTCTTTCTTTTAAATTCCAGATTTCATTCTCCTCCAGGTCCACCCTCCAACTGTTTCACATTCCATACCTCTTCCCCACCCCCATTTCCACAAGGATGTCCCCATCCCCCATGACAATGTTCTTAATATATTATTTATCATAATATAGATGATATTTTGTTGGCTGATTCTGATGAAGATGTTTTAGAGAATATATTTAAGAAAACACAAAGAATTTTGCCATGCTGGGGGTTGCAGATTGCTCCAGGAAAAAATACAATACTTAGTTACTTGGGGGATAAAAATCAGTCAACAAAAAAATTTGACCATATAAAGTATAGATTCATAGGGACCAATTGTAAACTCTTAACGATTTTCAAAAATTAATGGTAGATATTAATTGGCTAAGGTCTATAATTGGATTAAATACTTCTGACTTAAGTAATTTGTTTCAAACACCACAAGGAGATTCAAATTTAAACAATCCAATATTCTAACACCTGAAGCAGAGTTAATTCCTGTAAAAAGAAGACTTCAAGATACATGTGTGGATCAAGTTAATCTTAAACTTGATTATATTTTGATCAATTATGCCCTCAACTCATTCTCCTACTGGGTTCATTATTCAAGGGGAAGATAGTCTTATGGAATGGATCTTTTTAGCTCATAAACAAAGTAAAACATTGAAGACATAGATAGAAAAGACTTCTGAATTATAAAAGGTAGCCGAAGGCTACATTACTTATCAAGACTAAATCAAACTGAAATTATAGTACCTCTTACTAACACTGAGATTATGACATTACAGATGATAAAGGAAGATTGACAAAGAGCTTGTAGTAGCTACTTAGGAGAAATTATTAACAAATACCTGGAAAGCAAACATGTAGTTTATAAAAAGAACTAACTGATTTCTTCCATGTATTATAAATAAAAAACTAATACAGAGGCACCAACATTCTATACTGATGCAAACAAGATGGAGATGGGATAAAATGAGCAAGGTGATCAAAAGTCTGTTCCAAAAATTTTGAACCACAGTTCAAAAATCAGAATTATATACAATCCTTAAGGTATTATTAGATTATTCTGAATCTCTTAACATAATTACTGATTGTTTCTATGCAAAATGTTATTTTTCATACAGAGATTTCTGAATCTGTACATGATAACCAGAATTAACTTTTATGTATACAGTTGCAACACAGCATCAGAAGTGGAAACTATCCATTACATATTACTCATATTCAGTCTCATACAAGCCTGCCAAGTCCATTATCTCAAGCTAACAAAGACATTTACCAAATACTAACAGCAAATATGTTAGAAGCCTCACAATTTCACAAGAAACATGATATTAATGGAAAACGTTTAAAGAAAAAAAATTCAATCGCTTGGCAACAAGGCAAAGAAATAATAATAATAAAAAGTCCTTCATGTTTTCTATACAACCAAACTCTGTTACCTAGTGGTAGTAATTGTAGGTGTACCAAAAGACATGATATCTGGCAGATGGATGTTTTTCATTTCGCAGAATTTAGAAAACAAAATTTTATACATCATACAATTAACACATATTCAGCGTTTCAATGGGAAACTGCTTTACGTTCTAAAAAGACTGATACTATAATTATATACTTATTGGAAATAATGGCAGTTATGGGAATGCATGCACAAATTAAGATTGATAATGTTCTTGCATATGTATCCAATAAAAGGAAGCAATTGACTGCATATTATACTATAAGGCATTTTACTAGTGTACCACACAATCCCTCAGGACAAACATTATAAAAAAAGACAATTGTACCTTGAAAGAGATGTTATTAAATAAAATGGAAGTGGCAGTTTCCTTCTGTGGCGGGACACCTGTGCCTGGGCCACCAGGGTTCCATAGCCAAGTAGCTCCAGGAGAAAGCTAGCCTCCCAGGAGCATGGAAAAGCCATGAGTGGGGTTAAGACGAGCACCACTGCTCACCGGGACCCGCCCAGAATCTGCGCTACACAGGGACTGAGGTAAAGTTGGGCACTGGAACATTCCGGTTTCCATCTGTGGCAGGAGACCTCTGCCTGGGCCAGCAGGGTTCAATAGCCAAGCAGCGCCGGGAAAAAGTTACCCTCCCAGGAGTGTGGAAAAGCTGTGAGTGGGGATAAGACAAGCACCACTGCTCACCAGGACCTGGAGACCTCAGCCTGGGCCACAGGGCTCCAGGAAAGAGCTGGTATCCCAGGAGTGCTGACATACCTTCCAGCATAGGCAAAACCACCACTTCTGTTTAAACTCACTGCTTCAAGAGGGACCCTTGCAGAGCCATCAGGACACAAGAACCAAGGGATAGCTGGGGACAAGATCCTTCTGGTTTCTGTCTGCACCCCAGAGCTGACCCTGTGCCACAGCTCTCCAAACCCAAACACCTCTCAGAAAGAGCTGGTCTTCAAGGAATATTGATACAGAGGCCTGCAGGTGGTCAAGCCACAGCCAGACAGAGTAAGATCAGCTAACTTCAGACTTAAAAGATGGCAAAAGACAAGGGCAAGAACATAAGGAACAGAAACCAAGGATACTTGGCATCAGCAGAACCCAGCTCTCCCACCACAGCAAGCCCTGGATACCCCAACACACCAGAAAAGCAAGACTCAGATTTAAAATCATTTCTCATGATGATGATAGAAGACTTTAAGAAAGAAAGAAAGAACGCCCTTAAAGAAATACAAGAGAACACAGGTAAACAGGTAGAAGCCCTTAAAGAGGAAACACAAAAATCCATTAAAGAATTACAGGAAAACACAATCAATCAGACGAAGGAAATGAACAAAACTATCCAGGAGCTAAAAATAGAAATAGAAACAATAAAGAAATCACAAAGGGAGGCAACCCTGGAGTTAGAAAACCTAGGAAAGAGACCAGGAGTCATAGATGCAAGCATAACCAACAGAATACAAGAGATCGAAGATAGAATCTCAGGAGTAGAAGATACCATAAACAACATTGACACCACAGTAAAAGAACATACAAAATGCAAAAAATTCCTGACCAAAACATCCATGAAATGCAAGACACAATGAGAAGACAGAACCTAAGGATAATAGGTATGGAAGAGAGTGAAGATTCCCAACTTAAAGGACCAGTAAATATCTACAACAAAATTATAGAAGAAAACCTCCCTAACTTAAATAAAGAGATGAACATAAATATACAAGAAGCTTAATGAACTCCAAATAGATTTGACCAGAAAAGAAATTTGTACCGTTACATTATAATGAAAACACCAAATACACAAAACAAGAAAAGAATATTAAAAGCAGTAAGGGAAAAAGGTCAAGTAACATATAAAGGCAGACCTATCAGAATTACACCAGACTTCTCACCAGAGACTATGAAAGCTAGAAGATCCTGGGAAGAACTCATACAGACCCTAAGAGAACACAACTGCCAGCCCAGGCTGCTGTACCCAGCAAAGCTCTCAATTAACATAGATTTGGTAAAACAAAAATATTCTAGGACAAAACCAAATTTATACAATATGTTTCCACAAACCCTGCCCTACAAAGGATATAAATGGTAAACGTCAACCCAACGAGGGAAACCACATTCGAAAAAACACAAGAAAGTAATCTTTCAACCAACTGAAAAGAAGATAGTCACACAAAACTAAAAGTAACACCGAACATAACAGGAACCAACAATCACTATTCCTTAATATCTCTTAACATCAATGAACTCAATTCCCCAATAAAAAGACATAGACTGACAAACTGGATCCATAAAGAGGACACAGCATTTTGCTGCATTCCAGAAACACACCTCTGGGATAAAGACAAACACTACCTCAGAGTAAAGGACTGGAAAACAAGTTTCCAGGAAAATGGCACCAGGAAACAGGCTGGAGTAGCCATTCTAATATCGGATAAAATCGACTTTCACCCAAAAGTCATCAAAAAAGATAAGGAAGGACACTTCATACTCATCAAAGGAAAAATCTACCAAGAAGAATTCTCAGTTCTGAA
>CM052719.1:44903956-44943573 GCA_028551405.1 Uromys caudimaculatus
ATCAATGGACAGATCTTGGAATCACAAACTAAACAGAGACACAGTGAAACTAACAGAGGTAAGGAACCAAATGGATTTAACAGATATCTATAGAACATTTCATCCTAAATCAAAAGAATATACCTTCTTCTCAGCACCTCATGGTACCTTCTCAAAATTAACCATATAATCAGTCACAAAACAAACCTCCACAGATAAAAGAAGATTGAAATAATCCCATGCCTCCTATCAGATCACTACGGATTAAGGCTGGTCTTCAATGACAACAATAACAACAGAAAACCCACATACACATGGAAGCTGAACAATGCTCTACTCAATGATAACTTGCTCAAGGAAGAAATAAAGAAAGAAATTAAAGACTTCCTAGAATTTAATGAAAATGAAAGTACAACATACCCAAACTTATGGGACACAATGAAAGCAATGTTAAGAGGAAAACTCATAGCTTTGAGTGCTTCCAAAAAGAAACTGGACAGAGCATGCACTAGCAGCTTAACAGCACACCTGAAAGCTCTAAAACAAAAAGATGCTAATGCACCTAAGAGGAGTAGAAGGCAGGAAATAATCAAACTCAGGGCTGAAATCAACCAAGTAGAAACAAAAAGAACTATACAAAGAATCAGCAAAATAAGGACTTGGTTCTTTGAGAAAATCCACAATATAGATAAACCCTTAGCCAGACTAACCAGAGGGCACAGAGACAGTATCCAAATTAACAAAATTAGAAATGAAAAGGGAGACATAACAACAGATTCTGAGGAAATTCAAAAAATCATCAGATCCTACTACAAAAGCCTATACTCAACAAAACTGCAAAATTTGGAAGAAATGGACAATTTCCTAGACAGATATCAAATACCAAAGCTAAGTCAGGATCAGATAAACCATCTAAACAGTCCCATAATGCCTAAAGAAATAGAAACAGTTATTAAAAGTCTCCCAACCAAAAAACAAACAAACAAACAACAAAAACAAAAAAAACCCAGGACCAGATAAGTTCACTCCAGAATTCTATCAGACCTTCAAAGAAGACCTAATACCAATACTCCTCAATCTATTTCACAAAATAGAAACAGAAGGAACACTACCCACTTCCTTCTTTGAGGTCACAATTACACTGATACCAAAACCTCACAAAGACCCAACAAAGAAAGAAAACTTTAGACCGTTTTCCCTTATGAATACTGATGCAAAAATACTCAATAAAATTCTCGCAAACTGAATCCAAGAACACATCAAAACGATCTTTCATCATGATCAAGTAAGCTTCATCCCAGGGATGCAGGGATGGTTCAATACCCGGAAATCCATCAATGTAATCCACTATGTAAAAAAGAAAAAAAAATGGTCATTTCATTAGATGCTGAAAAATCATTTGACAAAATGGAGCATCCCTTCATGATAAAAGCCTTGGAAAGATCAGGAATTCAAGGCCCATATCTAAACATAGTAAAAGCAATATAGAGCAAACCAGTAGCCAACATCAAACTAAATGGAGAGAAATTCGAAGCAATCCCACTAAAATCAGGAACTAGACAAGGCTACCCTCTCTCTCCCTATCTATTCCCTGTAGTAATTGAAGTTCTATCTAGAGCAATTAGACAACAAAAGGAGGTCAAAGGAATACGAATTGGAAAGGAAGTAATCAAAATATCACTATTTGCAGATGATGTGATGGTATACTTAAATGACCCGAAAAACTCCACCAGAGAACTGCTGCAGCTGATAAACAACTTCAGCAAAGTGGCCAGATATAAAATTAACTCAAACAATCAGTAGCCTTCCTATACTCAAAGGATAAACAGGCTGAGAGAGAAATTAGGGAAATGACACCTTTCAAAATTGTCACAAACAATATAAAGTATCTTGGTGTGACTCTAACCAAACAAGTGAAAGATCTGTATGACAAGAACTTCAAGTCTCTGAAGAAAGAAATCGAAGAAGACCTCAGAAGGTGGAAAGATCTGCCATGCTCATGGATTGGGAGGATAAATATAGTAAAAATGGCCATCCTGCCAAAAGCAATCTATAGATTCAATGCAGTCGCCATCAAAATTCCAATTCAATTCTTCATAGACATAGAAAGAGCAATTCTCAATTGATTTGGAACAACAAAACCCAGGATAGCAAAAGCTATTCTCAACAACAAAAGAACCTGTGGAGGAATGAGCATCCCTGACCTCAAGCTGTACTACAGAGCAGTAGTGATAAAAACTGCATGGTATTGGTGCAGTGACAGGCAGGTAGATCAATGGAATAGAATTGAAGACCCAGAAATGAACCCACACACCTACGGTCACTTGATTTTCAACAAAGGAGCTAAAATCACCCAGTGGAAAAAAGACAGCATTTTCAACAAATGGTGCTGGTTCAACTGGCGGTCTACATGTAGAAGAATGAGAATTGATCCATTCCTATCTCCCTGTACAAAGCTGAAGTCCAAGTGGATCAAGGTCCGCCACATAAAACCAGGTACACTTCTAACATATACAAAGAACTCAAGAAGTTATACTCCAGAAAACCAAATAACCCCATCAAAAATTGGGGAACAGAGCTAAACAGAGAATTCTCAACTGAGGAAATTCGCAGGGCTGAGAAGCACCTAAAGAAATGCTCAACATCCCTAGTCATCAGGGAAATGCAAATCAAAACAAGTCTGAGATTCCACCTCACACCAGTCAGAATGGCTAAGATCTAAAACTCAGGTGACAGCAGATGCTGGCGAGGATGTGGAGAAAGGAACACTCTTCCATTGTTGATGGGATTGTAAGCTGATACAGCCACTCTGGAAATCAGTGTGGCAGACCCTCAGAAAAATGGACATAATACTACCTGAGGATCCAGCTATACCTCTCCTGGGCATATACCCAAAAGATGCTCCAACATGTAATAAAGGCACATGCTGCACTATGTTTATAGCAGCCATAATCATAATAGCCAGAAGCTGGAAACAACCCAGATGTCCTGCATCAGAGGAATGGATACAGAAAATGTGGTACATTTACACAATGGAGTACTACTCTGCTATTAAAAGCAATGACTTAATGAAATTTGCAGGCAAATGGATGGAACTTGAAAATATCATCCTGAGTGAGGAAACTAAGTTACAAAAGAACGAACATGGTATGTACTCACTTATAAGTGGATATTAGCCCAAAAGTTCAGAATACCCAAGTTTCACTTTACAGTAACTGCTGGACTGAGAGTGAAGTCCCAGATGGAGGAGTTGGAGAAAGGACTGAAGGAGGTGAGGGAGTTTGTAGCCCCTTGGAGGGAGCAACAGTGTGAACTGGCCTGATCCCCCGGTCCTCCTGGAGGCTGGACCACCAACCAAAGAATACACATCGAGGGACCCATGGTTCGGACCACATATGTGGCAGAGGAGGGCCTTGTTGTCCATCATGGGGAGGAGAGGCCCTTGGTCCTGAGGGTGTTAGAGTCCCCATTAAAGGGGAATGTCAAGGGTGGTGGGGTGAGAGATGGAATACCCTCATAGAGGTGGGGTAGGAATAGGGGTTAGGGGGTTTCCAAAGAGGAGACCTGGAAAGGGTGAAACATTGGAAATATAAATAAAGTATTAAAAAATAAATAATTAATTAAAAAATAATTTAAAAAATTAAAAAAAAAAATAAAATGGAAGTGTAAAAACCCCCAGGGACTGACTAAATAATATTTTGTTAACTTGACAATTTCTTAATATTGGTGGAAAAGGAACAACAGCAGCTGAGAGACACTGGTTATGGACAAAACTGAGGAACTAGGCCAACCCATATACTATAAGAATGTGTTGACATTAGAATGGAAGGCTGCAATAGTTTAAGATGGGGACATACTTACATATGTGTATCTATAGGGAATCAAAAAATACAATTACCATCAAAACTTACATAGATATGACCAGGAAAAAACTTTTAACAACAAAGACATGAATGTTTTCACAAAGCAAATAGACTAGGTGATTTTGTAGATTTTCTTAGTTAATGACTTCTCTAAAATATGCATGGAAATCAACTTCAAAAGGGCTAGCCCAAATGATTGATCACACAGAGATGAGATAGACAATGCACAGACTGGACAGCAAATGCTATAGCTAGCTCTTTTAAGACTAACCATTGTTTTTGTTGGGACCTAAGGAGGAATTCTTCACCCCTGCTCACCAAGAAGCAATTATAAGAAGACTGTCATCCTGGTTTCTTTAGTTGGGGTGGATGGTTTTAGTCATTTTATGTGTTATAGTTATTATCATCTAGGGTGATAGTTGTCATTGGTTATTTTCAGAGAGCAAACAAGATAATGATGGGGAAAAGGAAAAGGAAATAATAGCAAAAATAAAAATAAATGATAAAATAATATTTTTAATAAAATGTAGAATCTACTAGTCTTAAATGTTTTATTTTGTCATTGATTAATATATAATGAATGAAATTTAAACTAGTTTTATTTGACTACTGTTTAGAGATTGAAATTTGAGGTTGTTTTGTAGTTTGATAGAAATTTAAGGTTGTGTTGCTTGAAAATTCTATCTTGATAGAAATGTAAGGATGTTTTGTTAGAGTACTGTTTGATATATTGTACCTAAGCAGCTTATTTAAAATGTGATATAAAGTCCTAGTTTTATGGTTGACATAATTAGTCTACTGTGTGTAGATTATTAATGTTTTAGAAAAAGACTTTTTAAAAACAGAAACTGGGACATGAAGTGGAAATTTCTGGTTTTTTGGAAACTCAGTTGTTTCACATGCTGTTTTTTATGGAAGCTGTCTTAGGAGAGAACTTTTTGTTGAAGTAGACACGTGGAAGAGCATGTGGTATGATCCTGAAGAAGTGTGAGATGGCATATTACGTTTGGAAAGAGTATTTGTAGAACCTAACAGACACTGAATGAATGCTTTTGCCTTACTAGGCTTTGCAAAACTTCACCTGACTTAGCTGATCTTTGTTGGTCCTCAGTGGGAGAAGAAGAGCCCAGGCTTGCAGAGACTTGATATGCCAGGGCTGGGGCTAACAGGGGGAGGAGGTGCTCCATTTTCTCAGAAGAGAAGGGAGAATGGAACTGCGGGATGGAGGAACTGCGAGGGGTACAGTGATCAGGATGTAAGGTGAATAAAGACATAGAAATATAACAAAGGAGATATAACGAATACACACAATGTATATGTTAGCAAAAATGAGAAATCAATGAGAAAAAGAGAAAATGAGAGTTCTGACTATGATCTAATGGCAGTTCAAGTATGAAATACATACCAATTCAAAATACAAACTATGTTTCTTGACCTGAGTACAATACATGTACACACATGGTTGAGCTCTGATATTGACATATGCACCCTCCACATACAAACACACACACACAAAACAAATAATGTAAGACACATATTTATTTAATGAGTGCTTAGATACCATATGATATAGTTGGCTATGATTAAGAGAAAATAAAAAATATTCATATTTTGTCAGTAAAAAGTAAATAAGTATTACACATTAACCTTCACTGGAGGCCTATTTCTTTTCTAAACATGTAAAAAATAAATAAAATTTGGTTTAGCCCCAAAATGTAAATCATATTCATGTTATATTGTGTTTACTGGATACTGTATCATAAAACATGAGCACCTACCATTTTAAATGATCCACAATACATCAAAAATAAAATGAAAACTAAAATAGAAACACATTCAGCAGTATAAACAAATATAATAAAAGTGCAAGAGATACTTCCTAAAAATAGCTGGTCTCTGGGAAGCAAAAGTTTAATGATTGAATACCTTTCATGCACAATGAAAACTATAAACAGAAAGAACAAAGGGGTTCAACAAAATGCAAGCCAAATGCTTGTGAAGAAAATTACACCCAGTAAGTAAAGTTCAAAATGCCAAAATCAGCAAGAAAGAGGACGATCTGAAAACCAGTGAGAAAACAATACACATTAGAGACCAAAGGAAACACAAAAGCATCCCAAGTCTGCTTCTCAAAAAAATGTGCCCCATAAGGTGAGAGAGTCACTTATGTGTGTGTGTGATTAATGGGCCATGTGGCTTCTTACATAGTTCTACCATTCAGATAGCAGTTCAATCGGAGCAATTGCTAAACAAGAACATAATTTGGGAAATCTCAATTGGTATAAATAATAATAAATATATATTATATATATAATAAAGATAAGAGAGTGAATTAATTCTGAGGCTGCAGGCAAGCAAATTGGAAAAAAATCTTTTAAAAATGTAAAATAGTCTCATAATTTTTGTGGTAAGAAAATTGCTGAAGAGTAGGACCACATAAACCAATGAATCAAGGAAGCATTGTAAGAAAATGAACTTGTTATTATTAAAATTATCCTGATCATACATCAGAAGGCAGAACACAACAAGATTTTATTGTGTACAAAAAAATAAAGACTACAAAAGAGAAAATTAGGATAAAACAACATTATTATAAAATAACAAATATAGAGGAATTGAGAGAAGACTCGGTGGTTAGATCACTAGCTGCCCTTACAGAGGACCCAAGTGCAACAAGACATACATTGTAGCTTACCCAGTCTGTATCTCCAGTTCTAGGGAATCGGATACCTGCTTCTGACCTCTGCTGGCATCACACACACATAGTGTTCAAGCATATCCAGGAAACACACAAACACAAAATATAAAATAAAAGTAACACATAATGCCATTTAGTCATAAGGATATTAACACCTTTACAATTATATGTGGTAGACACGAAAGCTGTGAGGCTGTATCTGCGAAAGAAGCTTGAAGATTTCATAACAAAACACGGCTCAATAGAACCTGGTAGGGTTTGTACAACTGAATATTTACTCTTCATTCTGTATATTCATTTTAATAACATTTTTGCTTTACTGTGATGATGCTTTTTTTTTTTTAAACCAGAACATTGTTAAAATATATTTGCAATAAAATTTTCGGTTAAGGAAAAGTTGTTTTCAGTGTTGCTTTAAAATCCTTTTAGTTTTCTTTTTGTATGTATTTTTTTTTGACAATACAAATTTAAGTTTTATTAGAATCATAGTATAGACGGGATAACTTTACTAGCAAGTGAATATGTTCTAGATTTTTCTAGGATTATCTTGCTTTTGAAGTTACATTAAAAAACAAACAAACAAACAAAAAACAACAACAAAAAAAACTAACTGTGGAGTCACTTAAATGAGGCCATACTTAGAAGTAGTAGCAGGATGCTTCTTTTTGATTTCCAGCCAGGGCTTGAGCCCAGTGCCTCAGACATGCCAGGAAGGAGCTACCATCAGTTGTGGTCTACCAAACAAGGCCTCGGCCTCAGCCTCATGACATCCTGTACGCAAGAAATCAAAAAAGAGTTCCTGAAATCTGTGACATGTGTGTGTGTGTGTGTGTGTGTGTGTGTGTGTGTGTGTGTGTGTGTGTGTGCGTGTGTGTGTGGTTTTTCAAGACAGGAATTCACTATGTAACCTTGGCTGTATTGGAAATCAATCTGTAGACCAGGCTGACCTTGAACTCACAGAGATTCACCTGCTACTGCCTCCTGAGTGCTGAGATTAAAGGCATGCACCACTTGGCCTGCGTACTTTAAAAGATAATTATAAACCAGATGCACACAAATTGAAAAAAGTTAAATATTTGTAAAATCCTTTTAATTTAAATAATTCTACATCCATAAAAGATGGCACCCAATTATATCAGAGGTGAAATTATTGACAGGAAGTGAGATTAGTTGTATTAGAAGAATTTATGTGACCAAAAATATTTATAAATGCTTGGATGTAGATGTCAGTATATGAAAGCCAATAAATTTCCAAGATTACTTTAGAAATTAGATAAAACCCAATCCACAGTATATAGTGAAAAGAATTGTATTTATCATAATAGCACAATTGTTTGGAGAAGGTGTATATTATTAACTGTATATTATAAACAGAATCTAAATCAAAATAACAACTTTTCAACAATAAATTGCCTGGCTTGTTGCCTAAGCTCTTTTATGTCGAGGACTCATAAAACTCAAATCCAATCCAATCCAATCCAATCCAATGCAGTGCAATGCAATGCAATCCAATCAATGTAGTGTAGCCAAGTAGGAGCAAGACAGACAGAGAATTGCAGACCACCACGCCACCCATAGACCTGCCCTTGGCACTGAGGGGCCATGACACCGCTTGCTGCCACAGCAAATGTACCTGAGATGGGGGATGTCATGTGGGGACCTGCCAGCCAGGTAGCTAGCCTGAAACAAAACCTACCCTGCCTCTCCTCAGCTTGCCAACTACAGTAATCTGGAGAGCTGGCCCTTCCCCCTCACTGGCTGTAGCACTAAGAATAGCAGATCCTGCATCTTGCCTGGGTAACACAATGGAGCTAGCTCTGATGGCAAACACAAGGGTAAACCAGCTCTAGAAGAGCCTCGTGGATTTTAATCACTGACCCATCTCTCTAGCTGCCTGAACCTATGATCCTTGAATGCTAGACAAACAGTACCACTGAGGTATAACTTCAGCCCCAGACATTTGTTGATTCAAAATTGTAGAGAATATTTTTCACAATTCAAATATTATTTTATATTGTGACACAAAACTACTCCCCCCTGCCTTTTTACCATGCAACTTCATGATTACAAGAAGGAAAGGAAGCCAGGAAATGTTCTATAGTCAAGTTTTGAGACTCATAAAGGATTCTCAGAGATCAGAAGCTAAGATGGGAGGAGGTATTTTTTTAATTTGGTTAAAACATATTGGAAATTCTGCCTTATTTTTTATTATCAAAGACTGAGAGGGTCAAATCAATTAGATGCACAGAATGAAAAGGTTAATGTCCTTACCTACCTACCTAATGCCACCAACTTGTATGAGCAGCTTTCATTGTATGTAACACATTGAACTTTCTTAATGAATGCCAGTGAATGTATCTCTAATAAGTCAGAGTCTCCCTTATAGTTCAGAGACAACTTTTTAAATTTTAATTCAAGAACAAAGAAATTGCATTAAATTCTACCCTTGCCAAGAGATTTTGATTAACATTTGACATCAGTATTGAGCTCTGAAGCATTTTAGGAGAGGTTACTCAGGATTTAATATCTTGGAACACACACTTAAGTATATTACCTAAGAAATCCTGCAGACCTCATAGTAGGAAGAGTCCTATTCTGAAATATTAACTTGATTTAGTGCCTTAGAAACTGTCTTATAAAGGGTTGCTAAAAAGCAGACATGGGAGTAGCAGATAGAATCCATTTGCTCTCCTCTAAAATTATTTAATTACTATCGTTCAGTTCCCCAATTCACTGCATAACAATCAAATTCACCCATTTAATTGTAGCTATTTTATGAAATTTATAGCTCGGCAATAGAATTCAAAATTAGGTAGTATATTCTCATCTGTCTCCATCTCTACTAAAATCTATTAAAAATTTTTGGTGCATTTTCTGCTTACAGTTGTCTTTCTAAATAAAGTGAAGTATGTTAAACAACAATTCACTGGGTGACTATTCTTATTGGTGAGAGTTATTGAATGACCTTATCAAATAATTCTGTAAAAAATAACTATGTTTAATAAAAACCCATCTGAATTGCTTCAGGTAATGGAATGTGTGAGTCCTACTCATTCTGTGAAAATCAAAATTGGTGCAATATATCCCTTGCTGTCAGGGTTTTAAATTCTCTGAAGCATCAGGAATATTGGAAATTGGGGTTGAGACAAGAAAACTGCCCCAGAGAAAAAAATAATGAGATAAAATAACTTGATAAGAAAGGAAATATTTTTATGTTTAATTTGCCATTTTCAAAATATTTTGGTAAAATATTAATTCTCATTATCTAATTTAAGTTTATCTGTCTGTGCCTACTTACTGTGTATTACAACTTACTACTTCCTCTTTAAAAAGTAAACGTATCTAATGTATAAAATCCTATTGGTCTTCCTAAATATATCTTAGTCATTCAAAAGTAAATATGTACATTTGGAAATATGAATATTATAGCATATTGTTATTTTTATGCCTTTTAATTATTTCACATTTCTGAAATAGAAAAGCATATTAATTTTTTAAACAAATTGTATTTGGGAAGTAAGGCTTCTGAACATAGAGGGATGAAGTTCTATATTTATATCACATCATGTATAATAATTAAGACAAATGACTTAAAGCACTAAACATAAAATCCAAACTTGTAAAAGTCTTGTAAGAAAAAAGATATTTTATTTTTTTCATTAGTTTGGATGTAGCATTGATTCTTCACTTTGGAACCAGAAATGCAGTGCTAGGGTTAAGAGGAATCAAGTTAAATAAATAGAATTCCCTAAAGCATATTCTTTCACACATTTCAAATTTCAGGTCTGTCATTGAAGAGTTTCAATGTTCTCACTCCCTCCTAAAAAACTGTAAAAAGCTAACCATCCTGATAAAAGGAAGAACTATGTTTAGATATAGCATGTGATACAGTTATACTTTGGGTAAGCCAGGAAAGCTACAGAGATATACTATACTTTATTCTGTCAAAGAAATGGGTTTCACTGTACTACAGAGAGTGACCACAGACAGACAGATACATGAAAACCCATTTTGCTAAAGTTGAGAAACAATTGGGGTAAGCTTAGGTAGGAAAATGAGAATTATAATTATCAAGAAACAGAATAATAATTCATAGGGTTCTTTATCACATTTTGAAAATAATTATTGGAGGCAAATATTATTTTGTTTCTGAGAGTAAAAAGGAGAAAACTGTTGCTTTTTAGAGGATTCTATATTAAAAAAAAACAAGATTGACTTGGGGAAGAGATTATATTATCTGAGACTAAATTTTATGACACAAGTTGCTGAGTACTCTTTAGAACATAACTCACTTTGAGAAGGAAGACACCAAATGACTCAGTTCTGTGTATTTTGTTGATAATCAGCCTTGGTCATTGAAGAATGTAGATGGATGGGGGCAACAAAAGTACATTCTTAAAAGAAAATGGTCAATTTGAGGATATTATGCATTGTTTATTTCTAAGTGTTTGGCGTTCTAGAAAAGACAATATCATAGAGGCTAGAACATTACTAGAAAGCTGGAGGGGGAAGAATTTGGAGTAAGTGAAACAGAATATCTTTAAGGCAGTGAAACTTCAGCATGATAACAAAATAGTGAGCATACCAATTCTTCAGTCAGAACCAAAAGAATAGATAACATTTAACATATATATATATATATATATATATATATATTATATATATATATATAAAATATATATATATATGTGTGTTTGTGTGTGTGTGTAAAACCTAATTAATTATGGACTTTGACTGATCAGAATAAATAATGTTTATTTAATAGTTTTTTGTAACAAGGTTCCACTGTGGTTTAGAAGGTTTTAATGGCACTGTTTGTAATAATGTTAGTATGAAGGCTATAACAAACCATGTGTCCCACCCAGTTTGCTGGGAACTTGCAGCTGGTATGAAAATATATGAACAGATACTAAAGAAAAATATTTAATTCATCAACAGAGTTGTTTCAGTGTGTAAAAGCGAACAATGGGGTAAATAGAACACCTGCTAATGATATGTGTGATAAGACTGTAGTATTTATATATTTAAAGAAATACTCCAACTAGCAAGCCAAAATGTAATACTATAATAGATTAAAATATAGGTGAAGGAGTTAATGGTCTTATTTTTAATAAAACATACATGTGGCTAACGTGGATACATGCTCAAATTATGAATGAAATGTATATAAAAGCCTTAAAAACATGACTTTATATCCATTATCATACAAGAAAAACTAAATGAATCAAAAGAATAACAAGAGCTGGTGAAAATGTGGATAAACTGGAACTTTTGTGTACTATTGGAGGCCACTCAAGACATTAAATATAGACTTATTATATTCTTGAGCTGATCTGCTTCTGAGTATTTATTTATATAGTTTTTGATAGAAGGGTTTTGGTAGAGTTATTGCACATTAAATTATTTCATATTCATTTCCAGTAGCCAAGAGGGAGAAAGAATAGAAATATCTGTTTGTGGATAAATGGATTTAAAAAGTGCACAAAAATTACAAACTATTTCCTACAGAATTATGTTCAGGGTTGAAGGTGAAGTATAAACTGTTAAGCTCTACAGCATAGTAGAATCTTGGCAGCATTGTGGTCAGGCTAATACCAAAAGAAATCTCTAATAATTCCACTTGCTTGCATGTGGCAATTATCATGAAATTGATTGAAACACTCAAAATGATTCTATTTCTGTTCCCAGTACCTAAAATATAGAATAAAAGCAAACTTTCTTTCAAAGTTATAAAACTTCAGTTTGTGGGTTTGCTAGCTGTAAAGATCTATTTCATAACAATGGAATGCATTTACCCAAAGACTTTAAAGAAAGTTTTGGTGGTTAAAAATAAAAAAAAAAAATGTATGACCCTAATGTATTTATTGAATTTGTTATTAGTGGGGTACTGTTTTATATACCACATAAAAAAGTAGCTATTAAAACATATTTATTTTTATAGCTATAATTGGTACCTTAGACTGGGTCATTTATTGATAGTAAAAGCTCATTGGAACAACAGTCCAGGAACTTGCAGAGTTCAAGGGATAAAAGACAGGCACTGTTTAGATGTGGCAACAGGACATGTTTTTATATTGCATGCAATAAGAAAATCCCATAGAAAGATAATAAGAAAGCTTCAGTCTCTGACACATCTATCTTCTTACAAGGATCCTGACCCTACAGGAGTGACATTAATCTATTCATGAGGATGGAGCCCTCATTAATCTACTAATTCATTTAGAAGATTAGTTCCCACATTAATCTATTCATGAGGTTGGAAGGATTACATTTCTATCACATGAGTGGTATGATGTACATGCTCTGTGCTGTTCTAGTATTCACAGGTCAGGAAGAAAGGAGAAATCTGTCAAGACTGACGAAGAAGAAGGGGCTCTGAAGTAAAAGACAAGAGAAGAGTGATTTGTTTTAAACTAAGGTAATACATTTCAGGAGGAAACTATGTGGAACCTCCAAGGTTTGTTGTTTATTTAACAATGTTGTTTCTTTCTTGTGTTTGCATCACAAGAGTAAAAGGAAATGGTCATTGGATGTGTTGGGGTGTAGATCACTAAAAGTTTTATTTCTAATTTCTTTTATTAAGAAAAGTTAAAACCAACAATTAAGGGTCAATAACTTTTCATGAAGCATAGTGCTTCTCATCACCTTCTCCATCCATGACGGCATGTTGAAGGACCAGTCATGTGCAGTCATCTATTATAGTTGTGCTTATAATTACAAGCTAAAGATTTTTCTGTAAGGCAACATTCCCAAGCATCCAATACTGCCATCCCATGCCTGCTACATTCACTCCATCCCCTTTGCTGTGACATCCTCCAGACTTTGGAGGGTACAGACATCAAGTTTTAGGGATGAACACTTAGCATTTGCTTATTCTCAGAACGTTTACTAGATATAAATCTCTGTTTTAAGCTTTGCTTTCTGAATAATTAGAATTGTTAAGGATGACATTCCACAAAGATGAAGAGAATGTAACATTTGGGTTGTTTTCAGTTTCTGGCTATCACAAATAAGGCTGCTATGAACATAGTAGAACATGTGCTCCTGTGGTATGGTGGGGCATCTTTTGGGTATATGCCCAAGAGTGGTATAACGGAGTCTTCAGTTAGATCTATTTCCAATTTTCTGAGGAACCTGCAGATTGATTTCCAGAGTGGTTGTACTAGTTAACAATCCCACCAGCAATGGAGGAGTGTTCCTCTTTTTCCACATCCTTGCCAACATGTGTTGTCACCTGAGTTTTTGATCTTAGACATTCTGATTGGTATAAGGTAGAATCTCAGGGTAGTTTTGATTTACATTTTCCTCTTCACTAAGGACGTTGAACATTTATTTAACTGCTTCTTTGCCATTAGGAATTCCTTTATTGTATATTCTCTGTTTAGTTCTATATCTCTTTTTTGGGGGGGGCAGAATTGTTCCTGTCTAAAAGAACTGCAGGGACAACATTGGAGAAGAGACTGAGGGAAAGGAAGTCCAGTGACAGATCCAAATTGGGATTCAGCTCAAGGGGAGACTCCAAGGCCTGACACTATCACTGATGCTATAGTATGCTTACATACATGAACCTAGCATGGCTGCCCTCAAAGAGGCCCACAAGCTGCTGAAAGAGTCATATGCAGATACTTACACCCAGCAGATACTTACACCCAACAGGTCAGAAGCAGGGTACCCCTGTGGCTGAATTAGGGAAAATCTGGAGGAAACTGAGGGGCAGGGTAACCCCATTGTAAGACTAGCAGTCTCAACGAACCTAGAACCCCAGGATCTCTCAGACATTGAGCCACCAACAAGGCAGCATACATCAGCTGATATGAGGCCACCAACACATATAAAGTAGAGGACTGACTGGTCTGGCCTCAGTGAACAAAAATATACCTTACTCTCTACAGACTTGACACCCCAGGCAGTGGGGAGGTCTTGTGTAGTAGGGGTGATGGTGAAGACATCCTCTTGGAGACAGGGGAGGAAGTATTGGGTGAGAAAAAGTCAGAGGGTAGACTGGAGGGGATAATGACTGGAGTGTAAAAAAACATTAAAGAATAATAATATTAGCAATCAGCCACACCTACTAATTCTTCCCAAAACAGATCCATCAACTAGGGTCAAAGCATTCAAACACACAAGTCTAGGGGATCCAGTGAGAGTCAACCCACCACATTGATTCAGAGATTTTAAATTCATTTTCTTTATTGATACTTCATTTAAAATTTTCTTGATATATTCTCCTTATATTTAACTTTGTTATTTCTTTTATTTTCACTCTTTATGATTGATTTAGGTAGATTTTCCTTTCTCTTTATGTGTGTTTTTAAGTGAGTATTTTAATGTTTTAATTTAGGATAGTCTTTTATTTAATTTTATGTTTGGTGTTAAAATCTTTTCTTTTAAATTTAATCTAGTCACCTAATCTTGAACAGTTATTTAAAATCTCAATATGTTATTTCAGATTATAATACAGTTTACTGTATATTTTGATATATTTCTGTCTATATAACTATTGGAAATTTGTCTGTCTTCCCATTATTGATTTCCAGTCTTATTTCACTGAGTGTAGAGAAAATTGTATGCATGATTTTGTTTATGATAAATAATCAGAGCTTAGTTTAAGGCAAGTAATTAGTCTCTTCTGTTTTATATTCCAAGGAAACAAAGAATACATATTCTGTTCTTGGGTTAACTGTGTTTTCCTACTGATGGAAGTGATTTTACATTCTCTATCCTTGCTGATATTAATTCTACATTAATAACAAATTGAAAAAAGTTTATTAAAACTTCCAACTATTTCTCCTTTGTACCTTAGTGATTTATTGTTTATATTTTATAGTCATTCTTGATTAGGCATGCACATTTAGAATCACAGTGCATTTGTGGGGGTTTCAACATTTTTATAATTGTACAACTTATACCACAAATTTGATTATGTCTGTCTGGCTCTCTATTCCACACTCTTGTTCTCTCCTTTCTTCTTCAGTCTTTTTTATATAAATGGTCAGTTTCATTTGATTGAGATTATTGACACATCTTTTTTTATAGTATGTATTTCATAGACTTTCATTTGATGCTAGCTATATAATTGCATGTTCAGCAAATTTCATATAGACAATATATATGTAGGTCATAATACTTTAGATTCAGTCAGAGAAATATCTTTCACTTAATTTGTACAGCAATTACGTTAATTACATAAATATGGCTCCTGATGTCTTAGGGGCTAGGTTTCCCTCTTCAGCTTTTGTTCTGTGTTTGGTTTAGCCGTTTCAATTTACATTGTCCTTCCTTTCTTCCCTCCTTCCCTCCCTCCCTCCTTCCTTCCTTCCTTCCTTCCTTCCTTCCTTCCTTCCTTCCTTCCTTCCCTCCCTCCCTCCTTCTCTCCCTCCTTCCCTCCCTCCCTCCTTCCTTCTTTTCTCTCTTCTTTGCCTCATTTTCATTGATTGAACATGCTGTTGGGTTTATTCGCTTGTGTTTTTCCTACAATTACATCTTGATTTTTTCTATAATATTTTAAATGTACTCTTGATATAGCATTTTTGGTCGGTTTTGTGGATATCTTTGTCTTTAGCTTTGCAGTTGTGCTGTGTAGCATTTCAATTCTGGTCCCAGGGAAAACAAAGATTCTGTGGACAAATACTCACCAATGGATAGGAGTGATTTTCTTTATATGGCAAAGGACTTGGAACCTCATTCCTCTGGAATCTTGTCTGAATTACTTCTAGGTTTGAGAGTAACTCAGAACAATTAGCTGTATGTTTTCCTAAGTCAGTACTCTACACTCATTTCTACCAATCCACAAGCTGAGAATATCAACAAACACAATAGGATGCCTTTATTAGTGTTTTAATTGCTTGACTATATCCTATTCACTTTTAAACCCCACTTATATTTTATGAGAGTTTCTTAATTTATGACTTTTGGTTTTGTTTTTTAACTATGAGAGAATACTTGAAATTTCTCCCATATTGGGACAGGTTGTTCAGAACAATCTGCAAACATTTTACTCAGCCTTGGTCATTCATAACAGGTACAGATAACCTTTTCCTTATTCTTTTTGAGATGAGTCCTCCATTTTAATTCGACACCTGTGATCCAGGCCTTCATGAGGTAAGGTGGATGTAGGAAGAATGTCATGAGGTCAACGGTAGTTAGCCAGTTCCATGTGGCCAGAGCCACAGAGCAAGTAGTCACTGTCCCCACCAAATGCATACATAGAGGAAGTATCAAAATGCCTTAAGAGGCTTGGTACAGCTGCCCATATCAAGGTCATATCTCTTTTGGACTCTATACAGACTCGTGATTCTCCTTGCCAACCACTTACTTAAGACCTGAAAGAAAACAGCAGAAGACCTCTACACATCTGATACCTATCAAGTTGGCAGTAGGTTCCAGGCAGCCTACTTTTTTTATTTCTAAAAGCCTCCAAATACCATTGCCACAAGGCATGATGTCAACGTGTTCTCATCAGGGACAGGAAGGCAGTGGGTCTCAGGGTCGCTGTTTTCTCCTTCCACGTTAACTTATTCCCTATGGCACGGCGTTTACCTTTCCACTTCTCAGAACATTAGCTAACTTCATTTCCTGAAGATTTATCCAACTCACACTGCTTGAGTTAAGGGAAAGCAAATTGAAAACCTGTGGTCCAAGTTTAAAGAGGCACTCACTTACATCAAGGTCCTCTGAAGGCTGGTCCTGGAGAGTGAGTGCTGTATTAAATTAACTATCTTGCTTGTCCAACTGTCTTGCTTACTCTATAGTGACCTCAGAGGGGAATTTAAAAAGAAACACACACACACACACACACAAACACACACACACACACATACACACACAACACAGATACCTACCTCAAAAAAAAAAAAAGCCTCAGATTTCTTCCACTCACATTTCCATATTTACTATAATTGTTCCTTTATAATTATCTCTGGTTCATGAAGGGGAATTATTTAAGTAAACCTTGTCATATTCTTTCCCAGTTAACAATCCTCCTTTTCATTTGCCTTCTGCTTCAGGAGCATAAGCTCAAAGTAGTCACAAAATATTCCTAATAGCTTTTATTAAAATTATTCACAGCCCAAGACCCAGGTTCACTTGTTTAGAGTATGCTCAGACTATGGACAAAGAGGCTTGAAATTATACTAGATATCACAGAATGTTATAGCAGCAGAAGACTGTAACTTACACTGAAAAGACTCCCCATCACATCAGCGGGATGGCCTATGTAACAGGTTTAGTGAAAGCACAAGCGTATACTTTACTCGTATATCAATTCCTAAGGTTTCTTTGCCCATTGACCTAAATAAATATTAAATATCATGCAGTATTGAATAATTTTGTGTGGCTATCACCATTAAACTCCTTCTGTAGCTCTTCTGTGTATACTCAAAGATCTACCTGAATATATTGTGTCTGGCTGTCCTTGAATATAAATGTCTGGTATTGTTCATTTTATCCCATTGACTGTGGGATTGAATTACTAAAGACTTATTTTCAATTCACCTCTCTCTTCTATTATGGTAGCAATGATGATAAAGACTTTTATGGGTTTATATACATAAACACATAGACATGTTTTAATAATATCTGTCTGCTCATAGGAACATGAACAACTCACAAGAGGGAAATTGCCTGGGGCTGAGAAACCAACTGCGCATAGCTAGTAAGGTTGTGGGTCGTGGGTCGGGGAGGAGAACCTATTCAACACTTTTCTAAACCAACATAACACTTAACTATATTCTAAGTACGTTTACCCGGAGATAAGTGTGGTAATCAATCCTCATCAAAGAAACTTTCTCTTTCTCAAAAAAACTACAGCCAATCAAAATGCAAAATTGTGGAGACAAGTGGACGCATCTACGAAACAGCTCCTGCATCTAAGGCTAAGGGAGCATTGCGTGAGACGGGGTGGGGGGATTGTGCGAACCAGAGACTCATAGAGTTTGCTATGACATTGTGTCTTCTTGTAATGTTAGAAGATCCACCCATAAATTCTCACCAACATGAGTGCATAAACATGAGCTGAGCAAGGACAGGGAACAATAGACATGCCAGAGTGGATGGGAAAATCTCATCCATAACTGCCCAACCGTACAAAAAGAACTACAGGCAAGTAAAGACTGCAGAAACTGGGAGAACTAGTCTTCCTTCTGAAAGAGAATGCCAATCAATTATTCATTATCAAATATTCAGCCCTGGAAACATACATAAAGCTAGGATAATAAAGACCAAGCTGGTTATACTTAGGAATGTCTATCTATCTATCTATCTATCTATCTATCTATCTATCTATCTATCCATAACATATACATGTACACATGCAATGACAACTAATGAAGAAAGAAACCATGACTTTGAAAGAGAGCACGGAGGGGTAAATGAGAGGTGTGGAGGGAAGAGAGGGAAGGGACATGAATGTAACAAGAATATAGTCTCTCAATTAAAGATAAAAGTGAATCCAGTCATTCACTGTGAATTTTCAGAGCTATTGCATAATCGAACTATCATATTTCTAAAATTATTATAGAACAGCAGTTTGCCCTGATGTACCCACAAATAAGTATAAGCCATTTTTTTTCTGGGAGGGAAACAAAGTGACTTCTTCAGCCAGGTATATTGCATAGCATTCAATATTTGAAGAGCTATTAACATGAACTATATTCATTACGAATTTAAGATTCTTTTCCTAAAATATCCTAATCTTGGTTTCATAATACAATTTAAAAACACCTTTGTTATATTTAAAATTGTGTGGATGTGTATATTTCGCAGTGTGGGTATTGTGTATATGAGTACAGGTGCTTGCAAGGGACAAAAGCACTGGATTCCCTGAAGCTGGATTATAGCCAGTTGTTAGCCACCTACGCTGTGTGCTGGAAATTAATCTAAGTTCTTCTGGAAGAGTATGGTGTGCACACAATCCCACAGACATCTCCCCAGCATTAATTTAATATTTTTCATTATTTTAAAATGTATTTTGCATAACTATGATTTAATTAATTCAGATTTCATATATTTGAATAATTACGGTCACATGTTTATTTTCAAAAGAAAATTAGCTTTAAAAATCATCACAAAAACAGAAATAGCAAGATAATTCAGTGAGTAAAGATGTTTGTTGTCCTCCATGGGTCTCTGGTCTGGCAGAAATGGCCAAACTGTTAATGTTCTCAGAAGCAAAGCAAGGAGCTTTGGCCCGCCCTTGCAGGTAGGTAGTGAGGATCTGGGTCTCATCTGCTATTGTAGCAACACCTATGCCTGCAGAAGGAAGACATGGGTGATGGCAGACATTGGAGGTCTGTGATGATGGCACAGGCATCAGCAGCAACAGCAAGGGTGTGTGTGACCCTGGCCGGCCAAACAGGTCCAAGGTCCAGGGATGAATGCTTCTGGAGAAAGAACTCTTCCCTAAAGCAAAACAGTAAAACAGTCACTCTCAGAAGACTCCGTAAAATAACTTGTGCACTTTATTCCATGTGGATAGAGACTATATAGACATTGAGGAATAGAGTGGGGTCCAGGGGTAGATGCTTCCCATTTGCTTAGATTGATATGCTAGTGATACTTTATTTACAAGGGGATATAGCTGCAAGTGTTTTCTCTATGTGATGGATTGTCATGCTGCTCTCAGTGGGGTGTCTTGGTTAAGTGTTTCAGAGCAGGTAGAGTTAGGAAGGGAATTGCTCCCCCTCCTACAATTCGCAATTCTGAGATTCAGGGGCTTTGCACTCATTCAACCTTACCAGTTCTGTCTGGTGGCATGATCCACTTGGCCCACAGATGTTTGTAGCCACACGTGACTACCTGTTTTATTCCTAGAATGTATGTGGTGGAAGGAAAGCGCTCTCTCTCTCTCTCTCTCTCTCTACTTCCTCTCTCAAACACAAGCTTACATGCTTACATACACAGGAGTATAATTTTTAAATAATATTAAAAATGAAGCAAGCAAAGTAACAGTGCAATAGAAGACGTTTCTTTCGCTTATGAATCAAGTTGGCAATTAGCCTCACTGAACTCTTTTGTTTCTTTCCTTCTGCAAGACTTGAAATGTCATCACCACCAGCTGCATGGGTTGTTTTTATCATTAGCATCAGAAGCAGCAAGGACTTGACATCTCACTTTGGCTGTTTTCTCTTCCTATCTTATCTTTATTAAAAGCAAATGGGATTTTGATCAAATGTGATGTGCAGCCTCCTACAGAATTCAGCACACTTCTTATCAATCATTATGAGCACTTGATGATAGGATCTTGTTAAAAATCTCTAGCCCAAGATATCACATTTTGTTTTCATTTATAGGTTTCAGTTTTAATGGTGTGTATTTATGCTTGCAGAAGCACACATACTATGACATATGCAGAGGACAAACTTTGTGGATTTTGATATTTCCCTTCCATCATGTGGACTCAGAACATTTATCTTATCTTCAGGCTTAACAGCATGTCTCTTACCTGCTCAGCCATCTTGCCAGTTCTCATTTCTTTGGAAAGCCTGGTGTCAATTCTGTTTGTCATGATCATCAAAAATCACAGCACAAACCAAGTATTTTTGTATTAATGCTAAATCTAATATAAATTCACAGAAACAATTCTGAAGAAAGTATAGAAGAAAGGGTTGAACATCAAATATTAAATTGTTTAATGAGGTTGAAATAAGATTATTTCATTCATTCTCTGTGTTACTAACCAACAGAAAGAGGAAGAAATGAGAAAGGAGCTTTAGATTTTTAATGTTTCTTCTCATTATATAAAATGTACTTCCTATAGCTGTTATTAAACTATAAATGGACATTGATTATGAGGATACTAGCAGACAAATGCAAGCATGGACACTGGATATGCTGGCTTTTCTTTGTACATCAAGTACCATCATTGACCAAGGATGACAAACGTGATTCTTCAAAGCCAGTGCCTATAGCCAATTTCAGGTAAGATTTGTCAGAGGAATTAAATGGATACTTGAATCAAAGTAAGAAGAACTGTAAAACGCTTTGAGTTATTTAGTTTCACTGTATCATTATAGCAAATGTTGACGAACTGAAGAGGTGTTGTAAAACGCTGTCATCAAAACAATAAGCAATTGTATAATCTTATGTTGTCTACTGGGGATTGCAAAGAGCAAAACATCTATGTACTCACAGCATGACCAAATCTCTCCTGTTTCATAATTTCTCAGGACCTCAGAACTAAAAGTTTCTGTTTCCTAGGCTCCTTCAGACATTTGCAAAGGCTTTCATTTCCACTTCAGTTCATTGGCTTTGTGTGTGTGTGTGTGTGTGTGTGTGTGTGTGTGTGTGTGTGTGTGTGTGTATGAATGTGTGTGTGTGTAGAATCTGAGTTTTATGACTACACACACACACACACACACACACACACACACGTACACACACATACAACATTGCCAGTTTCCAATTCTACTTTCCTTCCAAGAAAAAAGACAATTCGGACCAAAATGAGGATGAATAGATGACAGAATGGAACTGGGAATATATTTATATATCACAAAGAACTTAAGAGAATGATTATTTTCTTTACAATTTTAATTAAGGATTCAAAGGCAAACTTGTTTGTTCCATTTTCTAGTTAAGGTATAGCAGACAAATGGACCGCTATTTAAGATTGAGAGTCATGACTTCATTAAAACAACGTGGTATAATAATGTGAGACTATCATATCATTAGGACATTCCATTAGTCAATATAGATAAGAGAGAGGGAATTTCTAAGCTAGTGGAGAGTGGAAAAAATATTCTATATGTATGATTAAAGAAACATACACATGATATAGCACCTAAACACTGAAGTTACTATGAGATAAAATTAAACAAACTTAGTAGCCTGTGTTTAAGAGATTCAAATTTTTCTTATAAATTAATAAAAAAATAAAAAGTACAGCACCAAGTAAAAGTGCTACCATAGTAATATTGGAGGCATTTTAATTCTATCACACTAGAAATAAGTTGTTTAGGTTTAGGATATTGCTGTAGTAAGAGACAATTTTATTGGCACTTGCATACTGCAGAAAACTTGAACAATATGTCAATATACACAGACCCTGACAAACATAATTCCGATGCCTTCTGTGAGCATTGTTGTGAGTATTACTGTGAAGTAAGTAATTTTGGAAGATTTATGTAACTCAACAAAGTAGCTAGAAATAAATTAGAGTGTAGCTCAAGATATACCAAACTTAGCAAAATAATTTCTGATCATATATCCAAGCTGCTCTTTCCTGTATCCATAATCCCTATAATTAATTAATTCTCACATTATATGGCTATTGGGAGGGCAGGATTAAGCTAATTATTTTAATCCTTATTTCAACGTTTACCAGGAGAATCTATAATAATACAGCAAGTTTAGGCGCATCAATTATACAATGTTTTTGTACTAGAGGCATGATTGTTGTTAAACTGTGGTTTGTGTCTCAGCTTTCATTCACAGAATTGTCTAGTAACCTTGATTTAAAGAACATTTTAGCACTGGTCACTGAGAAAAGACATGAATGGAACTCCCTAACATGAAGGATATTTATATAAAATTACTTTTAATTTTAAAACTTAAACCTAAAAATGTTTTCACTTTTTAAATTGTGTTTTCTATTTTCCATTGAAAGTAGATTTTTTTCATAGTACATATAATGATTATGGTTTTTCTTCACCCAGTTCCTTCAAAATCCTCCTTACATCCCCTCCCATCCAAACCCTCTCTACTTAGAAACAAACTGGCATCTACATATTGGTAATAAAATAAGATAAAACAAAAACGAAACAACACAACAAAAGAGTGGAATAGGGCAAAGCAAATAAATAGAAGAAAAGGAGCCAGAGAGGGAAATACATAAAAAACACATAGATATTCAAAGTGATTTTTTAAGTTAAATTTCAATTTTGTATTAACCTAATATCTTCAGAAATTAGAAAACTTGGCTTTCATTTTGATGGTTACTTTATTTAAATAAGCATATGTTTACATATTTCCATATATCTTCATAGATGTATGTATGTAGATTTTTCCCCCTCAGGAATAAAGGGTAATTCTGCTCTTTATAAGACAGGTTGCATAACTTTAAATAAGCTATTTTATTCCTCAATTTAATTATAAATATTGAAATTACACTGTTATGCAAATGACAATCATTCAGACACTCTGTCAAAAATAGTTGTACATAGTGAATTTTTAGTCTTCTGCTTTCCCCCAGCACTGTCTAAAGTTATTGTCTCTTTTCCTTCTCAGTGTTTATTGACTCACAAATGACTGCTTACATATGAACATACAACCTATATATATAAATAAACTTCATTGTAATGTCCTTTGTGATTCTCCTGTGAACAATATTAGTAATAATGAAAAAAGCAAATAAAATTTATCATCAATGTTCTTTTTCCTTTTCTGTAGCTAGAGTGAAGTTTATAAAAGAATTATTTCAGAGATCATTCTTGAAATGAGTTTTGATGTTGGAAAAACAAGAGGCAAGTGTCCTCTGCCTGTTCCCTTTGGCTGAAGTCCTGAGTAAAAATAGAAAAGAGTAAAGAATGTTGAGGTGACCACACTGTAACTGTAGACTACAAATGAGTTGATCATGTGGCTAACAGTGCTTTCTTCTAATGACCTGATGGATCAGATATAGGAAAGTCATTTCAAAACTCAGCACAGAATCAATACTAACTTATTTCAGAAACATTTCAAAGTCAAGGTGGACTTAATCCAAGATTTCTGAAGTTTTGTTTTGTTTTTGCTTTTCTTTGTGTGTGTGTGTGTGTGTGTGTGTATGATGTCTATGTCATAATTTTCAGTAGTTTGATAATTATGAGCTACATGATTTATCATTATTTCTAATTAACCATCTGGCTTAAATAAACTATGAAAATTCATAGTTTATTTAATATTTAAATTAAATTCACTTCATGAGACATGATACTATATATTTCATCCATCTACTTCAATAACTTTTATATCAGTTTAGAGTAAGTAGAGTATTTTAAACTATATCTGCTGGTATAGAAACTGTAATTGCTTTTCTTTTGTACATATGTATACAATGAAATTGAATTTCAGAATTAAACGACAATTAGATGTTCTTCATGAAAATAAATGGTTAACCATTTGAGCAATAGGCTGAAAGAGGAAAAAGAAAATAGTTCATATCACACACTGAGGTTATTGACTTTTCATTCTTCATTGAACATATTGAGGTAGAAATCTGATTTAAATCATAAAACTAAAGAAATTTATATTTTCTATTTGAAATATGATTGGTGTTAATAAAGATAATTATATCGAGCCAAATGTTTTAACCTAAAATTATCAAGATGCATCATGGTCATTATTTCATAATATTTGTATGCCATATACTTCAGGGTTCTTTCTATTAATAGATTGATATGATGTTTATTTAAAGCAACATTTTCTTTTTTTGTGTGGAAAGAGCAGGATTTAAGAATGTACTTGTTGAAGCCAAGCAGAGTGGCATATACCTTTAATCCCAGCACACGTAAAGCAGAGACAGACAGAGTTCTACCAGTTTGAGGCCAGCCTGGTCTACCTAGCAAGATTCAGGCAGTCAGGGCAACTGAAAAAGATCAGTTTCAGAGAGAAAGAAAGGAAAAAGGAAAGAAAGAAAGAGAGAGAGAGAGAGAGAGAGAGAGAGAGAGAGAGAAAGAAACAAAGAAACAAAGAAACAAAGAAACAAAGAAACAAAGAAACAAAGACAGACTTTGAAATGTGCATTATTATTTTCTGTGGTCACTTAACTAAAATAGATAATTGAGTTTTTATTTTAAACTTATTTTCATATAAATGATTGGTATTTTTCTTTTTAAAGTAAGTAATATATTACTGATACTATTAAAAATCTATAAATAATCAGACTAGAAAATTGTAAAATTTAAATTATAATTTAGAAAATATGTCAATATAGTTCAATTTTATAAGCATATCAGATGATTTATATCCCAGATGTGTTATCTGTGTCTAGCCCTTTCATGCAGCTGTGGGAGTCCTTCCACTGGAGATGTATAGTATGTATTTTCTCTGGAAGTTGCTCTTACTGAAATTTGCTACAGCTATCAAAAAGGACACACTGTCCTTCCCTGGTTATGGTAAAAATCATCCTAGTGAGAACAACAATAATCTAAATATTTTCACATGTGACTATATTTATGTACAAAGTTATACCTGTATCTATGCGTTATCATTGTGCTTGCCAAATCAAACGACAGGTAAAAATGGTGATTGTGTTGAAGTACAAATTTCACTTAGTTTTGAATGTCTTACCTCCTTTCATCTCCATTAGTTTTCAACGTTCCCAGCAAAATATTACATTACATTTTTGAAATAATAGCATCATTAGAAAATTTGGTTTATTTTAATGGGTATGAAGATAAAATGCAAATTAAAAATGTTCTTGTCGCCAAGCACAGCTGCAAAACAAAGGCCTTTTGAGATTTACTTTATACCAGAAACAGTTACAACTTATTAACCCAAATTATGTTGAAATCTTGAGGTATTACCTCACAATGGATGTGGAAAATGTCAATAAAGATATCAGTGCAATAGTACAACATTAGGAAATATTCTTTTTAAATTCTTTATTGTGCATGTGTCTATTTGTGTGTACACTCAGATTTATCTGTGCCCACAGAAGAGCATACATGTGGAGGTAAGAGCACAGTGTTCACAAACCAGTTCACTCTTTGTATAAAGTGGGATGCGTGGATGGAGCTCATGTCCTCTGGAATGACTGGACAATCCCTTTGTCTGCTAATCCTTCTCTTCAGCCCTAATTTTTTATTAATAGATTACATTCTCTGATACTTCGTGGCATGTACAGCTAAACTATAAATAGTGCTTGCATCCCTTGTAACTATTATTACTTACTGGCAGCATTCATAATTGTTATATCTTCTTTATATCCTATTTTATCCTTCATTGTGGTAGGCATGATAATCTATACATATCTGGATGTATAGAAAAAAGTCAGTAATTACTCCCAAAGTAACTTACTGATTCTATAAATTCTGAAGAAGGATGCATGTGTGCTTTTAACTTCACACTTAACTTTGACAGTACCAGTAGTTTGTATTATACAAGGCAACTAATTTGTAACATGAAATTAAATTTGAGCAATTTTATAGAGTTCTCTTTCAATTTATTCTATTGAAGAAATGCATAACATACTAGTATATCTTAATTGTGATTGTTTTACCCAAAACATTATTCATGCCTTGGTTATTCTGGGAAAAGTTTCAGGTGGAGTTTTTTCTTTCTTTGTTTCTTTCTTTCTTTTTTTTTTTTTTTCTGTCATTAACATCACCAATTTTTCTCTTTTGGTGATCTAATAGGTTTCAAATCTTCTAAGACACAATAATCCACCCTCAAATCTGTTTCTTCTTTACAAGCCATGCTCAATCTTTCAGAGCAAGCGGAGGATCACTTAAGGCAGAGAATCAATCATGCTTTTCACTAAACCAAGGGCTCAAGTGTCAAAACTTATGTTGCCATCAGTAAGCTGTCAATTTGTCACTGGTTGGCTACTTTTTACTCCATTGTGTTGGTTGCAGGACAATCAATGTGCAGTTATATCCTTGCTTCTGAGTCTGTAATTACAGGGATTTACTATCAGCATGGCGAACATGTTTACAGTTAGTCCTTTCAAGGCACCACAACATGACCCAGTTATTAAAATAACTTGATCAAAAAGGGAGTGGTCATTTGTGAGCTTCCTGTAATTCATCAAAGATCCCAAAACTTAACTTAAATTCTACTTTCTGGATATCCAAAGTTAACCTCAAGTTGTAGGAAAGGAAATGAATTACCATCACACACTCATTTTGGCTGAGCTTTCCCTCTCAGCTTCTGGGAACATTTCGGGGGAGTCCTTTCTTTATTTTCACCACAGCATATGAAGATGGTACTCAGGTTTTCATAGAGACAGGAAGCATTCTTCCTGCCTGAGTAACCTTTCTGGCTCTGATATTAAAATACAATTAGTTGGCATCTAGATTTGACATGCAATTGATTCATTTAAAAAATTTAATTTTTCTGATATTTAAGTGGATACTCATACTAATAGGCTGATATCTATTCTGTTCACAATCATGTTGACCTTCTTAAAAGTACACATCCTCACGTTAATTTGAAATATTAAATATAAATACTGGATGTGTCTGATATCAAGGTCACTATCAAAATCCTTAATCCTTATTTGCATTTACTCTTCATATAAGTAATGTTAAAGAGTTAACATGGACTTTATAGTTACCTTGATCTTCACACCGATTGAGAAAAAATTTCTGACATTTAAAAATAGTATATATCATAATCATTCTTAAAATAGCTAAATGTATTAAGCTTTTTGTACAGCCATGGGTTTCTCTCCCAATGGTAAGGACAGAAGATTATTTAATAAGATAATGCATGAGAGCCGGGCAGTGGTGGGGCACACCTTTAATCCCAGCCCTTGGGAGGCAAAGGCAGGGGAGGCAAAGGCAGGTGGATTTCTGAGTTCGAGGCCAGCCTGGTCTACAGAGTGAGTTCCAGGACAGCCAGGGCTACACAGAGAAACTCTGTCTCAAAAAAAAAAAAAAAAAGATAATACACGAAGCACTAAGATTAAAAGACATAATTAAAATGAATTTGTGTAATCATGCTATCATTTTTTAAACTTTAGACATTTTCATATGCCATCTTAAGAGTTCAAATTTCAAAATATATTCATTTAAATAAATTGATAATTTTATGATTATTTATTCACGTTTTTATTAATTTATTTCCATCACTGTGTTGCCTGCATGGATGTCTGTGTGAGGGTGTCAGACATCCTGGAACTAGAGTTACAGCTGTTGAGCTGCTATGTGGGTGCTGGGAATTGAACCTTGGTCCTCTAGAAGAACAGTCAATGTTCTTAACACTGAGCCATCACTCCAGCCTTTAAAATAGTAATTTTGTCAGTTGAAATTTTATTTAATACAAGATTTTTGTAAGTACTTGTAAATATTGTGAAATTAGCTATCACCCAGTGTCCCACAAATAATACAGAATGTGATACAAAGAGCAATTTGACATTGTTTTAGGCACCAAACAATTTAGCTAGAGAAATTATCTCATACAGTAAAATTTCTGGATTTGCTTTTGAGTCAACAAATTAATGAAAGATATTTGAATCTTAAATCAAATGTTTATAGGAAAACTAATATATATTTCATGATAATCTAATGTTTTCAGACCACAATGTGTAAGGGAGATACAGTAATGTGTATCAGATAACAAGATTTTTTTCCAGTTTTGGGCTTTATGTTTATAAAAAATATTGACAACTGCTCTGATTTTAAGTAAATTAATATATTTACTAAAATATTCAAATGTTGTAGAAAATATAATTTCCACATACAAAAATAGGATTGTACAATAGCTGTAATAATGATTTTTCTCATCAGGTGTAGAGAGGGACAGGAGAGATGGTCAGATGGCTGTGAAAATGAATGGGCATCTGCTACTGACTAGGGCAAGAAGGGGGGGGGGCATCTCCAGAACAAGACAGAGATCTGGGATCAGGGAGACCCCCAAGAATCAAGGGGACTGACCTTAGCTCTATGAAGAAGCCATCTCCTGTATCCAGACAGGAACCCCAGTGGTGAGATACAGATATCACTCTACCCACAAAACATTCAACCCAAAATTTATCCTGTCTCCAAAAATGCTGACCAGGGGATGGAGTAGAGACGGAGGGAAAGGCCAACCAATAACAGGCCTAACTTGAGATCCATCACATGGGCAAGCACCAATCCCTGACACTATTAATAATATTCCAGTATACTTGCAAACAGGAGCATGTTGTCCTTTGTCCACCCAGCAGGTGAGTCAGATACCCACAGCCAAACAGTGGATGCAGTTTGGGAACTTTTATGGAAGAATGGAGGAAGGATTGTGGACTCCAAAAGGGATAGTAACCCTACCAGAAGACCAACAGAGTTAACTAACCCGGACCTTTGGGGCTCTCAGAGTGTAAACCACCAACTAAAGAACATACACAGGCTGGACCTAGGCCTCCCCACACATATGTAGCAGATGTGCAGCTTGACCTTCATATGGGTCCTGAACAACTGGAGCAGGGGCTATCCCAAAACCTGTTGCCTATATGTTCTTCTAGCTGGGCTGCCTTATCTGGCCTCAGTGGGAGAAAAAACACCTAGACTCACAGAGACTTGAAGTTCCAGAGTGGCGGGATACCCAGGGGGCCTCCCAACCACTCAGAGGAGAAGGCGGGACAGAGGAAGGATTGTGAAAGGGGATGACCATGGCCTGGGTGTGGGCATGGGGGAGGGCAGTGAACAGGACGTAAAGTGAATAAGAAAAAAAATAAAGTTTTTTCTAGGTTCTAGTGGTTGTTTTTTTCAATTGTAATAGTTCCATATGACAAAGTTATAAACAGAGAATGTTAATATAATCATACTCATATGATGATTATTGCAAGATTACTTTTTAAAATACAATTCTAATTCTATACAACAAATAATTTCTAGAATAATGCCTAAGAAAGGCTATAGAGCACAAGCTATTGAATGTAAATGGATACATTTCAGCATAGTCACATTCTTGTCAGGTACAACTGGCTTCCAAAGAACCTAGCAGTCTGTATAATAACATTTCATTCCAAGAGGGGAAGCTGTGCTTAGGACCTTGCGACAACAATCAAGGACAATGGGCTGAGAGGAAAGAAAGAGAGAAATATAAATTAAGTTGCAGATTTGATGCCCATAAATCATTTTTATGATTTAGTGCTTAGTAAAAATAGCTACATTATTTTCTACAGAAATAAAACCCACTTTTCACTCTTAGTAATATGTAATAATATTCTCCAAAGGCATGGCAAAATGAAAGAGAAAAATCTTTAAAGGAATTAATCAAAAATGTCATAGAATATGTACACAATATTTATATAACAAAAGTAACCTCCTTGTGCTTTGAAATTTGCCTGCATCATTTTTCAGAAAACGTTGAAGTTTACTTTAAACCCATCAGTTAAAGTTTTAAACTAGGTTTTAAATGTCTGTGTAAATTTCAGAAGCACACATTTAGATATGGCACTGGTTATTTCTAATAGCATATAGCTCTTCTAAATATAATTGGACTCTGATTGAGTAGAAAATTGAAATGTCTCAGTATAATCAGTTGAAACTTTCATGTAAAAATAAAATGAAGCCCTTTGTTTTGGATATTCTTCTATCATTCTAACATACTTAATTTAACTTTGTTGACAAAGAAATCAACTATATTCATAGCTAATAGCAACTACCTTAGAAAAAGCACATATATAATATCAGTACTACATTTTTTGCATATTTGTGTACTAGCAACTAGGTGACATATATTTTACTAAATCCAGTCAATATGGAAACAGAGTTAACAGCTATGGCATTTTAATTTCCTTATATTGAATTGTCTTCTAGTCATATGAATCACTTATAGATTATTGCTAACTTCTCATTATAAGAATATTTTGTGCTGTAAATATTCTTCTATAAGAAATCTAGAAAAGACAACTTCCTCATGACATTGGGAATAATGAAGACTAGAATATTCTCTATGCACATATGTGTGCACACAAATACATATACACTGTAGAGGAGAATGTGAGTATGTTTTCTGGATACTGGTGTTATCATATTGTTAAATGATGACTTCTAGCTCTTCGTAATGCAATGCTGAATATAATTATTTTGTATACAAAATTAATCAGATGCATAATTAGAAAGCATATTAGCCATTATATTTTATAGTAAACAAATTTGTAATATTATTCTTATACATTATAAACATCTATGATGGTATGCAAACATACACACACACACACACACACACACACATATATATGCGTGTGTGTGTGTGTGTGTGTGTGTGTATCCATGGTAAATTTAAATAAACTGATGGGAAAATGTGTGCAAATGTCCTGTGATTGTCTTCAGGTTTTATGTGCAAATTAACATATATAAATGAGTGTCCATAATATTAAAATGTTTCTACAAACTCTTAAACTCTGTTTCTGCCATCTGCCCATCTGTTCCTCTCATTTTACCTATCAGTCTGTCTTCTTGGTCTTCTTTGATACATAGGCATTCTATTAATTTGAATATTCTTTATGCTTGTTCCTTTTTTCAAAAATTTAGTTACTGGGTCACTCAGATGGCTCACTTGTGCTTGCTGTGTAAGACAGGTGACTTTAGTTCAATACATGGGACTCAAGTAAAGGTAGACAGAGATATCTATACCAATAAACACTTCAAACATCAAAATTACAGATGCCTAGAACAAGTGCAAAATCATAAACAGTCAAGAAAATGTGCCTACTCCAGTGGATCAGAAACCCTATTGGGCAATATCTGGCAAAAACAAGTTAGTTGAAGCAAAAGACAAGGACTGTAAAATACCAATTGTTGCTGTCTTTTAGAATGAATATGTATGGACCTAGGATTATATTTATAAATTTAATGTGACATCACATTCTTTAATAGAAGTTAAATAAAATAGTAAAATTTATATATGAACATAAGACATTAAATGAAGGTGGCAATTTAATTCTAGAATAACTAAAATTACATAAAGTATCTTCAAAGTTACCAGAAATACAGTCTTTTAGAAATACTATGGCTATACTTTCCATTTTGACTATAATTTGAGGTGATAGCTTAATGACCTCGAGCCTTGAGTGTTCATTATTCCAGTCAAGTGAAAATACTTCACATATGATAGTTTTGTAGTTCCTGTCACTGTCAATGCAGACAGTTGGCAAGCAAATACAGTGGCCTTCTAGTTCCCCCAGGCTTGATGCAGTAGATATTGTCACAGTAGTACGTAATAATTTGATGAACTATAATGCCTCTGTTTTCAGAAGTTACTAAAATCTGACTTCCAATTTCTGAATCAGCTTTATTTTCAAGAAGAAGGATGGAACATAGTGAACCTCTACCTTTCATATATAAACTTTGTTTCTTAGGATAACCACAAGTATCAGTTTTCAATCTCAACATGTCAGAAAGACATTACAACAGTTATTTTAATGAATTATTTTAAGGTAAGAGATTTCCAATCAAGGATCTAGTTATTAAGTAGCTATTTTAAGAGGACAATAAATAAATGAAGCCTAAATTATCACAGAAAAATCCTTACAAGTGTGCAACTGTCACCTCTAGAGGTAGGGAACAAATGAAATGAATTGGTCTCATTAAAATATTTGAACACTAAGTCTCTAAAGTGCAGATACTGTTGAACATATATGCTTCTGTGAGAGGCAAATTGTCATAGGGCTGAGATCCATATCTTCATGAATAAGTTGCAATTGCTCATAGTATGTAATAAAGCTGTTTGAACCAGTTATGGGCATACTGGTACCTCCATAGAGAAGCTGTGCTACAGAGATGAAGTTGCCTGTAATATGATTAAGAAAGATGTCAGGCACAAAACATGAGAGAGGTTCCTTCTGTGGCTTTGCCTACTGTCTGGCATACTTTGATACTGGATCAAACATGAGGCTAGCTAACAAGAAATATTGCAGCAACATTGATGGATGTCATGAGGAATATAAGCCTTGAGCAGTAACATACATGCCCTTTGCTCAAACCTAGTGTAGAATCTAAAACTGTCAAGCTTGTGCAAGCAGAGAATGGGATGGGGTGTGGTCGCTTAGATGGGATGCCTCCCATAGGCTGAGTATTGAATTCTGAGTCCCCAACTGATGGGATTATTTAAATGTTCAGGAGGTATGGCCTTCTTGGAAGAAGTATGTGACTAGAGGTATCTTTAAGAGTTTCATGACTTTCATCAATTTTGGTTCTCTCTGCTTCCCTTTTTCAGTTTGAGAGGCTAGCACTCAAACCATAATCCCAAATAAACTGTCTTTCTATAAGTTGCCTTGACCAAGTTGTTTCAGAGTAAAATAACTAATACAAATTGTTACAAGGCTGAGTGATGAAAACTGATATTCTAAGTGCATAAAATCTCAATCAGCTAGGGGAAAATGATTTGTTCTGTTAACATTTTAAATTCAATTGCATCCTATGGTGAATAAAGATAAATACAAAATACTATACATTTCAAACTTCATTAATAAATGTTAAATGTAATAACCACAGACCCTGTTAAGTATGAAGGTAAATAGTAAGTCAACTATCTTTATTTATTATTCCAGATTGTATTAATATATTACAATATCACCTTATTCTTCATTAATATAAGTTAATATAAGTGGTAATAAATGAAATGGTAATAGTAATAAATGGAATAAAAATGGACTTTTTGAAACCCTCTAATAATGAAAAATAATGTACAAAACATGAGTAAAGTAAATATCATCATTGCCTTTTAAATCTAAAGCCTGTGTTTCACAACATTGGTTTTTCAAAGCAACCTGACTCATTTAGCAGCTGTTATAGACATAAAATGAAAATATGCACGTTTGAATTACTGTAAGAAATTCCATCTAATTTTTATGTATAATAAATTAACTTTTTGTAATATCTAATTTTATTAAATGTCAATTTAATACTCAAAAAACTCTTATGATATATTATTTGCACATCAATGATAATATTAAATTTGTCACTACAATCATCCCATTTAATTATGTCTTTGCTTTACTGAGTTTTCTTTGTATTTCTAAGACAAATTAATAACTCTTACTTTTTCATGGACATGCATTAAAACACAAGAAGTACTTTTTTATTGTTCTTTCTTTCTGAGTGGCATATGATCAGTTTAAGTCCTACGATATTGACTTAATATGGAAGGGTCATATCACATGCATTATAACCTTCAAGCAGTCAAAAGTTAACAGCCTCATAAACATGTCACCATGACAAAAGAGCTATGATGTTGTAAATTGTAAATGAATGATCCTAATCACGTTTCCTTCTTTTAATGGCAAAATTATTTTTTTTAGTACCATAATCTTATATAACATTAAAAGAGATGCCAACTTGCATTATGATGTATATAGTGATGTTTTAAGAACATATATCTAAAATGAAGTGTAATAGAGATGTGATTATGGAATATAATATAAAATGCATACACACATGGTATATGTGAGGGCACTACCCAAAAGACTTGCATATTCAGGCTTATACTGTTATTATGTCACTACCAATAAGAAAGCATTACACTTTCTTAGTACAATTAATGATGTCTATAGTCTGTTTAAAGGTGTATGGTGTTGCAATGTATTTAATCACATTATGAATCCCCAAATTGTGTTTTTTACTGGAAAAAATGAAAACAACAAACAAACAAAACAACACAACAACAACAACAAATCTTGTTGTCGTATATTAGTATCACTAGCATACTCCTTTTATCCAAGACTTTTATGTTTATTGTAAGCATGTATTTGTGGTATGGCTCAGCTCTACCAGACACCTTTAATCGCAGTGCTAAGTAAAGTCAATCCTAGGTCAAGAGGATGTAACCATGTAACCATGTAACCAACCAACAGAGAGTCAACTTAAACCGAAAGGAGGGTCTTTGCGTTGGAGTGTATTTAAGGCAGCATAGAGAAGGAGAAAGAGTTTTTACCTTCTGGGACTTGGTGGAGTAGGAAGATCATCTGGGTGCTTTGTCTACCTCTGATCTAGCAGGTTTTCACCCCAGCCTCTAGCATCTGAGCTTTCTTTTGTATAATTGAACAGGTGGGATTTTTGTGTTTTTAAAATGACAGTAAGGCTTCAACTTCAAAATGACTTTGTTTTTGCTTTGGCGACTGCTTATTCTTTAAAACAGGACTGTGGATGGGAAGTGTACAAGTATTTTTACCTAGTTACTTGAGTTTCTGTTTATACTGAAGATCACTGATTATTATGATTGTGTCAACAACAATAAATTAAAATTATTGAAATTGAGCAAGACAAATAACTTTTAGTAGAGTTAATGATAATAAAATAATATCCTTACTGGTAACTTGCAAAAATACATTTTTGTATCGTTTGAAATAGTCTACTGTATCATGACCTCAGCATTTGGCTCTTATTTCACACAGACACTCATAAATGGACAGTAGAGACCCAAGTTTAAGTTTCTTCTTACTTATCACATCTATTTTTGAAGGCCTAAGTCAAATCATTAAATCTTAGGACTAAGAGAATTATTAAGGGCTACTAACATTCAGCTTCTTAGTTTTATGAATGACAATGATGCAGATTTTAAAGAATCTGAAAAGACAGTAAAGCTCAGAGCTCAGAGACTGAGAGCTATAAAGTGTCCCCATCAAACACTAAACCCAGGACTATGGGTGGATTTCATCCTGTGGTGGTTTGAAGATACTTGGTCCAGGGAATGGGAGGTGTGGGCCATTGGAGGAGATGTGGCCTTTTTGTAGGAGGTGTGTCTCTGTGGAAGAGGGGTTTTGAGGTAATAAATCTGCTTAAACTCTGCCCAGAGTGAGATGCAGTAGAATTCTTGTTGCCTTCAGAACAAGATGTAGAACTCTCAGCTCCTCCAGTGCCATGCCTGCCTGAATGCTGTCATGATTCTCACCATTATGATAATGGACTGAACCCCTGAACCTGTAAGCCCCAATTACATTTTGCTGTTTATATGAGTTCCCTTGGTCATGGTTTCTCTTCACATCAATGGAAACCCTAAGATACATTGTAACCCTTCCCTTCCCTAGGAACAAAAGGTCAATGCAATAACATCAGACAATATGCTGTTTGCAGAGCTAAAATCGTAACAGAATAATAAATCATCAAGAATAAATAAATAAATAACTTATCAGGAAAGCACTAGAGAAGAGATTACAAAAGTAGTTGTGTTGGTCTAAAACACACGAATTCACGGATCTCATTACAGCTGTTTTCCCAAACTCATTCTGTTTACTGAAGACTTGACACATTGCAATGTGAGAGAACAAATCTACAAGAGGTGAAGATTTTCAATACACTAGTTACTAAAAGTTAAAGATTGAATAATAAAATGAAATCACTGAAGCTGTAAACATTGATAGCATAATTACAAACTTTTCCTAAAAGGCTCACATAACCAGTATTAGAAAAGCTGCAAAAAAAAATGTCTTATGCGCAAGAACGCACAAAACTGTTAGAAGTACTGAAGGTCTTTGATCTATGAAGCTGAACCCATCAAACATTAAGAACTGAAATATAGAAGCATAAATTATCTACAATGATACATAACAACATCTTGATAACATATGATATACATAAATATCTTCATGATATTAAGCCTTAGACACTTGCTAATTTTCGCTGAACAATCTAAAAGTTTATCCATTTTACTGAATGTGACCTCAAGTGGTGGACTTTACTTGTTTCATTTACTTTATACAATATTAAATAACTACTACCACCTACACTTTAAGATGCAGGATGAGAACACTCTGTACACTATCCGTATTCACCATCTTATCTACATGAAGATAATGTAAAGACACCAAGTAGTTGCTATGTCCTCTGAATGATTTTCTCACCGGTGAAGAAGGTCAAAAGCAGGAAACATCAGTCTTTGAAATGGAGCTAATTTCACATAATTATAGCCTTTGCTATGGGAACTAATGTTTTTAATTAATGTAGACAGCAAAATAAAAATCTAGTCTGGGCCAGTCAAAAGATATGCTTTCAAGTCCACTGTATTATCAACATCTGTGAAGCTAGTTCTTGACCAGATCTTTTACTTTCTGTGCTAATAAGTATATGAGTCTGAATGAATAGTGTTATAAAATGATTAATATACAATAATGATATTACACCTCAATACACAGTGAAGTTATTGTATTAAAGAGCAAAAGATTTACAAATTAATAAGTTATGTATATACAGATTATAATATTAAGAATTTAAATATGTGTGGTATTCACGTAACTAATGTAAAATAATACATTATATTTTGGGTAAAACTAAGTATCATAAATATAGTTTAAATTGTGCTATTTATTATACATGTATTATTCTCAGAGAGGTATGTCTTGATCACTGGCATCTACAGAAAGACATGTGGCTACAGAGGTGGCTTCCAAAGATTTTATGTGCATATGGGATTCTGTAGAGTAATAGAGGTAAAAGAATTCCTAGCCCTATAAGCCAGTATAGTTACATTGTGATTTACAAAGTAGCTTCATTAGAAAATGGAAAGAGACCAAGAACAGTTGCAGAAGCAAACACTTAAGGAATGCTTAAATTGTAATTAGTAAGTGTTGATATGTAAGAAATTATTTAATATATACCACCTCCAAATAACAGTATTTCTAGTAATTGGTAAACTAGAGAATATGCCTTACTGCAACTCCTTGCTTTTGAATCAGCAATACATTTTTTAAAAGGGTATGTTAAGTTCTAGTCATGTCCAGGCTCAACTGAAGGATGAGTGGTTTTGGAATTAGATCACTGAGCTGGTTGCTGTCTATTTCTGGTAGCTCCTTATTCATTGCATTGAAGAACATAGTTATTCCATGACTCTTGGCCAAAGTCTAGCTGTTTTTATAGTCTTATCATGTATAAATAGGACATTTCATAATGTTGTTTCTTCTTGAGCCAGTAAAACTACATCCTAGAGTATGGATGGATATTTTCATGCCCATTCTTCTGAAAGGTCAAATTTCTCATTGTCTAAGTATGTGCCACTAGGGAGCAACTACCTTGAATCATAGAATAATCCTCTAACCCATCTATATCTTCTCTGGCAATCATTGTCATGTTATTTTCAAATTTGCAAACTGGGAAAAAAACTGGCAAAAGAAGCATGCGAAACGTGAAAAAGGAGAGGAGAACCAGGATGCCTGGAGAAAAATATAAACTATGTTTTAATATAAAGCCTTACGTACAATATTATGCTCAATGTTGTATAATACCCTACTTTACAGATGCTCTTACTATGTAAACAGAGGACAAATTATATATTTTCATTCATAATACAGAAATCATGAATTCAGGGAACTATATCAAGATTTGATTTCGGTTTACTTTGTCACTTCAAGCTCCGATGAACATAAAAGTTCATTGCCTACAGAATTTTCAGAGGAAATATAGGGTTGGCATCAAAGATGGAGTCATAATGGTCTCTCCAATTGTATTATGGCAATGTAAATAGACATTATGCACAACAGCTGCTGTCCTTGTACAGCAGCTGCCTCATATAATTAAATAAGTCAGCTGCTTCAGTGAACAAACAAAGGATCAGATAACAATACTACTTCCTATAAAAACAAAACAAAAACAACAGAACAAAAAGTCAGTACAGATACTATAATATATTCTTATATTCAGGTATAAAATTCTATATAGGGTAGAAAGATTGCTCAGCAGTAAGAAACATGTGCGGCTACTCCAGATGACCCAAGTTTGTTTTTCCTGAATACCAATGCTAGGTATCTAAAAATAACTTGACACTCTAGCATTGGGGAAGCAACACTTTTCTGGCCTCTACAGGTTCTACATTTTTGTACAAATCTCTGCCACCACACACAGAAACACACACACACACACACACACACACACACACACACACACACACACACACACACAAATACAGATTCAATAAATAAAAAGTAGGTTATAATAAAATAATACAAAACTGCAGACCCCCAATCTCCAACCTCCATTTTCAACCTCTCTGTCTAGACATGCAGTAGGTCTTTCACCAAGGTCTAGAAAAGTGATTCTGTCTGATCCTCCTATCCATACAAAACCACAGTCATCCAGAACTAGTTTTCCTAGCAAATCCTAGGTCCCAACCTAGTCTGACCATGACTGCATGCTTCTGCATGCTTCCTAACCACGACTAAGAATTCTCTAACCAACCTCTTAGCTTTGGATTTGGGATTTAAAGAATATCACTAATCTGGCTCTGAGACAGGCTCCTTTTCCTCCATTAAGTTTCTTCTTTTTTTTTATTTTTATTTTTATTTTTGATACTTTATTTACATTTCCGATGATTCCCCTTTTCTTTGGAAACCCCGTGTCCCCTCCCCCTCCCCGCCTCTGTGAGGGAATTCCTCCTCCCACCTACCCGCCCACCCATTCCCATATTCCCACCTTGACATTCCCTTTTACTGGGGCCACTAGCACCCTCAGGCCCAAAGTCCTCTCCTT
>CM052719.1:44944073-44974002 GCA_028551405.1 Uromys caudimaculatus
GTTCTATTATAGCACTTTAAATAAGTACACATATATAGTCAAGTATTAAGAAAATTTATATTTTACAAAATAGTAAAATTTGGATATGTACCTTATATTTGGTTCTAAGGCAAACAACTCTATTGCTAAAAACACAAAATGTTATAAAATATTGCCTTTTTTAAAAATTATTGTTTCTACAATTTGCTTATTACAAAAAATAAAGTTGTAGAAAACATTTCAGATCCAAATAGAAGAAAATAATTTAGCAAGTAAAGAAAAGTTTATATTAAAATTCAAAGTGAAAAGAACATTTATAATGCCTAAAGACAAATTCTCAGAATAGTTTCTGATGACCATGTCAATCTTGTGATTATACACTTTCAAAATTTTCTACACAGATATACACAGTCTTTAATATCTCTGAAAGTAGATGACTATCATATTTATATATAAATAAAATAATAAATAAAATAAATAGTAACATTGAATATAAAATTGAGGAGTGATTATAATGTATAGCTTATATATCATTTTCTACTATAAATATCTTATATTTGAATAAATTAAGATTAGAAACCACTGCTATTGAAAACTATCTAATTAATTTGAGAATATACATTTTAAGAATATTTATAAATTAGATATCTAGAAAATTGTTAACAGATCTCGAGCTAGACCAAAATATTCAGAATCAACCTGCAAAGTTACCTCAAGATTTTAGAATCTCTATTTCTGAAACACAAAGAATAAGCAATTACCAGCTTAATAAATATTAATCTTAAACATTTGTGCTGACCCTTGATTAAGCTTTCAGTAAAAATAATATAATGTAGTTAAACTTTTACTTAATCAGAAATCTGTTCAAATCTTAGATGAGTATTTTATAGAGGTAAAACAACAGCAGCAAAAATCAGTTTTATGATAAAATTTAAAAAGAATTATTTGAATGCCAGGCTTTACTCCTTTGGTAGCTTGAATAGTGTTTCCTTGTTCCTTGGATAAGACTGCTAAGCAGCAGAAAGGAGCCTTTAAGATTCTCTATGTGCATGATGTGATTAGAAATAGGAGTCTACTGTTAACATTTCTGAGGCTACTAAGGGCTGCATCAATATTGTGTATTGTTTGGATAGTCACTTGTAATGTCTTGACCAATCAAATATTCTACTACTACCACTTTGGTAGATCAGTTTTATTCATAAGTACATTATAAATTTAATCCTCAAACTTATGCCCACAGATGGGTCTAGCTATCACACTTCATCAAAAAGGCCTCTCTTTACATAAAACATAAATTATCATGGAAAACCACAACTGGACACCTTATAGATAGAGATCGACTCATCATGAGGTGACCAACCCCAACAGATGCAATGCCTCTGCATATTTAACATAAGAAGCATGGCAAATGAGAGGGTGGAAAAATTGAAAGGGCCAGTAAAACAACAGAAAATCTGCACAGAAGAGTATTGCATAGAAATTGCTTCATAAACAAGATCTGAGCAATGGAAATATCAATAGACATGCAAGTACAGACGGAGTTGGGGATTTTACATGGAGTCAAACCCCTGGACAAGTAATTACAGACAAATGATGACTGCTGAAAGAGGGAGAACAACCATCTTCCAGGAATGAACCCCCTTATTGGTTGTCAAATACAAAGTGATGAGCACTGAATACACACACACACAAACACACACACACATACACACACACACACACACACACACACACACACACACACACACACACACTGAATTCTGCATGTTTTAGATTAACAATAATAGTGTAGGGCAAATAGGTTATCAATTTATGAGTAAAGGAAGAATATAAAGGAGTTAAAGAATATGGACTTGGAAAACAGAGTGAGGAAGCATAAGGAAAAGTGATCTAATTATATTTTAATTAAAGTGTATAAAATGAATATAAATAAAATTGGCACATTTTACAGTGTTGAAATGAATATGGAAGCTTTGTGCATCTGTGAATATTAAATCATTACTAAAGCTAGAGTCAGTTTTTAACTAGATATTGATGTTTAAGCACCATATTCACGTCTTCTGATTTTCACTTGATGATTATATACCCTAGGTAAGATGATAAATAAATATCATGGTCTCAATGGCTCATCATTGTTATACATTTTAGAACTGCCTCAAAACTCCTATGAGTAATAGTAATTAACTAGCATGCACATTAATTTGACAATATTTTGAAAAACACAATAATTGTAAAGCCAAATAAATTGGTATAAGTTTATAAACCAAAGCAAACTGTAAAAACCCTGTAGTATATAGACTCAGATGACTCTCATTATGTGTTATATCACAGCTACCCCTTGACGGCCTCAAGGGGTGTGGTAGTTTGACTAGGTTTGGCAACAATAGATTTATGTGTTCCAATGTTTGGCCAAAGGGAGTGGCACTATTAGGAGTTGTGGCCTTATTGGAGTATGACTGGCCTTGTTGGAGGAAGTATGTCACTGTGGGGATGGCTTTGAGGCCTCCTATGATCAACCTCTACCCAGTGTGGAATTCCAAACCCTCCTCCTGGCATCCTTTCATTCAAGATATAGAAATCTCAGCACCTTCTCCAGCACCATGCCTGTATGCATGCTGGCATGCTTCCTGCCATGATGATAATGGACTGGACCTCTGAAATTTGTTTTGTTTTGTTTTTCAAAATCTATTTTTTTAATTTTTATTTTTTGATACTTTATTTACATTTCCATTGTTTCCCCCTTTCTAGGTCTCCTCCTTGGAAACCCCCTATCCTCTCCCCCTCCCCGCCTCTATGTTGGAATTCCACCTCCCATCCACCCGCCCACCCACTCCCGTATTCCCACCTTGGCATTCCCCTTTACTGGGGCCTCTCCTCCCCCTGATGGCCAACAAGGCCCTCCTCTGCCACATATGTGGTCCTAGTCCTTCAATCTGTATTCTTTGGTTGGTGGTCCAGCCTCCATGAGGACCAGAGCATCAGGCCAGTTGACACTGTTGCTCCCTCCATGGGGCTGCAAACTCCCTCAGTTCCTTCAGTCCCTTCTCCCACTCCTCCATCTGGGACCTTACTCTCAGTCCAGCGGTTACTGTAAAGTGAAACTTGGGTATTCCGAACTTGACCTCTGAAATTTTAAGCCAGTCCCTAATTAAAGGTTTTTCTTTGTAAGTGTTCCCTTGGTCATGGTATCTGTTCATAGCAATGGAAACCGTAACAAAGACAAGGAGCTATATTCTGGAAAACTTATCATACAATTATCCATTTTCATTTGGAACCTACTGACTTATTGCCCAAGTCTTGTTGTGTTATGTGATCCAAAGTCCTCCAAACTTTACTATATTTTAATCATGAATTTTTGTCCTAATTCTTGTCTATATATATGCTTTAACATAAGGAAAAGCCAGAATGGATATTACTCTTTTCAGTCCTGAATATGAAGAAAGGAGTTTGCCTGTTGTGTTTACAGATGCTCCATGTATTCAGAAAATATTCTCAAAAGAGTCAAACTTTTGACTTATATTCAGTCAAGCAATGTCTGGAATAAAAATAAAGATGGAAATTACTCATCCATAAAAATTAAACATTAATTATTTTAAAATGAATACCCTCTATCCTTGGACTTCACAAACTACTAGATAGATCAAACATACATAGTAAATAAGAGTAGAGAGCTAATAAAATATTGTCATTCATTTTATTATATTTGGAATGATAGTATATTTTAAGAAGGCAGAAAATATTTTTTAAAAACCCCAAAATTCATCTAATGATGCATTCTTCTGGAACACAACACAGGATTAAACAATCTTGACACTGGCAGGAATGCACAATTTTGTCAGCACAACTAAAGTTATACTTTGGTTTGCTTCAAAATGTTCACTTAATAAAGAGATGAGTTGAAATATTTTTAAACTACATTCATAAATTTTGAAATATTTACAATTAAATTCCTAATTGGATTGAGTACAAACTAACCTATTCAAAATATTCAAGGGTATTGATTATATATAAATATATATATATATATGGTATTTACTTAAGGATGTAATTGTTGAAATGTTTTTAAAGTTTTGAAAATAACAGTGTGTATATGATTACATGGAAGTTTTGAAACATATGAGAATAAAACAAAACTGTATTTCACAAGGTCATTTTCACCTCACTTACGAAGCAAGGATTCCTCTGATATTGCCACTCATGTTAAATGGCATGCAATGTAGGTAAGCTTGATCCTAACCTTGATACACATGAGAATAGTTCCTAGGGTATAGAGGAGAGAGGGTGTAGAGAAAGGGTATAGAGACAGTGGATAGAGGAAAGAGAGTATAAAGGAGAAAGGGCATAGAGGAGCTTTTGAGAGAGGTTGTGGTTTCCAGGTTCTTTTATTGTAAATAGTCTTAAACCAGCACCAACAAAAATGAACAGTGATAATAGAATCTACTGTTTAATCTCCTAGTTTTCTCTGAAACATCTTGTGAAGTCAACTATTTCCATGATGGCTATTCATTATTTACTTCTTAAAGAAACGTAGGAAATGATAGAGCTCTCAGGGAAGATTTTTAGCCAGATTGTTTTGTCTTAGCACCAGAATCCAGGAATGCTTCAGGCATTCCTCAAGAGTGTTACTATGAAAAGCTGGTCTAGGGAACTGAGGCAAAGACTGTTTCAACTTAATATAAATTCAATATCATGTACATATCAGTATGGAAAGTGAAATAAGTGAAGAGACATTAATACTATCCTAAAATTTATATTTAGTGAGTCAACAGATATATTCTTTTCCTTAATTTTTTACAAAGATTCTAACTTATGCCTATCTTGGCATGAGTGGATATTTCAATTTATATGAATATCAACAAACATATGTAATGCCATTCCAATACTGAAGGCCACCCTGCAATATCACATGTCAGTAGGAGTGGGAAGACACTGCACATTTATCATTTTAGCAATCAGAATGAGTCCTGCTTTGTAAATAAAGTGCCTCTGCTATTATTAACCATTTAGTATTCTGCCCCAACTCTGCTGATGGAATTCTATGCTCATGTAATGTCATTATTGATATGAAAGAAATTATCAAAGGGAATGTGATCTTTCACCTTTTGAATAGTTTACACAATACTTATTGAAAAGTAATCATTCTGTGTTTTAGAATTTGCTGATTTCAATGCATATTTCTAATCAGAATTTTTGATGTCAAAAAATCTCAGTTTGGTGTTTAAATACAAGTTTGCTTCTTCTCAGCTGAAAAAAAAATCTGCATAATATTTATAAAATGTTTTCTTGGATCTGTTAGTAAGATTTAAATTTTGATTGTCTAGCCTTTTAAATAATCAATTACAAATTAAAATGCATTGTTTAATTAACTGAATAGGAACTGAACTGTAGTGGTATTTGATATAATATAACAATACATTTTGAGAGATGGTCTGTCTCATAGACTACAAGCCCTTATCATATTTGTAGAGTACCCAAATTTAGGTTCCAGCAGCCACATGCCAGCACACAGTAGTTCGTAACTCCATTTCCAAATGATTCAACACCTTCTCTGACTCCTACAGTCTCCTGCACAAACATGGTACACAAACTCACTCAGGCAAACATGCATGCATGCATATAAAATAAATCAATTATATATATATTATACATAATATATATATAAATCAATTATATATATTATACATAATATATATAAATCAATTATATATTATACATAATATATATAAAAATCAATTATATATATATATATATTATGTCATACGTGTGTGTGTGTGTGTGTGTGTGTGTGTGTGTGTGTGTGTGTGTGTGTTCCCTTGCCAGTCCAGCTGGAACCTGGTCCAGCCAGGTCTGTCCAGGGCTGAGCAGGATGGCGAGAATAGAAGGCCCAAAAGAAGCACGCCAGGCTGGGAGTCTTGTCTAAGCAAGAACTCACTTTATTAAACTAGGGACTTGCTTATATAGAGAAGGCAAAGAGGTGGGCACTTAGGTATGGGAAGAGATGACTTAGGAGGCAGGGAAGAGTGATGGATGATAAGGGGTAACTGACAGGGCCAATAAGTTCATTTTATATCAGTGGTAGCTAGGCAGGCAAGGGCTGGTGCAGGTCATGCTAAGTCATCTGTGGGCAGAAGCGAGAGACACCCATCTTGAAAATCAAGTCAGGCTTAGGCTTTCCCACAAGGCCACAGAAAATAGAGCCAGCCTCAGTTTTATCCTGAAGGCCCAAATCAGGGCCAAAATGGGACCCAACATATCCCCATTTTGTTTTTTGTAATGAGCAGGTTACATGGCTCTTTTCTTAGGTTGTTCCACACATGGGGATCTTACCTGTCTCTGGATACCTTGTGTCACTCTGACTCAAGGGGGGGGATGCTACACGACCTGTCTTAGGTTGTCTCAGTACATCTTAGATCTTACCCATCATTGGTCAGGTGTCGAGCTGAGGAGGGGTGCTCATAGGCAGAGGGATATGTAGAGTCTGGCTCAGAAGAGACAAGTCTGTGGTAATGGACCTCAACTTGGTGAAGGTGGACAACCTCTAGCCTCTGATGGAAAAATTAAGTAAACTTATTTAGCACCCATGGCCCAACAGTGAAGATAAAGATAAGGAGAAGAAAGGGGCCAAGGAGAGGGAGGAAATAGGGCAATAGGCAACAATGGGTTGTCCTGGAACTCTCTTCGCCTCCTTTCTAGGTCTTCCTGAAGCTTCTTTATCTTGTTTTGGATGATTCTGGGTTGATTAGCTTAAAACAGCATTTTTCCTGTAAGAAAAGACAGATACCCTTCCCCCTTGGCTGTTACAAGGTCTAGCCCTCATCTATTTTGAAGAACCACCCCAGCTAGTAAATCAAGGTGTTTTTGAAGATGAACCATAGTACTAGAGACAAGATTAATATCATTGACCAATTGTTGAGAGAGTTTCTCAGCCCAGGGGGAATTGGGGCCGTCTTCAGCCACTGCCTTCTTGAGTTCTTTAATCTCTTGCAGATCCCAAGGATAGGAAGCTACTGGCTGATTACTGCCAGGGTTGGCATTCACTGGGTAAAGGCTGGTGACATACTGGATGCTGAGCCCCTACCTATTGTCAGGCTGTGGGGCTGCAGGCAGTGCAGAGGGACTCTAAAATGGCTACTTGAAGAGTCCAAGGAGGGATAAAGAGGTTCAAGGATGGGATCAGACTTGGAGGAAGACTGTCCCATAATTTATGGAGATACACTCACCCAGACCAATTAGCCCGTCAGTGTTCTTTCATCAGGAGGAGGGAGAAGTTCCTCACATGGGGCACCATTCTGTCGGCTCCTTGCCGGCAGTTCCAGGAGATAGGAGAGAACCCAGTCTACCGGGTCTGTCTGGGTCTGAGCGGGATGGTGAGTGTCGATGGCCCAAAATAAACATTCCAGGCCGGGAGTCTTGTCTACGCAGGAACTCACTTTGTTAAACTAGGCACTTGCTTATATAAAGAAGGCAAAGAGGTGGGCATTTAGGTATGGAAAGAGATGACTTAGGAGGCAGGGAAACGTGACAGAGGGTAAGGGGTAACTGACAGGACCAATAAGTTCATTTTACATCAGTGGTAGCTAGGCAGGCAAGGGCTGGTGCAGGCCATGCTGAGTCATCCCAGGGCAGAAGAGAGAGACAGGTCTCAAAAATCAAGCCAGGCTTATGCTTTCCCACAAGGCTGCAGAAAATTGAACCAGGCTCAGATTTGTCCTCAAGGCCCAAACCAGGGCCAAAATGGGGTGCAACATATATATATATACACACACACACATATATATATATGTATATTCATAATACATATATATGTATATATACACATATACATTCACACACATATATATGTATGAATGAACATGTGTATATATACAAATATACATTCATACATATATATATATATATATGTGTGTATGAATGAAACATTAAACCACTAAGATTATTTTTTAATATAAAGAAACCATTTAATTAAAGAGTATGAGTATCATATTAAAGAATTTTAATGTGTGCTATAATATTTTAAAACTGTCATGAATCAGAAACATATCTGATCATATGAAAATAAATAGCTTAAAATTAACTTCTGTGAATAATTTGTGAAGTATAGCCAAATGAGTTTGACTTATATGTTAAGAATTGTATATATAAAAATAAAGTTATAACTAAGCATTCAGAAAGTAAAGATTCTGAATATTAAGATAGTTTAAATTTTAATGTGGGGAAATTTAACTAATATATAAGCAAGTAGCTACAAAAATTGAAAGCAATTCTCCCTTTATATAAATCAAGATGCTGCATACAAAATGTAACATTTGGCTATGACTCAGTATACAAGAAACAGGATATTTTTAGGGTACTTTTTTTCACTATGTATTAACTTATATAGAAAATCCAATGCAAGAGCTACTAAGGAGCCATGGGAGAAGGGTCAGGAGGCAAAACATAGCTAGGCTAGTCCAATGGGAAGCTTGGGTTCAAATGAGATTCCCTGAATATATAAGATAAAAAAATAATTAAGGAAGACATCCAGATTTCATCCTTTAGGCTCAACGTGTATGATGATCCACACAGTGTGTGCCCATACACATCAATTCCCATATTTTCAAATATCCACATTCAGACCTGCATACACACAAACACAAACACACAAACAGAGAGACACACACTGATGAATTTAAGGACTATTCTATTTTCTTATTTTTGTTTCATTAAGAAACTTTATAAAGCACAAGGCATTGAACATGATCGAGAAAATATATTTGTTTTCAGCACAGTGCTTTGTGTATGACTCTGTTACTTGACTTTTTCTTTTTATAGTTATTATTTTATGATTTGTTTTATGGTTATTTTACCAGAATATGTGTCTGTGCATGTCTGGTATCTACAGAGACCAGAAGAGAACATCAGATCCTCTGTTACTAGAATTATAGTTGCTTTGTGAACCATATGGGCGTTGCAAATCCAACCCAGGATCTCTGGAAGAGCAACAATGCTCTTAATTGCTGAGGGTACTGCTCAGTCCGTTTTTGGGATTATTTTGATCATAGATCTAAATGGCGTGATCATATCTATTCTCTAAGAACAATTTAGGTATTAAATGTTCTGAGAGATATAACAAATGGATTTCAATAAATTAGAATATTTGCTTATACATTTTGGTAGAATTTCAATAAAATAGAATAATTGCTCATCAGTTTGGTAAACCTATCACTTATAAAGTATCACATACACGCGCACACACACACACACACACACACACACACACACACACACACACAAGCACTTTATTAAGTCCATGGAGTAAGAATGAGTTTTACAGACTGTTAAGTTTTTAGAAATATGGAGAACAGCATAGTACAATACTGATCATCTAATTATGAACAAACACTATTCACAAGGAAGAAGAAATCAATTGTTTCCCCGATGGTAGTACCTCATAAAGGATATAATCTTTAAATTAACAATATTGTATATGCACATTACAATTCAGTGAATACTTTTTTTTCAATAAAGAATTTTTATTTAATTTGAGTTTATATTTTTCATAGAAAATTAGTTTTCATTTTTGTAGAATTTTATTAAAAATAAGATGGAAATAAATATTATTATATATGTATGTATATATAATAGACAAATAATAAAAATAAAAGATTAATAAATCTATATCATAGTATGTAGCTCATACAGATAAAATTGAGTCTTAAATATTACTAATAGATAGTTCTATTAAAAGTTCTTTATAATTGTTTACAACTCAGTATTGACATTTTTTAAGTTATCAAAATAATTTATAATATTTAAATGCTTCTTGAATCAGGATTTATTGCTAGTGCTAAAAGAATCTAAGGAAGACAAAAATGAAGTCCCAAATAAATGAACAAAAAATGCAAATGGAATGCAGGCCTGTAAAGTAATCATCTTCAGGAATTTTCATACTGGAATCTTCATCCAAAAAGCTTACTACACTCAATGTTATATATTTTTAACGTTGGAGGTGGGACAAGAGGTTTACCTTTGTGGACTATGAACTAGGTGGCTATAAAGATACTGAAATCTAGGAATACTCAGTGAAGTAGTTAGTGCCTAACTCATGTAACTGAGTATAACAAGTCTTCACATTTTTGTGTTACATAGATTCTTTTATAGGCTACTGAGATCTACAAGATACCAAGCTAAAAATAATTGTAAAAGCAAATGTGCTTAAAAGAAAATTGACAGTTATCAATCCAAGTTAATTTTTTATAACCTATAGATATAAGACCAAAAATTGGAGTGTTTTGAAGGAGGCATCAGGTAAATAATGTGCATTCAGGAATGAAAAGTATTTACAGAGTCATTGTAACATCTAAGACATGTTTGGCGTTCTAATGTAAATGATAGGCCCTGTGGCTTTTTAGCATTAAACATATTACTTAAATTCTAGGTTACAATTAATGGTTTTTAATTAAAAATTTTCCAGTCAATGATGGTTTTATATTTTTTATTAGATATTTTATTTATTTACATTTCAAATGTTAATCCCCTTTCCTGGTTTCTCCTCTACAAACACCTATATCCCATTCCCCTCCCCCTGCTTCTATGAGGGTTCTCCCCCACCAACCCACCAACCCACCCACCCACCCACTCTCACCGTCCTCACTGCCTTGGCATTTCCCTATACAGGACCAAAAGCCTCTTCTCCCATTGATATGAGATAAGCCCACCCTCTGCCACATATGCAGCTGGAGCCATGGGTCCCTCCATGTGTACTCTTTGGTTGGTAGTTTAGTCCCTGGAAGCTCTGGGGGCTCTGGTTGGTTGATATTGTTGTTCTTTTTTTTTTTTTTTCAAGTGTTAAGTTTTAATCCTTCCCATAAACTCTTCTCATAGTTGAGGAATGAGGTGATCGCTATCACACAGGAAACACTAATTATAGTACACGGGCCATCAGTAAGTCACAGACAACATCCAGGAACAACACAAATGCACATGGGTCCCACACAGCCAATCCCAAGTCACAGTGGGGCTCCTTTCCAGGCACCTGGCAAGAGGCAGGTCAAATAATCTCAACAGAACATTTATGCTAGGTGGGCAACCAACAGGAGGAGATGGAATGACTCAGAGACCTAGATAGAAAAGGAGCCGAACAGAACTAGCAGCATGTCCAGCCAGAGGAGGGCTTGGTTTGGAGATTGATGTAGTTCCCTTGGGTGGACAAGGACATTATATCTTCTCTGGAATTGTTCATCATCTTTTCTACGAGGACTCTCATGGCCTCATTAATATTTTTGTTCTCCTTGTTGTTCTTCTTATGGGGTTGCAAAACCCTTCAGCTCCTTCAATCCTTTCCCTAACTCCTCCATTAGAGTTCCAGTGCTCAGACCAATAGTTGACTGCGAGCATCCGCCTCTATATATGTCAGGTTCTGGCAGAGTCTCTCAGGAGACAGCTGTATCAGGCTCCTGTCAGCAAGCAGTTCTTGGCATCAGCAACTGTGTCTGGGTTTGGTGTGTATATATGGGTTGGATCCACAGGTGGGAGGTCTCTGGATCTCCTTTCCTTCAGCCTCTGCTCCACACTTTGTCCTCTTATTTTCTTTAGACAGGAGCAATTCTGGGATAAACATTTGGAGATGAGTGGGTGGCCCCATCCCTCAACCAGGGTCCTTGGCTAACCTCTGGATATGATCTCTGCAGATTCTCCCTCCCCTTTCTTGGATATTTTAGCTAATGTAATCCCCATTTGTTCCTGGGAACCTCTTGCTTTCCTGGCACCTGGGACTTTCTGCTGGATACTCCCAATTTCCCATCCACCTTTGCTAAATACCTTTGTTCAATTTCCTGACTCTCTGTATATTATCCACATCTCCTGCCATACCTGATACCTTTTTTTCTCTCCCCCTCCAATCTTCCTCCCAAGTCCCTCCCACCGCTACCTCCTGTGAGTATTTTGTTCTTCCTTCTAAGAAGGATTGAATCATCCACACTTTGATCTTCCTTCTTCTTGAGCTTCATGTGGTCTGCAAGTTATTTCATGGGTATTCTAAGCTTTTTGCCTAATATCTACTCATCAGGAAATACATAACATGTGTGTTCTTTTGTGACTGGGTTACCTCACTCAGGATGATATTTTCTCATTCCAGATGATCACAAGGGCTAAAGATGATCAAATTCATTTGCAATAACCAAAAACCAAGAATAGTGAAAACTATTTTCAACAAAAAAAGAACTTCTGGGGGAATCACCATCCTTGACCTCAAGCTGTATTAGAGAACATGATAAAAACTGCATGGTATTGGTACAGAGACAGGCAGGTAGATCAATGGAATGTAATTGAAGACCCAAAAATGAATCCACACACCTATGGAAAGTTGATCTTTGACAAAGAAACTAAAACCATCCAGTGGAAAAGAGATAGCATTTTCAACAAATGGTGGTGGTTCAACTGGCGGTCAGCATGAAGAAGAATACAACTTGATCCATTCTTATCTCCTTGTATAAAGGTCAAGTCCAAGTGGATCAAGGATTCCCTCATAAAACCAGACAGAGAAGAGAAAATAAGGAAGAACCTCAAACACATAGACACAGGAAAAATTTCCTGAAGAGAACACCAACGGCTTATACTATAAGATCAACAATCAACAAATGGCACCTCATACAATTGAAAATATTTTGTACTGTTTTTATATTTTAACTATATGACATGTTAGAAAATAAATAAGAAATATAATAACTTCAAAAATTACTTTCAGATGTGAACCCTGAAATGGCCATCTCCTATAACCAGCCAAGATTTCCAGTGGAGGGATTTAGACACCAACTCAGCTACAAAGTCTTCCTATAAGATGTCCTAGGGTAAAGACAGCACATAAACTGTGGGAATGACCCACCAATATGTGGTCTAGCTTGAGACCCATACTATGAGTAGGAGCTCATTCTTGACAATTCCTAGAGGTCCAGGAGCCAGAGATGGGAATGTTCAAACTGGAGACCCACTATAAAATCAAACAGGAATGGCAATAAAAGAAAATGAAATGATTTCTAGTAATATTTCTGCTATACTTATATATTAGTGTCTAGCCCAATTTTTGCCAGTAATGCTTTGCCCAGCATCTGGTGCAAACAGCAGACTGGGGAATCCAAGCACAAGAAAGGGAGAAGGATTGCAGGAGCCATAGGCATCAAGAACACCATAAGAAAACCCACAGAATGAACCAATCTGCGCCACTACATGCTCACAGACACTAAACCACTAACCAGAGAGTCTGTATGGGACTGATCTAGGCTCTTTACACAGTTGTTAGTGTTGTATATCTTGATCAACTTGTGTTATTCCTAACAGTGGTAGCAGGAGCTCTCTCTGAATCTGATCCCTGCCATTGGGACCCATTCTCCCTACTGGTTGCCTTGATTAGACTTAATAGAAAGTGAGATCTAGTCTCACTTCAACTTGATATGCCATGCTTGGTTGGTATCAATCAATGTCTGGCTCTTTTCTGTAGAGAAAGGCAGGAGGAGTGGATGGGGACTTGAGACACTGGAGGCAAGAAAGGAGGGTAAACTGTGGTTGGTATGTAAAATTAAATGTAAATTTAAAAAGAGCATTTTCAAGAATAAGGAATATTTTCCATTTTTCTAAGGACACTGGCATTATTATACAGACTGAACTTAGTTATTTATAAGAAAAATTAACTGTAGACTTGTAGTCTCATCTTATAAATTTATTGAAAAAATATAATCAAGAAACAGAAGAAGCTTTCTTTTAGAATTCCACATAGGATTAGAATATAAAAATAATGACTTGTTGAAGAATATACTAAATCCTTTCTTGGAATCTACCCATAATTATCTAAAAAGAGTAATATATTTTCTTCTTAGAAATAATGTTCTCTTACCTACTAGGAGGAATTGTTTTAGTTTAATTTTTTGGCAATACTAATTCAATTAATTCTTTTATCTTTCTTATAATTACCTTTTCCATTTAGCATTTATTATGCTTTTTAGTAGTAAATGCTTTCTGTAAGGAAAGAAAGAGGAAATGGAAAAAGCAAACAATCCTGAACCTAGAAGTGTATTTGCCATGGCTTAACTGCTGCATGCTGTGATTCCAGTTCCCAGGAAGTTGAGATGGAGGACATATTTTCCAGACCAGCTCTCCCTACAGATTGCTTTGATCTTCTCCTTTTAGGATGCTGTATAATGTGGGTTTGTCATATTTAATCTTTAATATGCTGAAGTATGTTCCCTCCAGGTCTATTCTCTCTAGGACATCTATCATGAAGACATGTTTACGTAGTTTTGTTTACTGGTTCCTCCCTAAGGGTGTACAGGTGCTATTGCCTAAACAACAAAGGATGAAGTGGAGTCTGGAACAGGTGAATCGGTAGGATCTCAGTCCAGAAGTGAGTACCAATGGAGAGAAGGACTTCTCCAAGGATTTCAGCGTTACACATATTTTAGATGGTATTCAATGAAGCAGTTTGTGTTTATATATTTAGTCGGGGTGAATAGGACTATAAAACCATCAGAGAGTGGGAAGAGATTCTTCTTAGGGTGAATGTTCATTGGCTGAGATTTAAGGTACTGAGAATACCTCTTTTGCGTGGAGTGGCATACCAGGAAGTTGAACCTCTAATTTTGCCCAGGACTATATGACATTCCTCAGGTAGAGGATATGAGGTTTGGGCTTCCCAGATAAGGACAGAGAAAAGGAAACTCTGCTGAAAAAAGTGAGTCTTCCATTTTGATCTGAGCTCAGGGAACTGTCAGGTCATGATAGACTTAAAAGCAGCGTTTGCCAACATGTTTTGTTTTGTGAAAGATCTTTTATGTAACAAATGAGATTATAATGTGATTATGTTTGTTTGCTTGCTTTTGGAGGCCAACTCCAAAAGAGAGAACTAATACTTGGCAAATTAACCAACCCAGAATCTATGCCAGAGGAGCTCTTCATGGGGCTAAGGTATAAACTTAATGTGGTTATTTAGCTTAATTATCATGCACCATGCTAACTTCTATTTCTATAGACAAACTCCATTCTCTACTCTATTTAAAGACACCACTGTTTGAAATGACTAACAGTGATTACAGAGATCTGTTGCTAGTCAGGATACTGAGAACAATTGCCTGTTGAATGCTGAGTAGTAATTGCAACATTTGTACCACTACCTCTAAAACTCATCAATCCTCTTGGAGAATATATGAGAAGAAACATAATAGCTAGAAGATAGGAAGAAGGACTGAGAAATACTGAACTGTTACACTTGGACACAGCAGTGACAAAACAGTCATGATATTAGAGTTTGCCTGACTGGAATGGACATACAAGAGACTGGCCTATTAATAGTCTATAATCAGTTGGGGTGGGAGCAATGTTATTCCCATTCTCTGCTGAACTATTGCATACTGGTGGATTTTCATGGGAGTGGTAGTCACTGCCTTCAGTTAAGTACCCACTTACATGTCAACTAGGTTACAATGGAGAGTGCTAAACTCATGATCACAGATATAATTCTGTTTACAACAACAAAAAACAAGAGTGGAGGTTTTGCTTGCTTGTAAGTAACTTCAGGGAGAAGGGAGGTTTAAGGAATGAAAGGTAGACTAGAGAAGGTGGAGGGACTATAGCCAAACTGCACTTTACGTATGGATGAACATGTCAAAGAACAAAGTCAATGAAAACAAAACTCTGTTATAGTCAGAAAAGCAAACAGACCCATAACTCTGCACGTCCTAATGTAAAAACGTTTGGAATCGAAGCGAAGTTGTCTCAGCTAACAGTATTAAGTTTGTGTGGCTCAATGAGAAGCGTAGTGGAGGATATGCATGCTATATCCAAGATTAACATGAGATCCCATAATGCAATATGGTGAGTGTGTTTCTGGGACATATAAGATCTGTCCCTTGTGTGATTTTAAATTAACCTTGGAATCTGATACTCAGAAATATTTTATGGTTGTCAAAGTTTTCACATTTTCCCATGTTCAATTATATGACTTTATATGGGCTCATCACCACAGTTTAAGAAGTTGTATAATATTCTGCTCCAAGCTCCTCAGTTTTATTTAATTTTCTTTTCTTTTCTTTTTCTGTAGGTTGTTGTTTCCTGGCCTTCTCCATGTCTGAACACCAACTGATTGTTCAATGCCAAAAATTAATGGGTATATTTTCTCTCTTTTCATTTTCTGCACAATAAAATATAGCAACCATTCATTAGCATTGTGCTAGGTACCATAGGTAAAAATGTTAATATTATTTAAAGAATATAGACCAACACTTGTAGGTTATATGCCACACTGCATTGTGTTAAATAATTAACAATTATCTGCTAATTATGGTATGTTTGAAAAGTCATGGAAGCCATCTGCCATGAGTCCCGAAGGACACCTATATTAACATTTTATTGTTGGTATTAAAATCCGATAAGGGCATCTACTCTTGAGCATATCAAATATAATAGGATATATTATTGATGTTTTAATTACATTGTTAAATACAAATGAAATGCTTCATTAGTAAGAAATAATCAGCCTTATGACTTTACATCTTTCTTGTTGAGACCCATTCATTTATTTTTAACTCATTTATACTTATCTCCACAAGTTCTCTTCTTGAAAGAAAATTTAGTTTTCACTGTGACACTGCTCATAGTGCCCTTGCAGAAAAGTCCTCAGTACTTCCCCATTAAGAAAGCTGTGACATGCTACATACATGTCTTCCTTAGGATCATCCACCTGAAGATCTTTTTTACCAGGAGCAACAAAGACATTGCTGGAGCTATGGTTCACAGGGTCAGACTATGCCTGGAGTAAGAACTTCCAAAAGTATCTCATGACTGAGCACTTCTGCAGCAGAGTTGCCAATTGGAGTCTCTGCATTTTGGTCATTAGTGGCATAAAGAAGTCTCCAGAGATTATGAGTAGATGGATGACTTTGGCACCCTACTGCAATTCATTGACATTCATGAGGTTTGCCTACTTGGCATAACATTGAAAGTGGCTTCTATTTTCATGTTGTGTAACAGATAAAGTAGTCCTCATTCAAAGAGGATGACTTATCAGTTCTAAGATAAGTGTCTTTAGTTAGAGTTTTACTGCTGTGATCAGACACCATGACAAAGGCAAGTCTTATAAAGGACAACTTATAATTGGGGCTGGCTTATAGGTTCAGAGGTTTAGTTCATTATCATCAAGATGGGAGCATGGCAGCATCCAGGCAGGCATGATGCAGGTATAGCTGAGAGTTCTACATCTTCATCTGAAGGCTGCCAGAAGAATATTGACTTCCAGGCAGCTAAGATGAGGGTCTTAAAGCCACAGTGACACACCTACTCCAACAAGGCCACACCTACTCCAACAGTGCCACACCCTCTAATAATGCCACTTTCTGGGCTGAACATTTACAAACCATCACAATGAGCAAACAAGCAATGCACAGCAGTGTGAGAAATAGCTCTTGAAAGGAACAGTCTCCCCAGCCACTGCTGCTAATCCAAACACATAAGCATCAATAGATGTCTTGCTGAGGAAAATCTACAGAATACTATGTTTAATAGCTATACTAAACTCTGTAGAATAGTCGAAATACCCCAAGTTAGTGATTCCGAACCTTCCTAGTACTAAGAACTTTTAATACAAGTTCCCCATGTAGTGGTGACCTCAACCATAAAATTATTTTGTTGCTACTTCATAACTGTAATTTTGCTAGTGTTATAAATCATAATGTAAAATCTGATATACAGAATATCTGATAAGTAACCCCACAAATGGGGTTATGACTCATGGTTGAGAACTGCAATCCTACATCAACTCTGCTCTTTTACAGTGCTTTGGCTCATTGCGTCATTCAAAATATGCAACTAATTTAATAATTTTAAATTATGGTTTTATCTCCAGTAATTTGTACCAATGTGTATAACAATTACTGGGATTTGTGTAATAAAAATGAAAGGGAACAACATTTTGTAACTAAAACTACATAAGTCATCAAAATCCTTGACCACTTGATTAATGACTTCAGTACAACCTCAACCTTCAGCTGGCCACTTATCTATTCATAATCTTTAGTGGTGAAAAGTATACATGTTGATTCATATCTGTCACTAACAGCAAACTTATTTAAATAATTGCAAAATGAAAAAAAGAAGAAAGTTGCTGCTCATTGGGACCAATAGATTTAAAATAAATCTCTTGTAAACACAGGTAATTAGATTAAGAACATATGAGTTTAGTTACATATAACATATATAACAGGAATATATGTGGACTTTCAAGATAATTTTTTATCTTCTATGATAAAGAATGTTTCACAAATTAATAAATATAAAAATGAGTTATGTTTTTGGATTTATTAAACGCTCCAAACAGATTATGAGTATCTAATCTTCTAAGATGTGAGCTTCTCTTCTTTTGAAACAGCGTAGGATTCTTCATATATGGGATATTCTAACCGCAACTTTATCTATGCTTGTGTGGAAGTGCCAAAGATAAACTCTTTCTTCAGGTTTTCATTTTTTGGTTTCTTTGGTAGCTTTAAAATTAAAAAGGCTACTTGGATATATATACACACACACATACACACACACACAGAATCTTTCTGTTAAAAATTTTTATAAATCTTATTTTATATATCTCATTTTGGTTTTAACCCATTTCCTTGAAAAGTAGTCTTTTGTTGATTTGTTAGGTATTTGTTGGTAAACATAAAGGAGTTGTCAATTTTTCATCAGAGTACTAAAGGATGAGGTCTTTCCTAGAGGAAGCATTGAGTCAGCCTCTTATGGAGACGTTATATGGTACAGATTGCTTTTTCTACAGGTATCTTTATATTTCATGATATCTGTGTTCTGTGACAGTTCTCGTTATTGTAGCATCATGCTGTGAAAATATGTGTCAATAAAAGCCTTGTTTATTCAGTAGATAACAGAGCAAGGGAGTGTTCTTTGTGGATGGATCTGCAAATACAAGTGAACTTGGGGGATAGTTAATGTCATAGTGTTCCAGGGTACTTACAGTTAGAAATTGCAATCAGAAGTTAGAAAGCATTCTACAATATAGGAAATAGTTGAGAATGTAAGGGTGTCCTCAAGATGAGGAGCACAAAAGCATCCATCAAATTTAAGATAAAACATAGCTGAAAATTTCATGCCATAGAATACACAAGAGAGTACTGTAATCTAGACCATTAGAAAAACTCTGTTTCCTATGGTCTTAGAGGTGAATTCAAAGATTGAATAATCCCTCATCTGGAAAACAGAGGCTTCCTGGAGGTGGATGTGTCAGATAAGTATTACTGCATTTTGTAAGACGTATGTGTCTGCACTTTTTCTGGCTTTTAGACATATTCTCAGAGAATGACCAAGGACTTTTCAAACCCCAGCTTTCCAGATTTTGTGGGTTCATTGCCTGTATGTGCTCATATTAGGGAAGCACTGTATCTGTAATTGTTCTACCCTTGATTGCCAGAGCTTATTAGGTCATAAAATTAGCTTAGACTAGTTTAATGATAATTCAAAATAAATTACCCTATCAATATAATGTTTCCATTACCCAAAGTACATTCTTGTCAGTTTTAGACCATGCCTGAAATCTAAATTCACACTTTGCTAATAAAGACACTATACAAACTTCATATGTACCTTAAGTCTCCCTTCTCATTTGAAGCAAAAATACTATAAAATATCTATTACTTAAATATCATGACTACTGATAAAATTAATTTTAAAATGAATTGATACAGAAGTCTATTATGATACTGTTGAGGTTCATTTGCAATCTATTCACAAACTCTGTATACATTCTTCCTTGTCCCATCAAGGAATATTTCATTACTTGAATATCTATGGTTGACTGCATAGAAGAATAAAAGAAAAAATAACTAACAACAACAGAAAGAAATCCTGATAACTATTAGTCTGCCTGAACAAAATAACCTGAGATCAAAAATCCTTAAAGTAAAACAAAAGGTAACTAACAGAAACATGTCTCTCTGAATATGTACCCATGCTAACTTCTGGAACCTATGGCTATGTTATATTAAAACAAGGAGACAATGCATTAAAATTTTATTTACAAATTAGTTGAATTTGAGCAGAGACAGGTCTTTGTTACCTCAGTAGGTATTATGAGTTACTTTTCCAATAACCTTTTGAAGTTGACAGCTAAAGGCCTACTAGGACAGGTCATGGCAAAAGCTGGGTAGAATAGTATCAAGAAAGAAAGTTGAAAACATGTAGAGAAAAAAAGCACAGAAAAATACACAGTTGGTGACTCTGAAAAAATGAGGCTTCAAGATAGAAGAATAGGACATGAGCCAAGTGGTGTAAATAGTGTTTAGTGACTGGAGTATAGGACAAAACTGAGGCTTCTATTGAACCAACAGAGAAGAACATGTGCAGTAGATACCACGCATTACCGCAGATAGTTCGATCTGGACTTTAACCTACAGAGCAGTGGGATAACCCTAACCCAAGCCCTAACCCTGGGATGTGTTATTATAAGACACTATATGGTATATCAATAATTTATAAGTTTTATAGTTATTCATGCAAATTAATAAAGAATTGGTTCCATTAAATAAAATAATAATATATTTTCCTCTTATTTTCATTGCACTCAGATAAAATTTAAGTCATGTATTAATATATTTTCTTAGTTATTTTAATCACCAGTATCATATGTTGAATGTATAACAGCAATATTATAAGTATATCATTTCTCCTATTACCTTTTCTCGCTCTAATTCACCTAATACCTTCCATCTCATCTCCCTTCAAATTCTTAGGTTCTTATTTTTGTTACTGCTGACATGTGTATATTCATAAATGTGTAAGTGAAACCTGAAGAGTTACTGAATCCATTTAGTGTATGTGATTACAGAGTTGACCATCTGGTACTAGATAACCATTTAGGAGGCTCATTCCTGGGAAAGGACTCTTTCCCCTGTAGTCAACATTCCTTGGTTACCTATAGTTCTCTGTCTATGGGTGGGAACCTATGATATTTCCTTTACCAAGTTCCCTGGTCTATTGGTGTTTTCACTGTTCAGTTCTTTTTTAGCATTCCATATGTTGAAGAACCATGGATATGGTAGTTTCAAAGAAAATGGCCCCCCATTGGCTCATAGATAGTGGCACTATTAGGAGGTATGGCCTTGTTGGAGTAGGTGTGGCTTTGTTGGAGGAAGTGTGCCACTGGGGGTGGGGTTTGAGGTCACAGAAGCTTAAGCCAGGCCTAGTGCCTTACAGTCTCTGCCAGCTAAATGTGGATGCAGATGTAGAACTCTCAGCTACCTCTCTAGCAGCATGTCTGTCTGCATCTCACCGTACACCCAACATGATGATAAAAGACTAAATCTCTGAACTATAAGCCACCTTGAATTACATGTTTTCCTTTATAAGAGTTGCCACGGTAATGATGTCTCTTCACAATAATAAAATCAAGCGAAGACAATGGCTGAAGCTTACTTGTCATTTCTAACAGACACAGTCCTACAATTGGCTTCCCAATTCTCTGGCTCTTAAAATCCTTTAGTCCCTCTTCTGTTCTGTTCTGTAAGCCCCAGGTGTACTGTTTTATAGATTTATAGATCAATTGTAGTTCAGCTTCCCACAATTAGATGTTCTCTGCAGGATCCAGTAGTTGTGGTTTTCTGTAATATACTCTGTTGAAAAGAGAAGGGTCTTTGGTGAAGTTTGGAATCTACATTTATCTGTGGGAAAAGATAATTATTCTATAATTAGAAATTATGATAATTTTAGTAAAGTAGCAGCACAGGTTCTCGTCTAAGATCCAAGAAACCGTGATCCCTTTGTCGGTGTGGAGGTTTCTATTACCAGGCATTGTTTATTTTCCATCCTGAAGAATACGCCTAAGTCCAACTTGTGACCTGTTGGCTACCAGCAAGCATGAATGCCATTATTGCACATTAAGGGATGTGTTACCAGACTGGTTATTTTCTTTATAGGCGACTTAGCTGGGTAGGACTACTGGCTGTTTCCATTGCTTGCCAACTTACATAATACCTTCTTCTAGGACTGTAAAAGGAGTTTGAATGGAGGCTTTCAGTTCAGATACATCTCAAACCCTGCAAGGTCTCTGTCCAAAGTATATCTACAACAATAGGGACTTAGATATGACCTCTGGGAGGCAATTAAAAACAACAGAAATAGCATGTATTGCTTTGGAAGTCCTTTGGATTAGCCCTGACAACAACTTGAAGGGGCTTTCTCGTGCCTGGTACTAGGTGTTTGTTTGTTTGTTTGTTTGTTTGTTTTAGATAGTCTGTGGCCCTTGTGAAGAACTTTTTCAGCTCAAATGCTTTAATGTGATTTAAACTAATTATGTGTCTATGTACATATACACTTATATGTGTTATATGTAATTTGGTGTAAATAAAAACATATTTGCTTCTTTTATTTATTTGCTTTCCTTTTTTAGATAATATAGAAATGTTCTCCCTTGTTTAGTTTTAAATTAAAGCTGGATACATATATATGTATGTATATATATATATATATATATATATATAAATATATATATATATATATATATAAAACTGACTACATGAAAGTATTTGTCACAAAAATTACAAAAAGTAGAAATAGAACATCTAACTCCACACCTGAGAAAAATAGAAGCTCTGATTTTAAACCTGAGCTTAAAACTTTATGTAGGTCAATCTAAAAGCAGTAAATCACACAGTTTACATCAGAAACTCAATTCCCAACACTGATTCTGTCCTTTTCAAAGTTGCTAAAAGCACTGAGGTGAAAATAACACGTAAGTGTAAAAGCCTTTTCTCACTTATTTGAGCAAGAGCAATGGAAAAAAGGTGTGTTTTCCATGGTCCAATCTTCTCACTGAATTAGGATTTTAATTAACGATATGGTAATTTTTAAGTAAAATGAATATTTCAATAATATTAGGTAATCTTTAAAAACTTGGACATTTTACATTTCATGAAGTATCACATAAAAATAATATACCAATGAGATTATTAGAAGAGAATTGAAAGCTAAAAGTTACATAGTATTCTTACTAAAAATTAATTTATAATTAGCCATGGTATAGAGTCAAGATATTTATTTATTTTATGATTATAAAACTTAGGTTACTAATATCACAGACTCTAGAGTGACTTGTATGTATTGTGTTTCTTCTGTTTTGTTACTGGTGTTGGGTTTCAGTTCAATGCCTCACAAATGCTGAGTGTTTGTATCACAAGTGAACTACATCCTCAGGCCTTGATGAACGCCTTCCACCTTCTCATCTTTACTTTTTCAAGGATTTGCAACATAAATCCCATCAGACAAGTGAGAGATCCATGAGATGGTACTTTTTACATAGTGACAAGGTGCTGCTGTGTGGTAAGCACACACAACATGTTAAGTTTTGTGATTTTTGTATTTTAGTATCATGTTGATCATATCATGTTTTGCATACATATAAACATGATATAATATACATATATATGGATATATATATATTCGTACACATAACAATTCTAAATTATATAATTATAAAACAGGGAAATCACTAATTAGCTTAGAAATAACTTATGTGGGTGCTTTAATTACACATGAATAAGATTTTTCTTTTATTGAAAATCGTTTTTTTCTCCCATTCATACTCTGATTATGGTTTCCAGTCTCTATTTCTTCCCAGTTCCTCTTGTCATCATCTCCATTCTGGATCACCCATCTTTCTATCTCTCCTCAGAAAATATGCAGGAATCTAAGGAATAATAAAAAGTAAAATAAAACAAAAACAAACAAATCAGAATAAGACAAAACAAACAAGCCAAAGAAAGGGAACCAAAGAAATACACATAGGTACTGAACCACACAAGTTTGTACACACTGGAATCTCCTAATAATATCTCAATCTATATTATAAACAAAGACCTATATTGATAACAAAAAACAAAAAAACAAAACAAATGCATAAAAACAAAAAACAAACAAACAAACAAACAAACAAAAAACCCCCAAAACAAAAACAATGCCTTGACATGATATTATCAGAGAAGTAACATTCAAAGATGCCATTGCATTTGTTTTGTGTTGACCATGAACTGCTGTGCCTGGAGCCTACACTTCAGAGTTCTTTGTTTACCCAGTCACACTTCATTGGAGAACTATTTTTCACTTGTAAGTGGTTATCAATTGTAGATAGCACCACCATTAAGAGTGTGTGTGTGTGTGTGCGTGTGTGTGTGCGTGTGTGTGCGCGCGCACATGCAGATTGTGTTTCTCCACTTCTCTCAGCTCTAGGACCACATCTGATGAAGAACTGGGTTGAACCTATGCATGATGCTCCATCCTCTATGGGTTCACGTGTGTTTTGGTCCTGCTGCATTTGAAGTACTTGTTTCTCAAGTTCTCCATTCCCTCTGACTCTTACATCCTTTCTACCTTATCTTCCACAGTATTCTCTCAGACCTTAGAAGGATTTGATGGAAGCATTACATTTAAGGATGAGTGTTCAAATGTCTACTGTACTCTGCACAATTATGTGGCTGGGAATCTCTGTCTTTGATCTTATCTGTTGTAGATGGAAGCTTCTGTGATGATGGATGAGCAAGACTCTGGTCTATGCCTGTTTAGGAGTTGTTTTGTTGCTATATGTCTTTGGTTGAACTGTAGTATTTGATTTTCCCCTAGATCTCTGGCCTCTAGTAACAGGTTCTTGCCCACCAAGTATTGGGTATGGATGACATCTCATAGAGTGGGTCTGGCATCAATTCATATTTTTGTTTGTTTATTCTCACAACCTTTCTGCAACTTTTGTACTAGTGCATCTTGAAGGCAGGTCAGCATTGTAGATTAAAGAGTTTGCAGTTGGTATTTACTTTTTTCCTTTGCTACTGAGCAGAGAACATTCCAAGACTATGAACACTAGCACAAGGGTTAGGGTACAGGTAGGCACCAGCTCAACTACTCCTTGTTTAATGAGTTGTATAGGGTTTTGTTGTTGTTGTTGTTGTTGTTGTTTTTGGTTTTGGTTTTGGTTTTTAAGCAAAATAAAACTTTCCTATGTGTGGAGAGCAACCTATAGCCTTGGCAATAGCACAGGTTATTTGACTGTTCTTGTACCACCATTTTGGCTAATGACTCAATTAGATCTGCAGTACTGTAAGCTTCATTTGGTGACAAAAGATGCTCACTTGAGTCTCTTTCTCTCCTGTGTTTTTGACAATTTCATTTAGATCAACTTCATATGTGTCTTTATTTTAGTATTCTTCCACTGTGCTAGGTTCCCTTGATGATCCTTCCAGTGAGCTTTAGTTTTAGCTCTTCCTTCCTTTATCCCCTGTCTTTCCATCCTCTTCCCTCTTCCCCCACATTTTAACCTCCTGACCCATCCCTACTACCCAAACCCCACTACCCATCCACCATCCTCTACCCCACAGTCCATCCATAACGATCTATTCTCTTTTCCCTTCCCAGGGAGATCCATCCCTTTCTGCTAGTCCTTTACTCTATAACTGACCTCTGTAGTTAGACTAACTGTAGCATGCTTTTCAAAGACTTAACACCTAACATTCATACAGAAGTGAATAGATACCATATTTGGCTTTATTAATTACCTCCTTATGAATGATGTTTTACTAGCCCCATCCGTTTACCTGCAACTAGTAATTTTTCATAGTGCAAATGGACCATATTTTGTTAATGCATTCTACCATTCAGAGAAATCTAGGTTGTTTCTAAAGGTGGGCTCTGCAGTAGGAAGAAGTGTCCTTTCTGTTTATACCTAAGAGTGGCATACCTGAATCTTTGGGTAGATTGACTGTTTTCTTTCTGTGGACCTATTATACAGATTTCCTTAAAGATGTACAAGTTTGTACTTCTAACAACAGTGAGTGAGTGTTTTCATTATTCCATATCCTATACACAATGAGTTATGATATACTTTATAAATCTTGGACATTCTGAGGGGCATGAGATGAAATCTCAATGTAGTTTTGACTTGCATTCTCCTAATGGCTAAGGATAATGAGTACTTCTTTAAGTATTTCTCAGATATTTGCGGTTCCTTTTTTGTGTATTCAGATCCATTTGCCAGCTTTTAATTAGATTGGTTTCCAGGGTATTTTTTTAATTTTTTTATTAGATATTTTATGTATTTACATTTAAAATGCTAGCCCTTGGGGCTGGAGAGATGGCTCAGCGGTTAAGAGCACTGACTGCTCTTCTAGAGGTCCTGAGTTCAATTCCCAGCAACCACATGGTGGCTCACAACCATCTGTAATGGGATCTGATGCCCTCTTCTGGTGTGTCTGAAGACAGCTACAGTGTACTCATATACATAAAATAAATACATCTTTTAAAAAAAAAATGTTATCCCTTTTCCTGGTTTCCCCTCCAGAAGCCCCCTCTCCCTTCCCCCTTCCCCTGCTTCTATGAGGGTGCTCCCACTCCCACCTCATAGTTCTGGCATTCTCCTACACTGGGGAATCGAGCCTTCACAGGACCAATGGCCTCTCTTCCCATGGATGCTAGACAAGGCCATCCTCTGCTATATATGCAGCTGGAGCCATGGCTCGCTCCATGTGTACTCTTTGGTTGGTGGTTTAGTCTCTGGTAGCTCTGGGGAATCTGGTTGATTGATATTGTCGTTCTTCCTATGGGGTTGCAAACCCCTTCAGCTCCTTCAGTCCTTTCTCTAACTCCTCCATTGGGGTTCCTGTGCTCAGTCCAATGGTTGGCATGAGCATCTATTTCTGTGTTAGCTCTCTGTTGGATGAGTAGTTGGTAAAAGTCTCTTCTCATTTTGTAGCCTGCTGCTTCATTCAAATGATGGTGTCACTTGATGTATAGAAACGTTTCAGTTCCTTATGGTCCCATTTATTAATTGTTGTTCTGCCTGCACTGTTGGTGTTCTGTTGAGAAAGTCTTTTTCTGTGTCAATGAATTCAACACGACTCCTGACTTTCTCTTCTGGTTTTGTGTTGAGGTCTTTGTTGGATTTGGAAATAGTATTATGCAGGGTGGTAAGTATGTATCTATTTGCATTCTTTTCTATGTAGCTGTCCCAGTTGACTAGTACCATTTCTTGAAGATTTTTTCTTTTGTTCCACTGTGTATTTTTGGATTATTTATTAAAAATTTAGTACCTGTAAGTGTTAGCATTTTGTCTAAGCTCGACCCCATAGTTTACTGGCAACAGCCAGACTTGCTCTGCCCCACAGTTACCTGGCAACAGCCAGGTGTGCCTGACTCACTATAAAAGGAGCTGCTTGCCCCTTCCTGCTCTCTTACCCTCTTGCTACTCTCTTGCTCTTGTTCTTGTTCTTCCTTTCCTGATCCTACTCTCTCCCTATTCCTCCTTTCCCTCTATCTCCAAGTGCTCATGGCTGGCCTCTTGTCTTGTCTTCTCTTGTCATGTCTTCTCTTGTCTTGTCTTCTCTTTTCTCTCTCTCTCTCTTTTCTCTCTCTCTCTCTCTCTCTCTCTCTCTCTCTCTCTCTCTCTCTCTCTCTCTCTCTCTCTCTCCCCCCCCCCGTACTACCCTTTTGACTCCCCTCTCCATGCCCTGAATAAACTCTGTTCTATTCTATACTCTCATGCAGCTGTTTCCTCAGGGGGAAGCAATGCCTCAGTGTGAGCTTGCAGAGGCACCCCCTTCCCTCACACACCTCAGCACACCTCGGTAGAGCATACCCCTCTTCTCTGTATCATTATATAAACACATCAATAAGTGTGTGAGCTTATGTCTCAGTTTTTAATTCCCTTCTGTCCATGTCTGTTTCTGTAACAATAGTGTGCTTTTTATTACTATAGTTTTATAGTAAAATTTTAGGGTGGTAATGTTGATAATTCCTGCAGTTCTTTTATTATTCAGGATAGTTTCATCTATACAATATTTTTTGAGTGTTTCCATGTGAAGCTGAAAATTGTCCTTATGAGTTCAGTGCAGAATTTTGTTGAAAATTTGCTGGTGAGTGCATTGAGCATGTAGATTGCATTTGATAGAATTCATAGTTTTGCTCTATTAATCCTACTGATTCATGTGCTTGGGAGATCTTTCTATCTTCTAATATCTTCTTCAATGTTTTAAAGTTCTTTTCATACAAGTCTTTCACTATCTTGGTTAGTTACCCCAAAATACTTTATAATATCTGAGGCTATTATGAACATTGTTGCTTCACTGATTTCTTTCTTAGTTCGTTTGTCATTTGTATGAGGGAAGAATACTGATATTTGTGAGTTAATTTTGTATCAAGCCACTTTACTGAAAGTGTTTGTCAGCTATAGGAGTATCTCAATGGAAATTTTATAGTCACTTACCTATACCATTATATCATCTACAAATAAAGATACTCTGACTTCCTTTCCAATTTGTATCCCTTTGCTGTGCTTCAGTTGTCTTATGCTCTAACTAGTAAACAAGTTTGCAGAGATCCTGCTTAGTGAAAATGATTTGAGTTTTTCTGCATATGGGTTAATATTGGCTATGGTCTCGTTGTAAATCATCTTTACTATTTTCCAGGGCTCCTGTTCTGAGGTGCATTGATTTATTTCATAGGCCTCTGCTATATCTAATGAGATGTTCATGTGCTTTTTATCTTCCAGCCTATTCACATAGATGATTGCATTCATCAGTTTACATGTGTTGAATCATCCCTGCATTATTTGCATGAAGCCAACCTGATCATGGTGCATTATCCTTTTGATTGGGTCTTGCATTCAGTTTGCTAGTATTTTATTGAGAAGTCTTACATCTGTGTTCATAAGAGAACTTGAGCTGCATTAATGTTTTTTTGTTGGGTCTTTATATGGCTTGGATATTATGGTAGTTATGGCTTTATAAAAGTAACTGGTATTATTCCTTCTTCTCCTGTTTTATGGAGTAATTTAAGAAAAACTTTAAAATTTAAGGAAAAACTTTAGTTTTTCTTTGAAAATCAGGTAAATCTTTGTGCAAAAATCCTATCCACCTCGAAATTTTGGTTGGAAGAATTTTAATTACTGTTTATAGTTCAATAGAAGTTATAGATGTATTAATTATAGATATATTGCTTTTCTGAAATTGATTTAATTTTGGTAAGTGGTATATATTTTGAAAATTATTCATTTATTTTAGACTTTTCAACTTGATAGAGTATAGTTTTTTCTTTAAGTATGGTCCTATGATCCTCTGGATTTCCTCATGGTCTGTTGTTACAGTCCCCCTTTTCATCTCTAATTTTGTTGACTTGGACCTTCTCTTTCTGTCTTTTAGTTAATTTAGCTAGAGGCTTGTCAATCTCATTGATTTCTCAAAGAAAGAACTCTTTTTTGTTGTTTTTGTTGTTTCTGTTATATTGATTTCAGCCCTGAGTTTTATTATTTCATATGATCTACTCCTTTTAAGTGTGATTTCTTGTGTTTGTTCTACAGCTTTCGTGTGTGCTTTTATGTTACTAACATATTTCCAGTTTCTTTGAATAGGAATGCAGTGCTCCTGTTTCTCTTGGAACCACCTTCATTACGTCCCATAAGTTCAGGCATGTTACATTTCATCTTCATTCTCTCCTAAAGAGATTTGTTTCTTATATTCTACAGTGACCCATTTTTCATTTAGTAGCGAGAATTTTGTGTTTCTATGACTTTGTAAACTTTCTGTTGTTTCTGATGTTGATATCCAGCTCTAATCACTGGTACTCTGAAAGAATGCATGGAGTTAGTTCAGATTTGTATGTGTGTGGAGTGTGTGTGTGGTGTGTGTGGTGTGTGTGTGGTGTGTGTGGTGTGTATGTGTGTGTGTGTTGTGTGTGTGTGTTGTGTGTGTGTGTTGTGTGTGTGGTGTGTGTGTGTTGTGTGTGTGTGGTGTGTGTATGTGTGTGGTGTGTGTGTGTGGTATGTGGTGTGTGTGTGGTGTGTGTGTGTGTGGTGTGTGTGTGTGGTATGTGGTATATGTGTGGTGTGTGTGTGGTGTATGTGTGTGATGTGTGTGTGTGGTGTGTGTGTGTGGTGTGTGTGTGTGTGTGTGTGTGT
>CM052719.1:44974102-45025674 GCA_028551405.1 Uromys caudimaculatus
GTGTGTGTGGTATGTGTGTGTGGTGTGTGTGTGTGTGTGTGTGGTGTGTGTGTGTAGTTCTTGTTTTTGTCTGAGTGTCTTGACCTCAGTGGGTTTGACCTCACCCACTCTGCCTGCTTGGGCGTCAATACGTTTTCTGAGGTAATGTTTCTTCACTAACGTGGATGTCCTTGTGTTTGGGGCATAGATATTAAGAGTTGCACTATCTTCTGGTGGAGTTTTCCTTTGATGAGTCAGTAGTGTTCTTTCATATCTCTTCTGATGAGTTTTGGGTTGAAATCTATTGTCATATATTAAAATAATTACACCAGCTTCCTCCTCAGACACATTTGCTTGGAATAACTTTTTCCATTCTTCTAGCCTCAGGTGACATCTATCCTTGATGTGCGATAGAAGAATACATTGTCTTTTTACAATCATTCTGTTACTTTGTGGCTTGTTTTTGTTTCTGTTGTTGTTGTTGTTTTTTAATGGGGAATTCAGACCATTGGTTTCAAGACTTATCAAAGAGCAGTGTTTTTTGACTCCCACTATTTTGTTATTTTGGGGAGAGTTTTTTTTTAAATTAACTTCTTTTGATTTGCTGCTCTGAAGTTAACTATTTTTGTGTTTTCTTGAGTGTGATTAATTCTCCAGGTTGACGGTTTCCTTCTAACACCTTCCATGGGGCTATATTTGGAGATAAAAATTGGATAACTTTGGTTTTATCATGGAAAGTCTTATTTTCTCCATTTACTGATTGAAAGTTTTTCTTGGTAGAGTAGTCTGGGCTGGCTTCTGTGGTTTCTGAGTTTGTTGAATGCCCTGCCACAACCTTCTGGCCCTTGGACTTTCCATTGAAATGTCAGGTGTTCTAGTCTAATAGATCTGCATTGATATGTAAATAATCTTTTCCCTGGCAGTGTTTAATATTTTTCTTGTGTTATATGTTTAAGGTTTTGATTATTATATTCACAAGGGAATTTCTTTTCTGGACCAGTCTATTTTTTGTTCTGTATGCTTTTTGCATCTGATGGGCATCTCTCACTTTAGTTTTGGGAAATTTTCCTTGTATTAATTTTGAAAATATTTTCTGTTACTTTGACCTGTGTTCCCCCTCCTTGTCCTATTTGTCTTTTACTTAGATTTTGTATTTTCATAGTGTCCCAGATTTTTTTATTTTTTGATTTATGCTTTTAGGCGTTTTCTTTTTTCCTTTGATTGACATATCCATTTCTTTTACCTTGTCTTCAGTGCTTGAAATTCTTTTTTTTTTTTTTTTTTTGATACTTTATTTACATTTCCGATGATTCCCCTTTTCTTTGGAAACCCCGTGTCCCCTCCCCCTCCCCGCCTCTGTGAGGGAATTCCTCCTCCCACCCACCCGCCCACCCATTCCCATATTCCCACCTTGACATTCCCTTTTAATGGAGCCACTAGCACCCTCAGGCCCAAAGTCCTCTCCTTTCTCCCTGGTGGCCATCGAGGTGATTCTTCTGCCTCATATGTAGTCCAAATCATGGGTCAATAGATGTGTATTCTTTGGTTAGTGGTCTGAAGTAGAGGACGACTAGGGGGAGGGTCAGGCCCATTGATGCTCTTGCTCCCTCCATGGGGCTGCCAATTCCCTCTGCTCCTTCAGACTTTTCTCCAACCCCTCCATCTGGTACCTCACTCTCAGTCCTGCGGTTACTATTAAGTGAAACATAGACATTCTGAACTTGTGGGCTAATATCCGCTTATCAGTGAGTACATACCATGTTCGTTCTTTTGTGACTGAGTTACCTCGCTCAGGATGATATTTTCAAGTTCCATCCATTTGCCTGCAAATTTCATTAAGTCATTGTTTTCTTTTCATTGATTTTATTTTGTTGTTCAACATTGCCTCTAAGGCTTTTGTTCAAGGTTTTGTATTTCTTTTGTATCCAGGTTTCCCTATCTATTCCTTTTCCATTTTCATGGCTGTACATTTTTTAATCATTTCAGTTCACTGTTTTTTCATAAATTTCACAAATGGATTTATACATTTCCTCTTCAAGGATCTAACATATTAACAAAGGTTACTTTGAAGTTTTTGTCTTGTGTTTCAGCTGTATTGTCTTTCTTGGGCCTTCTTTATCTAGGCTCTAGTAGAGCTATATTATCCTTGCTGTTGTGTTTCAGTTTTTATGCTGGCATCTAGACATCTGGGTTTCAGATTATTATAATTCTAGGTGCTGATATATAGTCTTGTCATTTTGTATTTCAAAATATTCTGTTCCTTAGTTTTTATTTCCCTCTCTCATCATTAAGTAAGTGTCATAACTGTTGGTTGCCCTGTAGAAAATGCTTTTGAGATCCTGCCAAGTGTGTCCACTTAAATTTATGGTAGAATGTGTTTCTAGGTATTAGGAGCTGATGTTTAGAAATGTAGGTGGGCTAGGAGGCAGTATGGAAGTTTAGGAGGTCCACAGGAATGGAGAGTGCAGAGTTTGTTAACAAGCTTTGTACAGTGTCCTGGGAAAGGGGACTGAGAGGGAGAATAAGCCACATCAAGTAGTCTGCTAGAGAACTGGGATTGAGACTGGTGGACTGAATTTGGAGGAAAGGAGGAACAGTGAAGATCTCCACCTTGCTTCTCGAATCCAAATGGCCAGTAGTTGTTGAAATTGCTTCAAAGAATTAACCAAATTATAAAGCAAATTAAGTCCATGTAGGCGTATATTTTCTTAGCAGACACTTTTCACAAAAAATTTCTGAAAGAATCAGTGAATATGTAAATGTACTGTGCTTATTCTGTTACATTGAATATTTAAGTGTTCTCACCCTCACAATTCACCAGGTTTTTCATGACACATAAAAGTACACATTTTTACATTTGAGCATCTATTTAAGGTAGCCAGTCTCTCAGTCTATATGTCTTGTCAGTCCAAACACCTCTTACATATATTATGTGTTTCCTTCATTTTCAGAATTAACTAACATGTGTAAATATGGGATTTAGTATTAGTTTAGTCTTAGTTCATGTCATTATCATCTTCTAAATGAATCATTTTATACTATTCCCATATACTACTGCAAATTTATTCCATGAAATTGAATAAGTTGCCTTACCAAACCATAAATAACAATGACTAAAATCCTATAATAATTAGAAGTGAATAATGGAAGTGGGTTTTGTGATAGCTTTCATCTGCAAAAAGCACTCTATCTTCACTGCAATTATGAAAACTTGAGAAATCAATGAAAACAAGCTGTGTTCTTATAGTTATTATTAAAGACAAATCACATATGTATCCTTTTACACTGTAATTAAGTGATAAAGTACATCACTCTAGAACACAAGGGAAGTGATTATTTATTAGAGTTAGTGAGTGAATGGGTGAATGGGTGGATGGCAATGCCAATGTTTGTTATTGACCTTAACTTTAATATCAGACTAAGATATTTTTAGCTTCCTTGGAATAATTGCCCATGAATGGCAGGAGGGATGATATTATGAAATGTTCACTAACCACAGTGTATCTGCTAAAGATAATCACCATTGCTTTCTTCAGAAATCCTGCAGAGTTTCAGGGAGTCAGTAAGTTATCATGAACTGTACTGACCTTGAACACAGTGTGTTTAGTCCACTCATGACACCTTCTGTCTGCATCTCCTTGTCACTATAATATTTAAAGAAGAATGGCTTCTGGAAGTACCCATATTATCTCTTCTAATTGGTCTTTGGTATGTACAGACATCAATATCTTTCTAAAGACACAATGTGCAGTGAGTTGCAGGGCTTTGCTCTAAAGTTCTATAGAGTGTCATATTCCAAGTAATCCAGTTTGAGAGTCTGCCTAGGAGTGAAATCTGAAGCTCTAGGTTTAAAAGACACATCACTAATGTTATTCTGAATCACTTTGAAAGCCTGTCCAGGGAGCATAATGACCAACCCCTTTATCAAAGAGGAACACTGACAACAATTTAGGCTTTGTGGTCCATGTAGTCATTGTTACAAACCTCCAACTTCTTATAGTAACACTCACACACTTCATGCAAGCATAGCTCTATAAAATTTCACTTATGGATGTCTTGATGTGAATATGACCTGTCCTTAGAGATACCTGCATGAAACAGTTGGTTCAAGCTGTTGATGCCGTATTGGGGGTTGGTGGCAAATTTAGGTTATTGAAATAGTGTTTTGAATTTGCTTGGTCCAAGGAATAGCACTATCACAAAGTATGGCCTTGTTGAAGTAGGGGTGGCCTTATTGGAGGAAATGTATCATTGTGGGGCAGGCTTTGAGACCTTCCTAATAGCTATTGGAAGAGACTCTTCTGACTGTTTTTGGATCATAATGTAGAACTTTTTGCTCCTTTTCTGGTATTGTGTCTGCCTGGATGTTGCCATGCTTCCTACCATAATGATAACAGACTCAATCTCTCAACATTTAAGCCAGCCACAATTAAATGCTGTCATTTATAAGAGTTGCCTCGCACATTCTATCTCTTTACAGCAATGGAAACCCTAACTATGATAGAAGTTGGTACCAGTGACTGGGGTATAGCTCTGATAGGCTTGACCATGCATTTACTTGGAAGACTATGAATTGTGGGGCTTTGGGTTTGGAAAATAGTGGAATGCTTTAAGTATGATTTAATGGGCCATCCTAGTAAGAATATGGATGACATTGGTGCTGAGGGTGATTTGAACGGTGGGGGCCTGGCTCACGATGTTTCAGAGAAGAATGTTACTATGTGGCCTAAAGAATGTTTTTGTGAATTTTTCGTGAAGAATGGGGTTGCTTTTTGTCCTTGTCAGAAGCATCTGCCTGAGGCTAAGGCTTAAGTGAAGAGAATCAGATTAATTAAATTGACAAAGGAAGTCTCAGAAAAACCCACCATAGACTTTGGCCTCTGGTTCACTCTCATGAAGAATGTTCTGATCAAATGTAGTAAGCTTAGAAAGGAAAAATATAAAATGTTTGGTTCAAGTAATAAGGGGTACCAAGAAATGAAATGGAGCTGAATTTGTATTCAAAGAAATCTGTTTAAAATTAAGGGAATGGCAATCTCAGGCCAAGATCCCTCCCATCTAAGCTTTTTGATTATGTATTTGCCATTGAACAAGGAATAATTATATTATGTTGTTATTATTATTACTTTGTTAGGTATTGTTTTCATTTGGACTTTTAATCTGGAATGAACTACAATCCAGAAATGGAGGACACAGGTTTTTGATCCGAATCTTCAAGAATAATGGTGATGAAAAGCTTAGGTCCAGGCATGGTAGTACAAATCTTTAATCCCAGGAGACAGAGGCAAGCAGATCTCTGAGTTCAAGACCAGCCTAGTATAGAGCAATTTCCAGAGAGCAAAAAGCTTAGGTCCAGGCATGGTAATATAAGCATTTAATCTTAGCATTCAGGAGACAGAGCCATGCAGATCTCCGAGTTGAAGGGTCAGTCTACAGAGCAAGCTCCAAGCCACCCCAGCTTAGGCAGCGAAGGAACTGGAAAACAGAAAGCTGATGATGATGCAATAGAATAAGTTGAGTGAGCATGCTCCAGCCCCAGCAAGGAGCTGAACTCAAAAGCTTCAGCCACCCAAGTGGCTCTTGCTTTCAAGTCAAGAATGGAAGGAACTACTCAGACAATTGATACTGGTTAGCTGGATCTAAGAAATTAATGGTGATGAAGAAAAGACCGGCATCACTGAGGAGAAATCTTCTGGGAAATGTTTTTTGAAAACACAAAGAAGCTGTGTTCTAGAGAGAGCCAAGATTGTACCTTGTGCTGCAGCTGGACTTGGTAATCCGTAAGCTCTAATATCTAAGATGTAGACATATTGGTAATATGTCTAAGTGATACTGGCTTTGAAGACATGAAGGGGTCATGGAGAGCAGCTGAGGCTTGGCACTATGAGAGGCCAGGGAAAGCCACTGGTGAAGGTGAGCACAGTTGCCATTGATGGCCCAGGACTGAAGCAGTCACACAAAAAATTTGAGGCTTGGCACAATTTAGAAAGCATATGAGAGGCTACTGGTGAAGTCTAGTTGCAGCACAAGATGCCAGCATATTGGAGATGCCAGTACCATAAGATTACCACCAAAAAGAGCAGCAGCAGTGGAATGGAATCAACCAGAGCCTAGGGTGCTACAGAGAGCAGAGCTGAAGAAGTGACTCAAGCCCGTTGGAGAAGCCCAGAATATCATGTGTGGAGCTCAATCATTGAAACAAGAATATATAAAGTAAAAATTGCCTTGTGGATGCTGGGAATTGCTTGTTGATGGAAGCATGATAAGCTGTCTCCAGAAAGGCTCAGGCAGAGCCTGACAAATACAGAGGCAGATGCTCACAGGCAATCCTTGGACTGAGCGTGGGGTCCTGGATGGAGGAGTTGGAGAAGGGATTGAAGGAGCTAAGGGGGTTTGCAGCTCCACAGAGGGAGCAACAATGTCAATTGGCCAGACCCCCCAGAGCTACCAGAGACTGGACCATCAACCCATGGTTCTGGCCACATATGTGGCAGAGGAGGGCCTTGTTGGCCATCAGTGGGAGGAGAAGCCCTTGGGCCTGAGGGTGTTAGATGCCCTAGTATAGGGGAATGCTAGCGAGGGAAGATGGGAGTGGGTGGGTGGGTGGGAGAGCACCCTCATAGAGGCACGGGGAGGAGGGTGGGATAGGAGGTTTCCTAAGGGGAAAACATTTGAAATGTAAACAAAGGAAAAAAAGAACAGAAATTGAGTAACTAGGAAAAAAAAAAGAGGAAAACAAGGTCATTGACTGAGGAGCAAAATTATGGGGTCAAGGCTACTTGAACCAGTCAAGCGTAGGACAGTTTGTCTCAGATTCATTTTTCTAAAATGCTGAAGATATAGCTGTTCTATAATTAATATCCCTTCCCAAGTTGATATCACTCCACACACTTAAGCAGCTCATTAAAAAAAATCACTTTAATGATAGCATTCATTCAGCTCTGGCTAAGAGTTAAAGAATATGCAGCCTAGAAGAGAATTGGTTTCTACATATGCTGTCAACCTTAAGTCTCTTTTAGGTTCAGGCCCTATGATATACATTAGACAATTTGAATAGGGACAGTAGATTACAAGACTATACACTAAGGCAGATAGAGAATTAAAATAAAAAAAAAAAGTTTCCTAGGATTCCCCAAGATGTTATAAGTATTAGAGCCATAGGATACCTGTTGAAGAAAGCTGCTAATAGAATCAGCCCAAGAGAAAAAAGCTTATTGCAGTCAACAAAGATGAGAGAATATGCAGATACGATGAGCTCTTTTATATCTGACACGGAGAAGCAGAGTTTGGAGTTTGTCCAGCTGGGTTTTGGTCTTGCTTTGTTCCAGTATTTCCTCACTATGATGTTTTGGAATGGTAATTTATATCCTGTGATGTTGGAGGTATGTGATCTGCTTTTTTTATTTTTATATTTTAGAGGATTACTGTTAAGTGATTGAAAGAATTTCAGAAGAGACTTTGAACTTTGCACGTTTAGCATTGTTGAGACTGTTATAGTCTATGGGGATTTTTGAAGGTGGAATAAATTTATTTTGCATTATGCTGTGGCTATTTATGACCCCTATAGAATCATATGTTTAAACAAACCTATGGGTCCAGGAACTGGAATGTGGTGGTTTGAGTATGCCCAGTCTAGGGAGTGGCACTATTAAAAGGTGTGGCCTTGTTAGAGTAGGTTGAGTCTTGTTGGACTAAGTGTGTCACTGTGGAGGAGGGCTTTGAGATCCTTCTCCTAGCTGCCTGGAAGAGAGTCTTCTGACTGCCTTTGCTTCAAGATATAGAACTCTTTGCTCCTTCTCCAACACTGTGTGTGCCTGGATGGTGTCATGCTTCTTACCATCGTGATAATGGACAGGACCTTTGAACCTGTAAGTCAGCCCCAATTAAATGTTCTTTATAAATGTTGCCTTGGTCATGGTATCTCTTCACAGCAATGGAAACCCTAAGACAGTTACTGTGCTAGTGTCTTTGAAAGTCACATGGTCTTCAGTTCTTTATTTTCTTTCTATCACCAGTCAGCCAAGAAGTGAATAGCTTTTGTCACCACAGCATCTTTACACCATCTCCAGCACAGCACCAATAGAGCTGAGAAGGAGAGAAGGAAGCTTCTGAAACTATGAATCAAATATATCTTTCCGCCTTGCAGCCATTTTTGTCATCTATTTTGTCAGAGGAACATAAAGCCTAAAGCGATGGGCAATGAAACTTGAATGCCATACAAGCTTTGAGTGTCAGGGATTAATCTAGCTTTGGCTCTCTCCATCACTTAAAAAGGTAAAACACCACTCCTCCTCCAAGTCTCTATGTGAAAGAGAGCTGCAGACTGTGTTTAGCCTGCAGTCTCCAGTTTATCATGTACTGCTCGAAAAGCATTATAAGCTATCATCTCTGTAGTCTTGAAGAGTGCTGAACGAAACCTTCCTGTTTCACGTCCAGAAAAGATTTTCCGTGAAGCTTCCCTGTCTACATGATCAATCAGCAGCAATGCACTAAATGACTGGTGCTCAAAATTGGCAATGAACCATTATAGATGAGTTCATCATCATTCTGAACAGGCTACATATTCTTTGTTTTTCACAAATTGTGGGTCAGTAATGAAGGGTTCCATTATCTTAGAAGAAGGGATAAAATCAAATATTCCGTTGTATAAATCTGATAATGAAGCTGTGAAAGGCACGTCATATACACCCCTGATGTGAGTTCCTGTGAGGCTCTAATCACTTAAGGAATTTCCACAATGACACTTTTTTTCCTAAGTATAATGCAGGTGATGGTTTGCTTATAAAAGGAAATTTACCTGTTGTTCCTACTAGATTTCTATAGTTATGCCATTAGCAACTTTATTTTGAACTATACTATATTTTAAGATACATTTTTTCCTATGTAGTCCCAAACTTATTTCTGGTTAATTATAAAATATAGGAGACACAGTTGATTTTTTTTCAAAAATATAAATTACATGTTAAATTGAAAATTTGTTTGAAATTTATAGCAACTAAAGAGTTGGTATATGTTTACAGCAACTTATCATAAGTAAATGAGATATATACTAAATCATTACAGAGATAATAATTAAGATATTGAGACTAAGATGAATAAAAGTCTTGCCTTTAAGAATTGGAAACTAAGCATATGTGTATGTTTTCTCTCCCCCCTCCCCCATCTATCTCTCTGTGTCTCTCTCTCTCTCTGTCTGTGTCTCTCTCTCTCTCTCTCTCTCTCTCTCTGTGTGTGTGTGTGTGTGTGTGTATGTGTGTGTATTTGAAATGGCTTCCTTGATTTTAAAAGTGACATGATCCAAGGACCTATGAAACTTGATTTTTATAAGAAAACTTTGAATATGTAATTTTTTTAAGATACTAAAACAAAAGTTACACAATGATACCATTCTTATAAGAAGTTGTTTTGAAAATTAATTTATTTTCAGCTATTTTTACTGAAAGGGAATTGCTTCTTAATTTTCCCTTTCTTTTTGATTCTTCCAGACCCTTTCATCCCTCATATGTACCCTCCCTTAGACTCTCACATGTTCTCACCACTATTCTCAATTCTCAAGTTGATTGTGTTTGTTATTTGAGCCCATGAACATTTCCCCTTTTGCATTAGCATGTCTATTGAAATTATCACTGATCTGGAATTGTTTGTGCAGCTTTTTGTAGGAGAAACTCTTTCTAAATAGACTTCCTGGAATACTGGTTCTTACAATCCCACCACTTCCTTTTCCATGATATTACCTGAGCAACAAATGCTGGATCTCTGAGGTAGACGTTTCCACTGAGGCTGGGGTCCCCATAATACATCGATCCTTGCCTTGTATCCCATGGCAATTTTCTGTGATTATCCCTCTTTACTATAAAGAGATGCTTGTTTGATAAAAGCTGGGAGCTACATTTATCTATATATGAAGATAAGATTTAGAATATGGTAAGGAATTATGCTGGTCTAGCAAAATGGTAGATAATTTTTTTCTTCTTGCAGTAAGATGTTTAATATATAAAATTTTCACCCAAGACAATCAGCTGGTGACAAGCAATTGCACAAGAGACTTTAAGTTGGCTTGTCACTGTGAGCTATTCAAATTCAATAGAAATGCAATAATACACTGATATTAATTAAAAAATTAGGGATTTCAGATTAAAATCAAAATAGGCTATCATTATCTAGTTCTCAAATAGCTAACATGATAAGATTTAAAACATTGTTTTTGGCATGGATGTGTCTTGGCTCCATGTACTGTGGGTAAATTTGTACATTGACATGATAGTTTCAAAAGCATGACAAGATGTCCATAAATGTGTAATATGTGACACTCATATGTTGGTGATAATCAAGAGTTCTCTAACTGTTCCTTTTGCCTACTCAATGGGAGAGAGGTCATTCTTCCATCAGCCAACCTCTCAGTGGCAGTGAGATTATAGACTTTAAAAATTATCTACCAAAAATAAATACATAAATAAACCATACCAAAAAATAAAATTGGTAGATAATTTTCTTGTCATGCTGGTCCGTGTTGGGGTCCATAGGTAATGCAACTGATTAGGACTATTAATCTCCTCCCATTCATAGCAGGTTACACAGTATTTTCTGGTGCTATGTAAACTCGGCTGCAGTGGGGAGGATTAGGTTATATCCAGCCCAAATAAACCAAGTCCTGTATCCTAAGTATGAGAAGTCTTATTTAATAGGACCCCCACCCCCACCCTCAGAGAGACAAGAAAGGGTTGAATCCATTTTTTATACTGTTTTAGGAATCCTACCATCAAACAAAGGTTTCCCATGACCATTATTGGGGTTTATGTTTATCTATGGACTTTGTGGGTAGTCATGCCACTTGGGCTGACTGCATTCACAAGTTATCAAATAATTAATAAAGACAGGCTTTAAACGTGATACAAGATGTTGCAATGTTCCTTTTAAAACACTAACTACCATGTAGTATGAACTGTAGCTTGGGCACAGGCTTGAAGAGACCATGAGCACCATTTTCATAGGGAGAGGTTCTGTAATGAAGTGTGCGCAATGAGGAAAATACAGCGTGAAGACAGTAGTTTTAATCAATATATTTTATGTATACCCACATAATATTCTCTTGATAAATGTCCAGTTGGTTAAATTCAAAGCTAGTGTTTACAGAACAATTGTCAATAACATTGACAAATCTAATTTTTTTTTAACTGAAATCTAAGGGACAGTCTAGGAATCTTGCAGTTCATTTTCAGCTCACTGTTAATTTGTTTTCATAGTTAAGTGTCTTCAAAATTTGAAAAACATCATTAGTTTGTAATGTTATATGTAAATACTTGTATAGATATTTTCTTGTTCCATTTTAAATAGAATTATGGTCACACATGCTCATGGCAGCATGGCCATTAATTCAAATGGTACAGTGACTGAAAATATGTTAGAGACAGGAAGAGCTCATAGTCACTAGGACGATGTTTGCCTAACATGTCTGCTGCTGCAAAATTGATCCTCAGTAGTGAGAAGAAATTAAAACAAATCAGAGATGGAAATTTCCAGACTCAGTTTAATATTATTTAAAACCACTTTAATTTATTGGCTAATCATTTTCATACATGTGAACCTCATAGTATTCAAAGATTTGAACTCTAAAGTTCTAAATTTTGACTAAAAGTAACATCTTGTAACACTGCTATTTTGGAACTACTCTCCTTTCTCTCTCCCTTTCTCTTCTATCTCTACCCCCTCTCTCTTTCTAATTTTCCTTTACCCGGCGTTCCTCTTTTTGTCTTTCTATGTTCTAATTCACACTTTAACATACCACTTTTGATGAATATTCCAAATACTTTTGTGTAGAGGGAAAACAACTGTGTAGTAAAGGAGCCTTGCCCTTCTTTTCCCAATAAGAATTAGGATTCCTGTGCATTTACTGGTGAAAATGGATTATTGATGGTCTGTGCATGAAGTAATGGCTTGTTGAAAAAGAAAATTGTAAATATCCTGTCATTCTTATGATGTTGGACTTTCTACTTGTGTTGGAGACCATCTATGTGTAGCTACTACACAGTCCTATTCTTCAGGTTCCCAGTGCTGTGAAAGTTTTCTATGATGTAAAGTCTGAATTTCTGGCTTTAATCTTCAGGAAAAAAGATATCCTGAGAGGCTTCTTTAAGGAGATGCACCATTGACTTTTGGCTAGTGATGACGGGCCGCATTAGGTGGAGTACTTCGATCAGGAGGAGCTTCCTGAGTTATTTCTGCTAGCTGAGCACACACAGCGATTGCTGAGGAAAACTGAGTAGATCTAGGGAAGTTTAATTTCAAATGTTCCAAAATGGTATGTATTTGATAGACAGGAGAAATTCTTTTCCAACTTCTATATATTTTATTTTGCAGATGATTAAACATATCTCTGTGAGTTCAATCTACATCTTAAACTTGTTTATGGTCAATGTATATATTAAGAATTATACTGATGCAAATTGATTTGAGGTTATCAACTCAAGACTAACAACACAAACATATGTATATTACTCTAAGTAGTATATATTTGAATAAATTCATTGATTCAGAAATTTATTGATTACTTATTAATCATAATAGGTAATTTTACTGGCTAGTTTTATGTCAGCTTGACAAAAGCTGAGGTCATCTGAAAGGAGGAAAATTTACTTAAGGACAGTACCTTGGGCTACACCTCTTAGAGAAAATAGAATCTTTTTCTTCCATCAGCATCAGTTGCCAAAAGCTGCCCAGTTATGCATGAGACTTTGCTCCCCCTCCCTATCAATAGTGGAACTTGTTTTCTGGCCTGAGCCTAGAGAAATTTTCTGCGTTCTGTAGCATCTTTTGCAAGTTTATTTGTACACTACACAACTGTGCCCAGAAAATGCTGTATCCTTGTAGAGAAGCACAATCTCCTGCTCTGCTATCACACTGATTCCTGAAAATAATAATATATGCCCTATTTAAAGCTGAGCATTTCATAGTCTCTTACACCTTGAACAATTATGGGTGCCTTTGTAAATCATCGTTTCCTGCAAAAAGAAGCATTTGTGATGAGAGTTGAGGGATATATTACTTTATGGAGATAAAAATTGCCAGGAATATATTTAATACTATGTCTATTTAAGCTAATAATTGTATGGCGATCTCCTCTATGGCCTGTGACCTGTCTAACCATAGTTTTTTGACCAAATAATGGTGAGAGGTGTAGGTTTAAAATTCTGAAATGGTACATAAATCCAATCTGAAAGTCATTAGTTACTCTCATGACTCATGCTAATATTGCAACAGTAGGCATGTCTTGGCAAACCAGTTTTTACTGTAGCCGAGTTCATAGTTGGGTACGTTTAGTTAAGTTCTTCCTTCCAGTAGCATGTATGTATCTTCTAGTAGTATGAAAGCTAGCCATTACTGATGAAACTTCCACATCAGCACCAGCTGGATTTCCTTATGTCTGTGGCTCAAGTATGCTGTGTATCATCAATAAACTTTTATCATCAAGTTATGGAAGGGAATCACATCACACTATTGGTAACAGGTTAGGGGTCTATGGGACCTCACTGGGAACACTCCAGTGGTGGAAACCTATTCCTAGTCTTGGGATTTTAAGTTGTTAGCATGTGGTATTTACTATGGGAATTGTTGCCTGTTTAAACTGCTTTTATAGTATGTGTTTGTGTTTGCATGTATGTTTATACATAAGAGCTTCAGCAAGAGTAGGTTTCATAATAGGTATCATATGATTTCCTTAAAAGGTCTTTAGTGGTATTAATCGCTCCACTCTCCTTGCTTTTCCATGTATATTCATCACCATTCCTTTTCAATCCTGCCTGGTTCATCATTCCCTTATATCCAAGGTACATCAGTCAATGACAGATTGTCTAAGACATAACCCAAAGCATGGGTTTCCATAGCAAATCGTTTTCTTATGCCAAATGCTAAAGAGTAAAATTCCTCCTATAAATCCAAATCAGACTAGGCATATAGAGCCTCATATAATCTTAAATTATTTTTTTTTTGGAGAATTAGGAAAGTAGTCTGAGATAACACCCATTTCTAGACAACACATAAGGTTTCATTTAACCAAACTTTTCAGTACTTAAAAAAATGGTGAGTACTGTAGTTAGCTGATAAGTAAATTACAAATAGGAAAACTAAGAAAACTAAATATCAGCTTCTTTTAGGTTCCATACCATATGATTAGAAGTGATACGGGTATTATGTTTACAATAGTACCTTGGAATTGTAATTCTTTATATGTTCAAAATATGACTATGTCTAAAACATATAATAACCCAGTGTAAGAGGTAAGTATTTTTTTTGTAGGTTTCTATTCTGACAAGCACAAAACCCTGCACCAAGTTGAACCTGTCCTTTGTGATGAGGCTATTGTATTATCAATGTTGATTTCTGAGGAAAAAGTTGTTGCACATCTGTTAAGTGGCTTGCCATAGCCATTGTGCAGAAGTGCTGACAAGCAGGAAATAGCCAGGAAAGCTCTTGATTACCAGGGATGTGCTCACTCTCCATTGGCAGTGGAATCAAGAAACCAACTTTGCCAGGGTAATTTTGCCTTTTGTATTTATCATTAAGGAAAGGGTACCTTAACTTTTTTTCTTGGTGAGAGCAATAAAGGTATAGCAATATGGAAAGATTTTGAAAATTGCCTTGTGAAAAATACAGTATTCAGGGACCTCTTGGAGAACACTCTATAGAGCTTGATTAAAATATCACTTAATTTTCTTCTCATCAAAGTATCCTAGATTAACACATCACACAAATATCTACTGTATCAAAACAACTGATTCATTGTTCTTTATAGTTTCTATATGTTGTGAATTTAGTACAGATAAAGCTGCACATTTTTAGTACAATCTCATTTTCATTTTCAGTCATGCCATTTGGAGCAGGGCATGGTGATGGATATAGGTCTATCTCTCTGTCTGTCTAGGTAAAGGTGGCTCCATTGAGTTTATTCATATTAATTGTTTAGCATGTTAGGTTTCATAGTTATAATAGTTACTTACTGGCTCAAATTTCTTACACATATGGTTCAGCTTTGCCTTATCTTTTTGAGTATGCCCATAGAAGTCAGGCAATATTCCCTCTGATAAATGACTGAGTGAAAACCTGTGTTACAAATAATTTCAAGATCCCACTGTGAAATGGTTTATATCATAGGAGATAGGCTGAGCCATATTCTTATATTAAAATTCATTACATCTCATAGAAAATTATGGCCTTTTATAAGTTTTTATAGAAATTATTGAATGTGTGCTTCATGGGTATAACACATACAAGCTCCCCTGACAATAGTAGAAAAGTAACTAGAATATCTTTCTTCTAAATAATATTCATGATAATAAGTTTCTGCAAATTGCCTAGAACAATTGGGATACTAGAATTCTCTGCAAAGATGACATCATATTAAGTGAACCTGTATATAGGGGAAGGCTTAGTAGATGCAACTCTTGAGAACTGAAGTCTTAATTCAGACTTGAAGCAGAAAATAGATTTTAATTGCAAAAATGGAAAATAAAGGACAAAATACATGTCTTACATTATGGAAGAGGTTATAATGCACATAAAAAGAATCTACTATGTACTACTTTGGTTTTAATCTTTTCAAGGACTATTGTTCTTAATGAGAAATTACAACAGAGTAATATTTTTATTCCCTGAAATTTTTGGCTAAATTTTATTTAAAAAGATTATAAGATTATATAATTCTGCTTATCATATAGGTAGCGCTAACATTTTATCACATCATCATTATATCTCAGAAGCCCTAGTGAGCTCTCAGTAGTAGTTACAAGTTAGATTAGGATTATGTAACCTAATTTAAATAACCTAGATTTTCTTATTACCTACAACTAGTGTCCACATAGGGAAGTTTATGAGAATGATTTTATATTCTTCAATATGGCTACTATTTTATAGTAATTCATTTTCCAAATCAGTGAATATACAGCAGAAATCATACTAATTTTTCTTGTATTCTAATAATGATTTCAATATGTCTTAACTATACATTTTGTTTTATAAAATAAAATAAATTTTATGTTTGGAACTTCATACCTAAGTCATAGTTGATATTTTTCAAACACTATATATGTAAGCATGTGTTTCATATTTATCAGATTTTAAAATTGTAATTAAAGCTCTTTTCTGGTGGCACATGTCTTTAATCCTAGTACTTGCAAGCAAAGGTAGGCAGAACTCTGTGAGATTGTGGACAGCCAGGTCTACAAATTGAGCTCCAAGACACCAGGGCTAGCTGCACAGAAAAATCCTGTCTCAAAAAACATGATTCAAAATAATGTTAGAAATGACAGAAAGTAGCGTTTTTTATCAGTGACAATATAAAAGTAGAAAGGTAGGGTTTAGAAATGTTTCTCAGTGGTTAAGACCACTTGCTGCTCTTGTAAAGAACGGAGTTTGGTTTGTAGCACCCACAGGGCAGTTCATAATTATAACACATAAAAATACATGAATTATTTATTAAAAGATTACAATATAGCATATGTATATGTATATCTCAGTATATGTATATGTATATCTGAATTCTGGTTGTACAAAATTTGCAAAGGCCAACTTTGTGATAAATGTGATTTATGAAGCATATCCCTAGATGTTGGTAAAATATGAATGTCCAATGTTTTAGTTACCTGAGCTTTATGGGGGATTTTATATGACTGCTATAATGGCTTAAATAACCTTTTGGTTTTTCAAGTCATAAAAACACATTCTGTCCCTGCAAATATAAATTATACAAATTTAGTGTGATTCTGTGGGACAACAATCTTTTCAGGTCACTCCACTCATAATTACAACTAATTAAAATGTGCCAAAGAAAGGATAGAAATTTATCACTGCTCATTAAACCTGTAAAGACTGTGTTAATTAGATGTCAGGCTCAGTAACTCACATGAATGTTTGATGCCGGTCTAATTTTAGAGAAAATGGAAAGTGAACTTCAGAACATTCTATCTGTGAGACGAAAGCTGTTAAAATTAAGAAAAATGCAGTTTATAAATGGCATGTGTTTGTGGATTTTTTATGGCTATGATTGCTATTAACCATTGACCTAAACAAACAGAATAAATTGACAGGGTATATGTTGCATTTTTTTTTAACTGACTTCAAGTTTATAGGAATATACAAGGCAGAGATATGAACAAGCTAGGCTCATTTATTAACCTGAAGAACTGTATGTTAAATGGCTTTACTCCACAAATTACACAAGCTATTTCTAGTCATTCTATTTAGGAGACTGATGTGGCTTCAAATTAACTTTCTTTATTTAGTGGAATATATTTTCTGTTCTATTTTTCATCAAATCAATGTATGTAAAATCATTCTTTGTAAAAATAATGTAGAATTATGTGAGAAAATAAAGAGCAATCTCAAGGAGAATCAGACATATACTACATACTAAGGCCAGTCATGGGACAAATAGCAATAGTAAGAGCTTACTTCCTTGAATCAATCTGTTCATTGTGCTTATTGATTGATTGTTCATCAATCAATTAGCACATGTTTGGGTTTGATGTTACAGATGTAATATTAGAAGGAACTATTGATTGAAAACTATTATAACTGCAGCATCTAGGATCTAGATAAAATATTTATTTTATGATTGCTCCTGAGCTTTTTGTCTTATATTTTCTTATATTATTGCTTGAACAATATAGTCAATCTTTGGAGGAGGGTTATACTACTGAAATATTAAGAAAAACCTATTTATTTGAAGCCAAGTATGATGGTCTGTACATGGAAACTAGGGATTAAAAAGGATGCATCAATACCATTGCTAGAAGTTCAAGTCCAGCTAGCTAGTTGTATTCCTCAAAAGGAAGGAAGAGAGGGAAGAAGAAAACTATTTTTATGATCATTTTATTGAACTTACATATTATATAAGGAAAAAGTATCAGGATTTTTAAAATCCCATTTTTACCTTTCCACATGGGTAAGATATTCCACAGGACACGTAATTGCTAAAATGTATTGCCAGTCTTCGGGCTGTCACAGTGACATCCATCAATGTGGTTAGTAAATATTATCCATATAGACCACGATATATGCATTTAGGTATTATGATGATTAGTCTTCCAAATGTAAAGTTTTTTTTAATACTTTTTCGATGATTGTCTATTTTAAAATGTACTAAGCTTTAAATGACACCTTTAGTTTAGTTGCTTTTCTCACATAATAATTATCTTTGTAAAAATGTCTTGGCTATACACTGTGATCTAAGATTCAATTCTCTTCTGTTGTAAAACCCATTTCCCTTTGAAATGCTGTTTTCTTAAATACAAAAGAGGTGTTAAATTGGCAACCTGTGGATTCTTTTACATTAATAAACTGCAGCAACAGGAAGCAATTAGTTGTCTAAAATTTTCTTTACTTTAGAATTCAAAAAGCATAGTCATATTCTGTGAGTGAGAGTATGTGTGTGTTTGTGTGTTAGATTTCAGGTCTAATACTGATTTGAAGACCCCAATTTTCTCATTATTATATATTGTGGAGATCAGAAATGACATTCTCCTTGATACTGTTAGTGAACTCTTGAGAAAAAACATTTTTCACAGGCTTCATGTGTCAGCATCACTGAATTTTCAGAAAAGATTGTTAAAGCCCTCATGTCTGCTGAACACTAGTACTTTGCCCTTGTGCCTTCCCTTAAAATTTTCCTTCTGGTCTTAATGGACTGTTGCCTTCATAAACTCTGTCAGAATTTAGTTTCAATACTTGGTATTGGGAATTTTTCTTTTAAGCTACCTACATAGCTACTCACAGAATATGCATACTCTCATTATTATTTTGATGATGTTGAAATGTTAACCTAGATACCAACTCAGCCACAAAACTCTCCACTACAATCTTTCTGCATGAAAAATGTGTTGGGCAATAGTGGCACAGAAATTCTGAAAGTGGCCAACCAATGCTTGGTTTAACTTGAGGCCCATGCCAGGAGAGGGAACCCATGCTGGACACTGCCTGTATGTCTAGGAACTGGAGACTGGATAGCTAAAGACCAAGATAGAACCAAAAATGACTAGCAAAAATGATCCATGAAATAATTTGTAATGATATTCTGCTATACTAATAGAGAGGTACCTTGGAGGTCTTCAACAAGTCCATCTCCTCAGAGAACAAAAAAACTCAGTTGAAGAGAGTCAACTAAAAATGTAGGAATCAGAGGGGTTGGAGAACATTAGGAGTCCCACAAATTAAGCAGGACTCACGTGGGCTCACAGAGACTCAAATGACAAAGGCTATATCTGCATGGGTCTTAGTCAGGTCCTCTGGTGTTTTTGTGAAATTTCTATCAGTGGGAACAGTCTATCTTTGACACTTATGCAGGCTTTTGAGATTTCTTCCTATTGGGTTGCCTTGTTCAGCTCAATAAGGACATTTGCCTTGCCTTGTTCTATCTTGTTTTGTCCAGTTTGTTGACTCTTGGAGACCTCCTCTTTTCTGGAGAGGTGACAAAGCCAGCTCAGTCACTTAGCAGAGTCTCTAAGGAGGCAGTGAAAATTAAAGAAAGAAAAGTTTATGACTTCAGCCAGTGCTAAAGCTGAAGCACCTTTATATTTTCTAGTCTGCTTTTATACCAATCTAGGTACATGCAAAGAATAGGGTCAGTTCTTATATCAAAAGACAAGTAGTCAAACAAGGCAGTAAACAAAGTCCTATGATCACTGTGTCTAGGCATTTATTAGGATGACCAAGATAAAAGGAATACTGTACATTTTTTAGCTATATTTACCTTAAGCCTATTTCCTTGTCTAGATCAATTTCAAGTCCCTGCCAAATTCCTATAAGGAGACACCAAGAGCTCTTCCCAGAGAGGAAATGGTGGGGGAATAAATCTGGAGAAGAAGAGAGGGAGTGGCAGATAGGAGTATTGGAGGGAAGGAAAACTGTGGTTAGAATGCATTGAATGAGAGAAGAATATTTTCAATAAAAAATAACTCCAAAATTAAAAAACAAATATAAAACATTAACTTCAAAATTACCTTAAAAACTTCAAATCAATATATTACAATTCAAACTGACTTTCCTTCATATATTCACCTAACCAAATTTTATAGCAGTTTTGAGTCTAAAATGTGAATCATCTTGTATTGTTTTCCTTGCATCACTCATATCTGAATCTTATTTTCAACATATATTGTAAATTTCTTATACTAATTTCCAAATATACCAAGATATTCCGAATTGGGAGCACAAAATAGTTATTTTCTGGGTTACTACATGTCTTAATGTCAAATTTTCTCATGTAGTGAAGTCATGTAAAAGTGACTTTTATTCATCTGATGTAATTGTAGTCTCAGAGACTTACTGGTGAATAAGTTTACACTCTCTAGCTCTTTCGAAACTCTGACTGGAGGTTCAACTCAGCTGATCTGGTTCAAACTCCACTCCAAGCTGACTGATTCAATTTGGCTTCCCTCAGCTTCTCATTTAATTGCTCTGCTTGGCCTCAAACTAACTCTGGCAATTTGTTCCAATCTTTTGGCTCCTTCTCATTCTCTTACTTCAACTGCATTTACTGCATGGACTGAAGAGAACTGAATGCAACTTCATTCTACTGAACTCAGCTAACTGAATAAAACAACACTGACTGAACTCAATTGACTGTGCTTCCTCATTTCTCTCCTTGCACTGCTTTTTCTAAGTTATCATTCTTTCCTGTGCTGTCTCATGAAAGTGGGTGTATCTTATCTCTGACTCATTCTGATTCATCACTTTGTCACTCAAATAGATGTCATTCTCAAACATGGCTGCTCCTTTACAAATAAATCTTATTTTCATTATTAGGGTTAAAAGTTTTGTACTAAGGGTATGTGTATATTTCATCCGGGGTAGCCATGTAGCTGTATTAAAATTCCACTGCAAAGTTAAAACAAATCCATATGAAAATTTATGTGTTCTGGAAATAACAAAGCAGAGGGCACAGAAAACATATCAGTGGTTGCTCACAGTTAGGAAGGAAGGGACAGATAGAGCAGAGAGACCTCGGGAAACAGAAATATTCTCATGAGTATAACAGTGGGGAATTTGTAACACTATATGTCTGACAAACCTCATAGAATATACAATATTAGTTCAAATGTTGACGTAAATTATAAACACATGTACTGACTAGCATACATTCTTCTCAAGAATTTGGAAATTTTGCCACATGAAAATCTTGTCTTATATCTTGATCTATTCAATACGTTAGTATTTGATTTCCATTAAAATACATTTTGACTATCTTTGGCCAATATATACATGGAAGTATAGAATGTACACTCTTTTAAGTCTAGCTCTTTCCTGGTATAGTATAGTATATGAGATTCTTCCATCTTGTATATCATTCCAATGGTTGGTTCTTTTATATTAGTAACAAGGCAAGTAGGTTTTCACAAAGATACTAAAGAATATAATGAATTTTTTCAATAGCCAGTGTGTGAAAATTAGATATCTACATGCAGAAGAATGACCTCTCTCTCTCTCTCTCTCTCTCTCTCTCTCTCTCTCTCTCTCTCTCTCGTCTCTCTCTTTCATACACATACCCAAACACACAGGTGCGCACACACACACACACACACCTATAACAATTATGCCAATAGATAAATGTAAAGCTTGAAAATACATTGGAAAAACACATTGAGACACTTGAATATCAATCTTTTTCAAATTATTGTAATTGTAAATATCAATTTCTCTCCTAAGCAAGTCCTCTACTTTCTGTTTTGATGTCATTGCTGAACTCCATCTCAATGTCCCCTCCTTTTAGAATCAAGAATTGAGAACTCTATCTAAATTAAAAGTTGAACTTGAAAAAAGACTGTATCTTAAGGTATACCTTCTAGCTTTAATGGTTCCCTTTACTCAATATTAAACAATAACGCCCTACCAAATACAGAATATTGTATATCAAAGAGATTCTTTTTTCTGTTATCTCATTCATTCTTTTCTTATGTTCTTCTTTATTCCCTCTAATTTCAGAGTTACATGATTTGCTCTTAGTGCTCATCTCATTCTGTACTGTGGGCGACAAATCTAATGACATGGTCTAGTCTTATCTTGTAGTATAGTAATGAACAAACAAAATCATTCAGCAGTTACAGTGATATTACAGGTATCTCAATATTATTTTGGCTATTATATTGAGACTTTTTTTGAATTTACTCTTGAGAATTGAGCTGAAAAAAATCTCTGTAGAGTCACGTAATAAAAAAGTAACATGAAGAAAATTCCACTTAAAACTGTGGCTTATTCATAATCAATATGCCAACGGATTATGAAGTATAATTGCAAGTGAGAAATAGTTGTCCTATTATAGGACAATAGGGTATAGGAAACAAACCTTAAATGGTACGGAGAGGCTAGAACAGATAATTATTTTCTAGGACTTTGTGTTTTATATTTTGGTGAAAGTGTATGCTAATGGTTGCTTGAAAATTATCTTCATAAAGCTCAGGTTAACATCTTGGTGCCCAAAGTGATAGATCCTTTAAAGGGGAGGTTTTGTGGGAGTGATTTTGGTTATCTGGAACATGTCATCTTCTACTTTACTCATCACCTGATGGAAAACATTTGCTTTGCTAAATATTAGAATCCAGTGGGTTATCATAACCACAACTCCAATGCAGTAGGCTTAATTGTTCATTAGCTGAAACATTTAATGGTCAATAAAATAGAGGGATACAAAAGAAAAACCTTTAGCTACTCTGAAATACTTTGAATCTTAATTTTAGTGATGGTATGTATCTATATATTGAATCAGAATGCATCAGGCTTTATAGATAATTTATTTTAACATATGAAAAAATTTTCTTTCCACTAAAGAAAAATTAAAGATTTCTGGAATAAATTTTCATGTCTATTTCTGTAACTTACACATCACTATGTTCCAGAATCACAAAGATATTGTTCCTACTTTGGAATTATACAATAAAAAATTATACTTTTTTTTTCTTTTAGCTTTTCACCTTGATGTTTCTTTGGTTTGATTGAATGCTTATCTTCAGCCCTTCTACTGTGAGGGGTATCTTCTCATTAAAGTAAGATAAAAGAAAGAATGAGCTTTTGGTGTTGAAAGTTTGAATAATTAAAAATAAAATACTGGAAGCCCAAAAGATAGCCAGGCAGGTAAAGACCCTTCCCTACCAGAGTTCATTCTGATAGGCCAAAGGGAGAGTCATCTCCTGAAGAACATGCATGCCCAAACACACATACACATACATACACACACATCACACACACACACACACACACACACACACACACACACACACACACACACACAGACATATACAGACACACAGACACACAGACACACACACACACACACACACACACACACACACACACGCATATACACAGACACACAGTTAATTAATTGATGACTTAATTAAAATAATTAAAATCTAAACTACAAAGAAGTCTAGCAGATGTTTGGAGATCTACCTAGGAAATGTTTGTCAGCTTCAGTAAATGGAATACTTTAATCAGAATTCAAAGACATTCAAACACCTACTTTTTTTCAAAAGGTATTGATTTGAAGGATTCATTTCTTTGGTTCCTTACATGTATCCATCACCAAGCCCTTTAAATGTAAGCTACCACAATGTGACTGTCGAGTAGACGGTAGACAGGTAGGAGAGAAAGAGCAGTGGAGCAGCTTGAGGATTATGAAAAGAGACTTGAAGGTGGAGAGGAGTATTCTATTAGGAGTGGTCAACCCTGACACCTGGAGCCATGGTGGAGTTCCTGCTGAGGGCCATGTGTAGGTCCTTGGCTACAAAGGAATAGGTGTCAGTGGCTCATATTACTACTAGAGGACATGGGGAATTTCCTGGTCAGGACAGCCACCTGGACCTGCCCCCTATCCAGGGGCTGTAAAGAATTGGCCTGCCCTTCACGGCTGCTGTATTCTGAAAAGCTGGTCCTACCTCTCATCTGCAAAAGCTTGAGAGAGCAGGCCTGCATTTCTCCCAGACAGCACAGGGGAGCTGAGGTTAGTAGCACGAGTGTGGGACTCCACTCACGCAGCCACTAATATGCCATGGGGTGGCATGGCTGCAAAGAAGTGAAACCCTGCTCTCCCTCGCCACCTCTGGCGGTCTGCTGACAAAATTATGAGCATGAGAGATCGCAACAGCTGCAGCACTCAGGAGATCCTCACCTGGACAGCACCAGATCCTGGTACTGGGTGCACGTGAGTTGCCTCCAAAGCCAAGATTACAGGAAAGATCCTGCCATTTGGTTGCCATGAGGTGGCATGTATCCATGACACTGTGTTCTCTTCCCCCTCACCCCTTGTCACCTGCGGTACTTAGAAGAGCTGGTACTGAGAGCATGAGAGTTAGAGAGCTAGCCCTGTTCCCTCATTGGCTGTGGCACTCAGGATAGCAGGCTATGCAACTCACTTGGGCACCACAGTGGAAATGGCCCTGATGACAAAGTCAGTGGTAAGTCAGGGTATAAGAGCAGGAAAGCTGTCCTAACCCCTCATAGGCTGCAGAACTTGAGAGATTTGGCCACTGGCCTTGACTTTGAAGCACACTGGAGCTGGCCCTGGTGGCATGGATGCAGACGAGCTGGCCCCAAGGGCACAAGAGCAGAAGAGCTGACCATGACTTTTCCTCGTGGTGGTACTAGGTGGCCTAGCCGGAATAGTGTTGAAGTACTTGTACTGGTTGTACAGGTAAGGGAAATCTGGTGTGCTGACTAGCTCAGCTACCACCCAGGCCCAGATCCATGGCTCTGAATGGGCCCACCCCAAAGCCTAGTTCATCTGTAAGAGGTAGGAGCTTATGAAAAGGCCCTTTTTGCTGATCCAAAGGGGCAGAATCTCCATGACAGAGATCAAAACTAGGATAACCAGGAGGAGGCCTGGTGATGATTCAGTAGTAATGGTATCACAGAAGCCAGATGTCTCACACCAGACCATGATTTACTGTAATGAATCTTTGAAAGGGAAGATGTGTGGAAAGAGGGTTACACTCTAGGACACATTGTGACACACCACTGCTTCCATGATGAGATGTTTCCTATGCTTCGGGGTTTTTGTTGTTGTTGTTGTTGGCGATTTTGCTTCTTGTCTGTATGATTGTTATTTGTGGTGTTGCAAAGATGGAAGTTAGATATGAGGAGACAGGGAGATGAGTAGGACTGGGGTGCATGATGTGACACTCACAAAGAGTAAATAAAAATTGAAAAAAAAGTAAGTAAATCTATTCCTTTAAAAGTGGCCCTACCAACCTTTTCCATATGATTTTCTCTCCCTTAAGAATACATTTGCCATATTTTAGGTGACAATGCTTAAAAATTTTAAAGCCATTTGTACACTAACTTGGTTGTTAAAGTGTGTGTTTTTCATGGGGCATACATTATTTGCCTAAGAGGATTCTATACTTTGTAAAAAAAAAAAAAAAAAATAGGCAGAAAAGTTTACAGAGTGACAGCAATTAATTTAAGTCCTTTTGTTCTACCCAGGCTGTCAATACTCAGTGCATTTACAGAGATCTATAAATGCTGGGCAGTCCCACTAAGGAGCTGGGAATTTAAAAGCAGAAACCCATTCAAAAGTCCCGAAAACTCTTGTCCAAATAATTAAATGGGCTCTAAGAGTTTTGTAATTCTAAGCTGTCTTTGAAAAGAAAGTTGATATGCTTCTGCTCAACCAATTGCTTCTGTATTTATATTAAAATTAAATTTAGATAATCAGAAGAATAATATAAATGAAGCTTAAATTTGCAAGAAAAATATGTCAGAGACAAGACAGGTGACAAATGTGTATTTCAAAATGTATACTCTAAAGTAGATGACAGTGGGGATCAAATAATAGTATTTATAAACATAGATCCATAATTTGGGTATCATATAAATGTACATTTTCATAAATTGGTTAGATCAATGACATTTTAGCTCTGGTGTCTATTCACATTAAACACGTTCTTGCAGTTCTGTGTCTCTGAGAGTTGGGCGGATGCTGGAGATGCACTCGGAACAAAAGTGATGATTAGGTCATTTTCTTCATCATTCACCCATCAGTAAAAGTTTTTGTTAACATGTCTGCAAAGGTGGGACCCTTAGCACTTCCCTAGATGGTGCCAAGTATGGCCTAATTCTTGGGCATGGCCTCTGTATGTGCTTTCCTCCATCGACTTTCAGTCATTTCTAGGACTCATGTAGGTGCCAGGATTTGGGTAGCTTTAGTTAGCACCGTGGAAGAACATTGTTCCGTATGAGTTCTTTGTCCTCATCTTTCCCCTTTCTATCTTCAAGGCAGCTCTAGAAATCCCTTCACTACTTTTGACACTTCATACCAGTCAAAAAAGGAATGTATAAATAATAAATAGGACACAATGTCCAAATAATGTAATAAAATTGATGATAAAGTAAAGCATGTTTTGTTATTAAATTCTATGAAGTGAGGATTCAATCCTTTAGCTTTTTTGCATATTTATTAGTCGGAATCATGGCTTACATTTTTTCCTATTTCACAGCAAGCATACTAGGCAGATAGAGTGACATTCAACAAGAAAAGAGCATCCTCAGATTTTATCTTGTAACACAATGGAGGTGCCTAGTCTTCTCTTGCAAAAGAATCTATTTTGCCAATAACTTGAGTAGTCAAGAAGGGGCACGGTGAGCTTCAGATTAAATAATGGATGAACTGACTCAGAGAATTCAGCACAGAGAGTGAGTCCATGGGTGGTTCATGCCTGGAACTCTGACTCACAGAAACGCTAGAAATTTGTTTATACTATAACCTCAAATTTATGTAAATTCATCATACAGCAGTAGAATGTGTTAGGAAAGAAAAGTTGTTCTAAACATGTGCAAGTAGTAAATGTTAAATTTTACCATGCCACCTCTTTGAATGCACTGTTCAAACAAACAAACAAAAAACAAAGGGACTATCAAATTAAAAACAACATGTTTTCCAGACTGGGTTTCTCCCTAGCTGTCCTGGAACTAGCTCTGCAGACCAGACTGGCCTTGAACTTACAAAGATCTGGATTCCTTTGCCTCCTGACTACTGGGAAATAAGTTGTGTACCACCACTCTCTTATTTAAAGTTTTATATTTGGTCTAGTCCATGCCATCAAGAGACATCAGTGCTTCTGAAGAGGTGCCTGCTTACTGTACAGGTAGTAAACCACCAATTCTAAATCTTATTTGATATTTTAGTAAGACTTATAAAATTTAACATTATATTGAAGTCTGTAAGCTATTATGCCATACAAATGACTAAGCAGCCTCATTTATCTTAATTAGACTTTTATAAAAATATTGCCTATCAGACACTATTATTTAAGAGATAGTTCTAAGTTTCATCATCAAAAATCATTCAAAAGGAAAAAGCCACCAGGAGTAAATACTTGAGAAAAAACTCAAATTCAAAAAGATTCATTTCTAAAATTTGAAATAGTAAATTCTCACTTCTTGAATAAAACAAATCACTCAGCTAAATTTCTAGTGTAAGATTCTAGCTATCTTCCCATTTCTGAATAGAAGGTTTAGATAATAAAATAGCAGTTAGTATCTTATGGTACTTATGTTATGTCAACATATCTCATTAGGGCAAATATGATTTAGAAAAATATATAAAGATTTGCTTGTAGGCATTTAAATTATTAAAATTTTCTGAGAGTGGGTGAATTGATAATGCGTATGAGGTATCTTCTCATAAAAGAACTTTATTTAGGCTTAATGAAGAATAAAAATAGAACACATGCCCCAAACAGAACGATTAGGTCATAACTGTTTGTATTTTAATAAGTTAGTAGGACTCAGGATGAACCTGTTTATTTAATTTAAATATGAATGGGTAATTTTGATTGGGTACAGGATGAGACACAGACTCAGAAAAAATAATTTCCTGGTGGGAGTCAGGGAAAAGGGGATGTGAAGGGCACAAATAATTTTCATGAATCAGGAGAACCAAGATTTTAAAAGAACAAAGGCAAAGCTTTCCAGGGAGGAGGAACAACGTGGAATCTTGGGATTTCTGTCAGCTTGGTGAGCAAGTACCTTCCCAAGACTCTACAGAGTCCATTGTACAACCTCAGTGTTCAGAGAGCTGATGAGCACCTTTTTGTTTAGTACATATAGTGACTTCGGTTTCCTTGAGTCTGTTTCCACAAATCCCTGCTTACAAACTGAGTTTGCCTTGTTCCTAGTTGCTATCAGTGAAATAATTCCTGCTTCTATTTTTATACTTTCACAAGGGGTTGTCATTTAAGTCAGATAACTTCCACTCAAATTTAGTAGGCATTACAAAACCATAGACTATTCAAGGTTAATAATTTCAAACAAAAACTGATTAATTGAAATATTTTACTCAGTAGATTTTTTAATTGTGTAACTGCTTTAAAAATATGTTTAAATACAGTAAATCTCTCCCACCCACCCACCCACTCCCTTCTTCCCACCTTGACATTCCCCTTTCTTGGGGCTTCTAACACCCTCAGGCCCAAGGGCCTCTCCTCCCCCTGATGGCCAACAAGGCCCTCCTCTGCCACATATGTGGTCCAAACCACGGGTCCCTCGGTGTGTATATTTTGGTTGGTGGTCTACCCTCCAGGAGGACCAGGGGGGTCAGGCCAGTTGACATTGTTGCTCCTTCCATGGGGATGCAGACTCCCTCAGCTACTTTGGTCCCTTCTCCCACTCCTTCATCTGGGACCTCACTCTCAGTCCAGTGGTTACTGTAAAGTGAAACTTGGGTATTCTGAACATTTGGGCTAATATCCATTTATCAGTGAGTACATACCATGTCCGTTCTTTTGTGACTGAGTTACCTCACTCAGGATGATATTTTCAAGTTCCATCCATTTGCCTGCAAATTTCATTAAGTCATTGTTTTTAATAGCTGAGGAGTACTCCATTCTGTAAATGCACCACATTTTCTGTATCCATTCCTCTGATGAGGGACATCTGGATTGTTTCCAACTTCTGGCTATTATAAACATGGCTGCTATGAACATAGTGGAGCATGTGTCTTTATTACATGTTGAAGCATCTTCTGGGTATATGCCCAGGAGTGGTACAGCTGGGTCCTCAAGCATTATTATGTCCATTTTTCTGAGGGTCCGCCAAATTGATTTCCAGAGTGGTTGTAACAGCTTTCAATCCCACCAACAATGGAGGAATGTTCCTCTTTCTCCACATCCTCACCAGCATCTGCTCTCACCTAAGTTTTAGATCTTAGCCATTCTGACTGGTGTGAGGTGGAATCTCAGACTTGTTTTGATTTGAATGATTTCCCTGATGGTTAAGGATGCTGAACATTTCTTTAGGTGCTTCTCAGCCCTGTGAAATTCCTCAGTTGAGAACTCTCTGTTTATCTCTGTTCCCCATTTTTTGATAGAGTTCTTTGGTTTTCTGGAGTCTAACTTCTTGAGTTCTTTGTATAGATTGGATATTAGCCCTCTATTGGAAGTAGGACTGGTTAAGATCTTTTCCCAATCTGTTGGTTGTTGTTTTGTCCTATTGACAGTGTCTTTTGCCTTAGAGAAGCTTTGCAATTTCATGAGGTCTCATTTGTTGATTCTTGATCTTAGAGCATAAGCCATTGGTGCTCTGTTCAGGAACATTTCCCCTGTACGCAGGTGTTTGAGACTTTTCCCCACTTTCTCTTCTATTAGATTCAGTGTATCTGGTTTTATGTGGAAGTCCTGATCCACTTGGACTTGAGCTTTGTACAGGGAGATAAGAATGGACCAGGTCTCATTTTTCTACATGTAGACCGCCAGTTGAACCAGCACCATTTGTTGAAAATGCTCTTTTTTCCACTGGCTGGTTTTAACTCCTTTGTCGAAAATCCAGTGACCATAAATATGTAGGTTCATTTTTGGGTCTTCAGTTCTATTCCATTGATCTACCTGCCTGTCACTGTACCAATACCATGCAGTTTTTATCACTACTTCTCTGTAGTACAGCTTGAGGTCAGGGATGCTGATTCCCCCAGAAGTTCTTTTGTTGTTGAAAATAGCTTTTGCTATCCTGGATTTTTTATTGTTCCAAATGAATTTGAGAATTGCTCTTTCTAAGTCTATGAAGAATTGAGTTGGAATTTTGGTGGGGATTGCATTGAATGCATAGATTGCTTTTGGCATGATGGCCATTTTTACAATATTAATCCTGCCAATCCATAAGCATGGCAGATCTTTCCACCTTCTGAGGTCTTCTTCTATTTCTTTCTTCAGAGACTTGAAGTTCTTGTCATACAGATCTTTCACTTGATGGTTAGAGTCACACCAAGATACTTTATATTGTTGGTGACTATTGTGAAGGGTGTCATTTCCCTAATTTCTTTCTCAGCCTATTTTTCCTTGGAGTATAGGAAGGCTACTGATTCAATTGAGTTAATTTTATATCCAGCCACTTTGCTGAAATTCTTTATCAGCTGCAGCAGTTCTCTGGTGGAGTTTTTTGGGTTACTTAAGTATACAAACATATCATCTGTAAATAGTGATATTTTGATTTCTTCCTTTCCAATTTGTATCCCTTTGACTTCCTTTTGTTGTCTAATTGCTCTAGCTAGAACTTCAATTACTATATTGAATAGATAGGGAGAGAGAGGGCAGCCTTGTCTAGTTCTTGATTTTAGTGGGATTGCTTCGAGTTTCTCTCCATTTAGTTTGATGTTGGCTACTGGTTTGCTGTATATTGCTTTTACTATGTTTAGGTGTGGGCCTTGAATTCCTGATCTTTCCAAGACTTTTATCATGAAGGGATGCTGAATTTTGTCAAATGCTTTTTCAGCATCCAATGATATGGCCATGTGGTTCTTTTCTTTGAGTTTGTTTATGTAGTGGATTACATTGATGGATTTCCGGGTATTGAACCATCCCTGCATCCCTGGGATGAAGCCTACTTGATCATGATGAAGGATCATTTTGATGTGTTCTTGGATTCAGTTTGCGATAATTTTATTGAGTATTTTTGCATTGATATTCATAAGGGAAATTGGTCTGAAGTTTTCTTTCTTTGTTGGTTCTTTGTGACATTTTGGTATCAGTGTAACTGTGGCCTCATTGAAGAAATTGGGTAGTGTTCCCTCTGTTTCTATTTTGGGGAATAGATTGAAAAGTATTGGTATTAGGTCTTCTTTGAAGGTCTGATAGAATTCTGCAGTGAGTCCATCTGATCCTGGGCTTTTTTTGGACGTCCCCAGCCATCGGTTGTTCAATTTCTAAAGATTTGTCTTTTCTATGTTAATTACTATTTATAAAACCCAGAATATTAAATTAAGCTCTTGTGATTGTGACTTGGTTGGGCACCACAAGTTTTTTCTTCTAAACAGAGTGATTTTTTTTTCCTGCTTTTTTATTTCTGTATTCCTCTAAGCAGACTAAGAAAATAGAGTATTGGACTGAGCTTAACATGCCATTATTTTCTAAATGTACTATTATTTCATGAGCCACAAAAATGAATAATTTCCATATTAGTATTATATGCTATTACTATATACAGATATTGAAGATATTATATATGCAAAAGTGATAATAAATTAATGAGCCACAAAGACATTGAAAATATAGGGCAAATAAATGAACTGTAATAATCCATATGAGATTAATTTAGTCCTATGTTTTTAATGTATATAATTGAAATATAAAAAAGTTTCTAGTCTCTATTCTGAATTTTTAATTATTCTAGAGAGATGTGCTTTTGCATCTTTGGGTCAGTACCTTTCAGAAAGTAGAAACCATAGACAACAGTACAAGTTTTGGAATTCTCTGGCTTTTTAAAAACCTATGAAGTATCTGTGTAACTGTGACAAATTGGTGGAGAATCTTTATTAACTTATTATGCAATTAGAGTATTCAAATGGCACTGTGGTATACCCTTAATCAACTTTTATTGAAACAAAATATGAACAGAGAATAAAGATTAATGTGAAACATAACTGTTAAAGTCTTTAGAGTACAGCTTATCATATCACTATTCTGAAACTCAGGGTTCACAACATTATCTTTCAGTTCAGCAATCCCTTAGGTGAGTAAAAGCATTTCAAGATAAAATTCAAGTTTGAATTTGAGAGGCAAGTGCACAGGATTTTTAAGAGATAAACTAAAACAATGCTCAGAAGTCCTTGAAGCCTGGATAGCTAAGGACATATAGCACATTCCATAAAAACAATTATATGTTACTCACAAACAACAATAGAAAAAAAATAATTGAAAACAAATATAGACATCTTATGCAAAGTTGACAAGTGTTAAAATAAAAAGGAAATATGTGCATGTGCATGTGTACACGCAGGCATGCATGCGTATATGTGTGTGTGAGAGTGTGTGTGTGTGTGTGTGTGTGTGTGTGTGTGTGTGTGTGGTATGTATGTATGTATGTATGTATGTATGTATGTGTATGTGTGTTTAAATGAGTAGCATTAGAGATACTTCAGTAAGAATTACTGTGTGCAGTACACAGCCGTGTTTTTGCAGTAGGAGAGGGTGATCAGATTCAACTATAACTATAAGGGGGAAATTTGCAGCCAGGAAACAGAGTGGAGGAGCCAAAGGACACAAAATGGCTAAACGTTATATGCCACGTCATTCATAGCCACTGTAGAAGGGCGTTGAGGTACAGTTCCTGCCCCTGGAGCAGAGCCAGCAGGGTGTGGGCCTCCACAAATGTCGATGGCTGCTAGGCATAAGGCTTGTTTGTGTATTTTACTTTATGCTCCTCCTTTGGGGGAATGTCCTCTCTGCCAAGATTAATGACTCCATGGTAATCAGAGGCAGCACAAGTCTTGCAGGTAAGGGTGTGTCTAATGTCCTTAAGCAAAATGGTAAATGCTGTGACCTCAAGACAGCCTTTAAGGCTGTGGGAAAAAGACTCTGAGAGAAAAAGAATGTATAATTTCTCAACTATGAAAAATATAAGGATGCAATATGAATTGTATGAGGGGCTTCATAGATCAAAAAGGATAGGTGCAGTTGCACTCTGAGTATGCTTGTCAGAAAGATAGTAAAGAAGAGATAAAGAAATGTTGGAAATGGTGATCTCAGAGCTGGATGCCACCCAGCTAGCTTATTGTCTGTGCTTACAAAGGTAGGCTGATCTCTAAATTCACTTGCCATGTTACAAAAAGTGCACTCTCTGTCTTCTAAGAATCAAGGGGTTAAGGTCATAAAATGCTGATTCATGAGATAATCAAAAGAGAACCTGAGTGAAGGATTGAATTGATTAGTAAATAAAAGACTGTGCTTTTATCTACAAAGTAGAAATACCCAGAGTAAACTGCTTAAAGAGTAAATACAGCTCTGTTAGAATTTTTTCTAGCAGCTTTTCTGACTACAATCAGAAAACCCATAAGCTATCTGGAGAACTTTTAGATATTTTCTCTCAAGAGACAGCTTCTCTCACAGAAAGGTATCTCGAGTAGAGTACAGGGACAAGAGCTAAGTATAGAGATTTCTGGGGAGCTGTCTCTAGCAGAACACAAGGCTATCAGCTTGTACCCATGATTTACTTCAACTCATTCTTTTACAGCTCCCAAATACCCCTTACCTCTTCCTAAGAACCTTTCTCAAAGCCAAGGCTGCTCCATGGCAGTTATATAATCTCTTAGGACTATTAATATACTGCTGAACAGCTGAGGGAGATCAGGGACTGGGGAGCATGAGTTTTGCTGAACCTGAAAAGTATGAGGATGCATGCAGAATCCCAAATTCAAGGTTGAGAAATGGACTCATAAGAATTGATATTGTATTCTCTGTCTCCCTCTGTCTGTCTCTTATTATTTTTCAATTTCTCTAGCTGACTATTTTGAAGAAACTTGCTAATAGAATACATTTGCTACATAGTGATAAACATCAAAGATAAAGATAATGGATTTTCCTAAAGAAACAAAGAAAAATAAATATGTCTAAATTCTATGGTAAGCCTAGCAAAGATTACAAATATACCCACTCACCATTGTTATCTTTGTTTTTTCTGTAGTGCCAAGCATTGAATCTCTAACCTCAAATATAGTAGTGAAGCCACTTAGCATTTAGCTACATTCACAAAAATAGTAATTTTTCAATATGGAAAGTAATATTGACCAGGCAATGTGAATATCCTAAATATGTCTATACTATACTAAACATAGAAATCAAAAGGGTAAAAATGGAAACATGTTTAGTAATTTTTGTTTTAGTATATTATCTTAGACATTATCTGTAAATTATGGTACTATATAACATTAAATAAAAACAATCTCCAATTTTTAATTTGTTACCTGTTGTGTTGACTATTTTTAAAGGGCATGAGTACTGGGCAAATGCCACTACAAGAAAAAACAATAAAAGAAAAAAATCCCAATAAAAGTTAAATACAGGAAATTGACTTCTAGGCATATGATGGATTCACCTGGCCTAATGGATAATGAATCCGACTTCTGCATTTCTTCTGGCTTTGTACCTTCAACTTTTAAAATATAAGTGTGTATTAGGTATAATGAGACCTTTATATCATAAAGCTAAAGAGAATAAGAACTGATATTCACATTAATTTTAATTATGAGACTTCAGAATCAAAGCTGTTTCTTGTCAATCGATATTATTAAACTAGTTTTCATGATTTTCTCAAATCCAGTGTTTCAAACTCTACTTGAGATATATTCTATTCATGCCACCATTCCAAAGTTCGAATGAGTATGGTGTTGAGCTTTACTTGGAATGGGAACGTCTAGCAGGGGTGGGCAGAAATACAAGGAAGTACCTATTTAGGGAAAATATGATATAATGAAACATTGGGTATGAAGAGAAAGAAATGTCTAGCAGGAGTCAGTTTCAGGGCTTCTTGACGTTTCAAAGGGGTGCTACTCTTTTCTTCTTTGTAAACTTGTGCTGTTGGGAAAGTACTTAGAAGCCTTACTGTGTTAGAGAATATGGTCAGGGATATAAGTAGTGAGGTTGTGAGGAAGGTTAACTGTTGCTGATTACAGCCTCTGTAGTGGTATGAGTACTAATAACCCCTATAGGTTAATAAGTTGAAATATTTGGTTCCCTTCGGTGTAATAATACAAAGTAGGAGATGTAGCCATGTTCAAGGAGGTGTGCCCTTGGAGAAAGGCTATGGCGTTTCGACAGGCCTCCGTGGTTCTATGAGAGTCACCCAGGGATTCAATAAAATCTGATTTTACCACAATTATAACACAATAACTGACAAAGAGACCAGAACTGGATAATAGGTAAATTGTGGGGTTTTGTTACCCCTTGCCATCATACTGAATTTGAGTTTGATTTGTTCTTGTTTTCCCAAATTCTTAAGTTGTTTTATTGAATCATTTATTGTCCATATTCTGGTTTTGTTTATTATTGACATTTTACTTTAATTACATTTTTCCTTTCTCTCCATACCCTCTCATATATTGCCCATACCATTCTCCTTTAAACCTATGGCCTCTTAATTGGTATTTTTTTAATGCAGGCACTTAGAACTATAAACTTCCCTTTTAAGGCATCTTTTACTAAGTACTAGAGGTAATATTGTGTTGCATTTTCAGTTTCATTTAGTTCAAGAAAATACTTTAGAGGTATTTCTGAATTTCTGCTTTGACGCAAATTTCTTCTTTGACCCACTCATCATTTAGTAATGATCTAGGTAACATCTGAATTTACATAATTATCAGATATTTATTTGTGGTTGAGTTTATGTTTTATTGCATTGCAATCAAATGCTATGCAAGGAGTTATGTCAACTTTTCTGAATTTGTTAAGATCTGTTTGTGTTGTTTAAAAGAAGATCCATTGAACTTCTGAGTTCAATATATATTCTCTTGTGTTTGGGTAGACAGTGATGCAGATATGTTTAGAGATATAATGTCTTCCTGGGTAATTGTTTCCTAAATTAAGTTGAAGGGGTTTTTTGTTTGTTTGTTTGTTTTTTTCTCTCTCTGCTGATTTGTTTTAAATTGAAGTCTATTTTGTCAGATATTTGGATAGAAATACCTGCTTGCTTCCTGGTCTCATTGAATTAGAGATTTTTCTATCCTTTTCTTCACAAGCCCTACACATAGATGACAAGCTATAGGTAATTAATGACAACTGAGAGAGGAAGAACTAGTCCTCCCCTGAGATGAGCCCCTTAGGGATTTATCCAATTCCAAGTGGTCAGCTCTAAAATATATAAACGTATGAGTAACAATAAATGTCATAGTTTATATTAACATATTTATTTATATGTATGTATAACAACAATAATAGAAGAGGAAGCCAGGAAAATTTGTAAAAGCATTAAAATAGTCTTTATACTGTAGTTACATTAATGTGTGATTTAAGTCCATAATTAAGGTCTCTTTGTATTTATAGTAATTTTTTACTGAAATGGGATTTATCTTGCTTTACTTTCATGCTTTAGTTTTTCTTTGTCATAATTTTTAAATATAATTTACCAAGTTTGCATTGATTATTTTTTTAAAATTTAGTACAAATGAATTATTCATTTCCTGAATATCCTACATCTATTAAGTCCATGAACTCAGAAGAGAATTTTTTTTATTTTAACATTCATTACAGTATTTTTATTATTATACCCATTTAAATCTTTGTATAATTAAGCTATCAATAAGCTCTGGAAAGGTAAATATCTTATAACTTATGACCATAGCTAAATCAAAAGTGCATTAATATCTAAACAGTGGGATCTAGAGTCACTTTAACTGGAATGTTCTTTACCAATAAATGTTGAGACAAACAAATAAACTACCAGGATAAGGACAAGGTAAAGCACTTTATATCATGTTTGAGATTCATTATTCAGCATTCTTGTTAATGAGGTAACTTTGAGTGCATTAACTATAGTTTGCAGAAAGGTCACTCACGAACATATTTGTCTATATCATAAAATAAGATGAAAAAAGAATGATACAGCAGTTAATTTTATGGTTCATAACTAAGTGATTGAAGATAGGAATGCCAACCAATTATCTGTAAGTTTCAGTGTTCCTCCCTAGTGAATATTTAAATTAGCTACATTAGCATATATACTTCATATATGACAGAATGACAGTTTGGACTCTATTGTAAACACAGCCAAACCCAAGTTGCTTACTATTCTGTTTCAACATATCAAAGGCTTTATGAGGGGAATAAATTTATTATATTCAGAAAAGTGAGCAAAAATTACTCAGGTTCAGAAATAGACTATTAAAAGGTAACGCTACATGAACTTATATCAAGCACACCAAATTATTTTATATATCTTGTTAAAAGTGAAGGAAAATACTATTAATAAGTCTGGAATTGTAGAGGAACATAGTTCAGTAATATAGTTGCTCTGGCTATGTTTGCAGACACCTTTATTCCCTCTGGCTGGAATGCAGACACACCCTCAGTACACACTTTAAGGTAAAATTTGTTTGTAGGAGAAAGTAGCCATCCCCCAGTCAAAAACTCTGACCTAGAATTGTTCTTCTCTGAAAGAACTGCAAGGACAAAAATGAAGAAGAGCCTGAAGAAAAGGAGGTCCAATGACAGGTCCAAATTGGGATCCAACTCAGGGTGATGCCCCAAAGCCTGACATTAATACTGATGCTATGATTTGATTACAGGGGTCTATCATGACTGCCATCTGAAAGGCCCAACAAGCAGCTGAAAGAGCCAGATGCAGATATTTACACCCAACAAATGGACAGAAGCCAGGCACCACTGTGGTTGAATTAGGGAAAAGCTGGAAGAAACTGAGGAGGGAACCCTGTAGGAGGACCAGCAGTCTCAACTAACCTGGATACTCATATCTCACAAACACTGAGCCACCCACCAGGCAGCCTACACCGGCTGATATGAGGACCCCAACACGTATACGGCAGAGGACAACTGGGTCTGGACTCAGTGAGGGAAGATGTATCTAACATTCGAGAGAATTGAGGTCACAGGGGGTGGGGAGGTCTGATAGGATGGGGGTAAGATTGTCTTGGAGGTGAGGGGAAGAGATATGGGATGTGGAATAGTTGGAGGGTAGACCAGGAGGGGGAATAAAGTCTGGACTATAAAAAAAAGATTAAAGAATTTAAAAAAATCATCATGAAAATTACAGTTTATTAAAGTTTAAAATTAATAAACTTTTCAAATCTCTCTTTACAAAGAAAGTGACATCTAATTCAGGAGAAGACAAAGTGATGAATCAGAGGACAATTGACAGAATGGGTGACTTATAGTATATGCCAATGTTCTTGAGAATAGCACATGAAAGAGAAGCTGTTTCAGAGCAGCAAATAGAGAGAGAGTCGGTGAGTTGGAAGTCAGTGTAGTGCAGTAGAATTGAGTTTGTTCTTGAGTTCATAGAGTTTAATGCAAGTCAGCAGAGGCAGCCAAAGAAAGAGATTAAGAAGGCATCAGATGATTACAACAAATTTCCAGAGGTAGTTTGAGGGCAAAATTCAGTGAGAAGCTGAGCAAAGCCAGATTGATTCAGCCAGCTTGGTGAGGAGTTTGAACCAGAACTGCAGAGTAGAACCAGTCAGCCAGAGTTCATAAAGAACCAGAAAAGGTAAGCTTATTCAGCAGTAAACCTCTGAGAGATCAAATACATCAGGCAAATAAATGTTATTTTTAAAAGGAATGACTAACATACTTTAAAAAACAATTAACTGCTAATATGTGTGCATTCAATCTCTTTTTGTCTACAATTCTCTGGTATACTTGTCTTTAAAAAATCAAGAACAAAGTACACTCCCTTGTGTATAGGATATGAGGCTATATGACAACTCTCAGTGGTTACTGGAAGTAAAATTCTTATATTTGATAATCAAAAGTGTTCAAAGATAGAGAAGAAAGCAAAGCATATGAAGAATTGTGGAGCCTAATATAAGCAATTTTACTATACATCATGTATTTATTATGATATAATTTATAGAATTTAGTGTTCCAAGATCAGAACTCTCACTCCTACATTGGATGTCTCTATCTAGCCCTGCCTCTCAGGGATCAGGGAGTCCTGTGGAAGAGGAAGCGGAAAGAGCTTTAAGAGCCATAGAAGATGGAGGACACCTAATAAACAAGGACCTCTAAATCAACATGAGCAAAGCTCAAATGAACTTACAAAGACACAGGTGGCATGTACAGAACCTGTCCCAGTCTGTACCATGTTCTCTGCACATACATTATGGCTTCCAAGTTTTTTGGGGATTTTTATGGGATTTCTGACTGTGTAAATGAATGTGTCCCTGATTCGTGTGCCTTCTCTTAGGCTCTTTTCCTTTAGTTTGGTTGTCTTCTCCAATTTCAATGTGTTAGTTTGTATTGTAGTGTAGTGTAGTGTAGTGTAGTGTAGTGTAGTGTATTTGTATTTGTATTTGTATTTGTATTTGTATTTGTATTTGTATTGTATTAGATGAGCTGCAGTTACAGAAAGGGTGTGGATGGCCAGTCTCAGAGACTGGAACCCCTTCTGAGGTATTAGAAAGAAGCACGTTTAGAACTGTTGAAGCTATCATTGATGGCATATCTAATGAACCTGAATGGGTTTCAGGATCCTCCTTTCAAATGAGAGATTCAACACAACCTAGAGTCTGATAATTACTGCATGACTTCCAAAAATGGCCCCATAAGAATAAGAGCATCTCTGCTTTTCCCATTATTCTTTCCTACATTTGGGCACTCTTTGATCAAATTTGACCATGATTCTTCTGGGAAAAGAATAATGAAATTAAGTTTCTGTTGTTCACACCTCCATGGGGTAAATCAAAGTTTTGAAATTCATAGATGGTACTGAACATGTATGTGTGCACAGACAATTTTTCATTATCCTTTTAGATTTGGCTTAAAGAGACATTCTGATCTCTTACATGTTTATACTAATAAAAGAAAGCTGGTAGGTTGAAATGCTAAAGGAATAGTAAAGAAGAAATTATATAGCCTATGACAGAAGCTGTCTGAGCATACATCCAGATTTGGAAGCATTCATGCAATTTGTAATTTTCTTTTGTAAATACTACATCTAAGTACTTTAAATTGAGGAATGAGGATTGGAGAATATTGCATATCAATTGTAGCTATCCAGTGTATATGTCCTTTATCATAGAATTCAGGTCTCACTTTATTGAGGAAGTAAAGTAGATCCAGTGCTTTAGTTCACTTTTTAAAATGCTATGGTATCTAGTCAAATATGAAGGAAAAATATATTATTTACCAAGCATTGAAATTATTTGGTTCATTGTGTGTATTCATCTGTACAGGGTAACATGGTCAATATTATAAGTATTACATAGAATCCATTTAAAGCCACTATGAGACATCACTAGGTATTTGTTGGATTTTTTTAACCAGTAACTATATTTAATGATGACAGTTAAATTCTCAGCTTTCTACCAATGGTGTGTGGCCGTGCATTGTTTTTTGCAATAACTATTTCTTAATGTCACCAAGGGTTTGTGCATCTTCTGTTTCTGTTGGTTCTTCTCCTGTACTATTTATGTAGATGCCTATTCCAGTATTTAGTTAGGATACTTTATCTTTTGCTAAATATGAATTATTTATTTAGTATTTAAATTTTTAAAATATACTTTACATGTGGGTGCTGAGAAATGAACCTAGGTCCACTGAAAGACCAGCTAGTGATTATATTCTGAGCCATCTTCCCAGTTCCTGTAGATATAATCTTAATTTTTTTTATTTTTTTATTGTTTGATACATTATTTACATTTCACATATATTCCCCTTTCCAGGTCTCCCCTTTGGAAATCCCCTATCCTGTCCCCCATCCCACTGCCTTTATAAGGGTATTCCCCCACCCACACACCCACTCCCGTCTTCCCTCCCTGGCATTCACCTATACTGGGACATCTAACACCCTCAGGCCCAAGGGCCTCTCCACCCACTGATGGCTGACAAGGCCCTCCTCTGCCACATATGTGGCCAGCACCATGGGTACCTCCATGTGTATTCGATGGTTGGTGGTCCAGTCTCCAGGAACACCGGGGGGGGGGGGGAGTGGCTGTCAGGCCAGTTGACACTGTTGCTCCCTCCATGGGGCTGCAAATTCCCTCAGCTCTTTCATTCCCTTCTCCAACTCCTCCATCTGGGACCTCACGCTCAGTCCAACGGTTGCTGTGAATTGAATCTTCGGTATTACAAAATTTTGGGCTAATATCTACTTATTAGTGAGTATATACCGTGTTCGTTCTTTTGTGACTAAGTTATCTCACTCAGGATGATATTTTCAAGTTCCATCCATGCCTGCCAATTTCATGAAGTCATTGTTTTTAATAGCTGAGTAATATTCCATTGTATAAATGTACCACATTTTCTGTATTTTTTCTTCTCTTAAGGGACATTAGGGTTGTTTCCAGCTTTTGGCTATTATAAATATGGCTGCTATGAACATCGTGGAGCATGTGTCCTTATTACATGTTGGAGCATCTTCTGGGAATATGCCCAAGACTGGTATAGCTGGGTCCTCAGGTAGTATTATGTCCATTTATCTGAGGGCCCACCAAACTGATTGCAAGTGGTTTTACCACCTTGCAATCCCACCAGCAATGGAGGAGTGTTCCTCTTTCTCCTCACCAGCATCTGTTGTCACCTGAGTTTTTTATCTTCTCCATTCTGACTGGTATGAGGTGGAATCTCGGGGTTGTTTTGATTTGCATTTCCCTGATGACTAAGGATATTGAACATTTCTCTAGGTACTTCTTAGCCCTTTGAGACTCTTCAGTTGAGAATTCTCTGTTTAGCTCTCTTCCCCATTTTTTGATAGGATTATTTGGTTCTCTGGAGTCTAGCTTCATGAGTTCTTTGTATATGCTGGATATTAGTCCTATATTGGATGTAGGATTGGTAAAGATCTTTTCCAAATCTGTTGGTTGCTGTTTTCTCCTATTGACAGTGTCCTTTGCCTTACAGAGGCTTTGCAATTTCATGAGGTCCCATTTGTCAATTCTTGATCTTAGAGCATAAGCGATTGGTGTTCTGTTCAGGAACGTTTTCCCTGTGCCCATGTGTTTGATACTTTTCCCCACTTTCTCTTCTATTAGATTCAATGTACCTGGTTTTATGTGGAGGTCCTTGATCTATTTGTACTTGAGCTTTGTCCAAGGAGATATGTATGGATCAATTTGCATTCTTCTTCATGTTGACTGCCATTTGAACCAGCACCAGTTCTTGAAAATGCTGTCTTTTTCCCACTGAATGGTTTTAGCTCCTTTGTCAAAGATCAACTGACCATAAGTATGTGGGTTCATTTCTGGGTCTTCAATTTTATTCCATTGATCTACCTGCCTGTCACTGTACCAATACCATGCAGTTTTTATCACTACTACTCCATAGTACAGCTTGAGGTCAGGAATGCTGATTCCCCAAGAATTTCTCTTATTATTGAGAATGGTTTTTGCTATCCTGGGTTTTTTGTTGTTCCAAATGAATTTGAGAATTGCTCTTTTTAAGTTTATGAAGAATTGAGTTGGAATTTTGATGGGGATTGCATTGAATATGTAGATGGCTCTCAGCAGGATGGCCATTTTTACAGTATTAATCCTCCCAATCCATGAGCATGGGAGATCTTTCCACCTTCTGAGGTCTTCTTTGATTTCTTTCTTCAGAGACTTGAAGTTCTTGTCATAAAAATCTTTCACTTGCTTGGTTAGAGTCACACCAAGATACTTTATATTGTTTGTGACAATCGTGAAGGGTGTCATTTCCCTAATCTCTTTCTCAACCTGTTTATCCTTGGAGTTTATCTCCATTTAGTTTGATGTTGGCTACTGGTTTGTTGTATATTGCTTATACTATGTTTAGGTGTGGGCATTTAATTACTGATCTTTCAAAGACTTTTATCATGAAGGGATGTTGAATTTTGTCAAATGCTTTTTCAGCATCTAATGAAATGACCATGTGGTTTTTTTCTTTGAGTTTGTTTATGTAGTGGATTACATTGATGGATTTCCGGGTATTGAACCAGCCCTGCATCCCTGGGATGAAGCCTACTTGATAGTGGTGAATGATCATTTTGATGTGTTCTTGGATTCGGTTTGCAAGAATTTTATTTAGTAGAGCATTGTTCAGCTTCCATGTGTATGCGGACTTTCTGTTGTTGTTGCCATTGAAGACCAGCCTTAATCCATAGTAATCTGATAGGAGACATGGGATTATTTCAATCTTTTTATATCTGTTGAGGTTTCTTTTGTGACCAATTATATGATCAGTTTTGGAGAAGGTACTATGCGGTGTTGAGAAGAAGGTATATTCTTTTGATATAGGATGAAATGTTCTATCGATATCTGTTAAATCCATTTGGTCCATAACATCTGTTAGTTTCACTGTGTCTCTGTTTAGTTTGTGTTTCCAAAATCTGTTCCTTGATGAGAATGGGGTGTTGAAGTCTCCCACTATTATTGTGTGAGGTGCAATGTATGCTTTGAGCTTCATAAAGTTTCTTTTATGAATGTGGGTGCCCTTGCATTTGGAGCATAGATGTTCAGAGAGTTCTTCTTGGAAAATTCTTCCTTTGATGAGTATGAAGTGTCCTTTCTTATCCTGTTTGATGACTTTTGGTTGAAAGTTGATTTTATCCGATATTAGAATGGCTACTCCAGCCTGTTTCTTGGGACCACATACCTGGAAAATTGTTTTCCGCCCTTTACTCTGAGGTAGTGTTTTTCTTTAACTCTGAGGTGTGTTTCCTATATGCAGCAAAATGCTGGTCCTGTTTATGTATCCAGTCTGTTAATCTATGTCTTTTTATTGGGGAATTTTGTCCATTGATGTTAAGAGATATTAAGGAATATTCATTGTTGCTTCATGTTATTTTTTATGTTATTTTTATGTTTGTGTAGTTATCTTCTTTTGAGTTTGTTGAAAGATTACTTTCTTGCTTTATCTAGGATGGAGTTTCCTTCCTTGTGTTTGCGTTTTCCATCTATTGTCCTTTGTGTGACTGGGTTTGTGGAAACATTTTGTGTAAATTTGGTTTTGTCATAGAATATCTTGGTTTCACCATCTATGGTAATTGAGAGTTTTGCTGGATATAGCAGCCTGGGCTGGCAGTTGTGTTCTCTTAGGGACTACCCAGGATCTTCTAGCTTTCATAGTCTCTGGTGAGAAGTCTGGTGTAATTCTGATAGGTCTGCCTTTATATGTTACTTGACCTTTTTCCCTTACTGCTTTTAATATTCTTTCCTTGTTTTGTGCGTTTGGTGTTTTGACTATAATGTGACAGGAGGAATTTCTTTTCTTGTCCAATCTATTTGGAGTTCTGTAGGAGTCTTGAATGTTTATGTTCATCTCTTTGTTTAGGTTAGGGAAGTTTTCTTCTATAATTTTGTTGAAGATATTTACTGGCCCTTTAAGTTGGGAATCTTCACTCTCTTCTATACATATTATCCTTACGTTTGGTCTTCTCATTATGCCCTGGCTTTCCCGGATGTTTTGGGTTAGGAGCTTTTTTCATTTTTCATTTTCTTTGACTGTTATGTCAATGTTTTCTATGGTATCTTCCACACCTGAGATTCTATCTTCTATTTCTTGTATTCTGTTGGTGATGCTTGCATTTATGACTCCTGATCTCCTTCCTAGGTTTTCTAACTCCAGGTTTGTCTCCCTTAGTGGTTTCTTTATTGTTTCTATTTCCATTTTTAGATCCTGGATGGTTTTGTTCATTTCCTTCGACTATTTGATTGTGTTTTCCTGTAATTCTTTAAGGGATTTCTGAGTTTCCTTTTTAAGGGAGTCTAGCTGTTTACCTGTGTTCTCTTGTATTTCTTTAAGGGAGTTATTTCTTTCTTTCTTAAAATCTTCTATCATTATCATGAGATTTGATTTTAAAACTGTATCTTGTTTTTCTGGTGTGTTGGGGTATCCAGGGCTCGCTGTGATAGGAGAACTGAGTTCTGATGATGCCACGTTGCCTTGGTTTCTGTTTCTTATATTCTTGCCTTTGCCTTTTGCCATTTCGTTATCTCTTGTGTTAGCTGGTCTTGCTCTCTCTGACTATGGCTTGTTCCCCCTGCAAGCCTCTGTGTCAGTACTCCTTGGAGACCAGCTCTCTCTGAGAGGGATTTGGGTTTTGAGAGCTGTGGTACAGGGTCAGCTCTGGGGTGCAGACAGAAACTAGAAGGATTCTGTCCCCAGCTATTCCTTGGTTCCTGTGTCCTAATGGCTCTGCAAGGGTTCCTCTTGATTCAGGAATTTGAACAGAAGTCGTGGTCTTGCCTGTGCTCGAAGGTGTGTTGGCACTCCTGGGAGACCAGCTCTCTCCTGGCACTATTTGAGTATGGAGCACTGTGTCACAGGATAAGCTCCCTGGCCGCAGGAAACTGGAAGACCGCTCCCCAATCCCTGTGTCCTGAGGGTTCCGAGTGGGTCCCTCTGAGTGGAGGTGTTGGTCTTGGCCCCACTCACAGGCTTGTCCACATTCCTTAGAGGCTAGATTTTCCTGGCATTATTTGGCTTTGGAGCCCAGTGGCCCAGGTTGAAGTCCCTAGCCACAGAAGGAAACCAGAAGGCTCCTGTCCCCAACTGCTCCTCAGTCCCTGAGTCCTGAGGGTACAGGTCTGCTGGGCAGAGGTGCTGGCCTTACCCCACTCTCAGGCTTGTCTACACTCCTGAGAGGTTAGCTCCCCCCTCCCCCCCACTGAGCAGTGGTTCTCATCTTACCTCCACTCATGGGCTTGTCCTCATTCCTGAGAGTCTAGCTTTCTCTGGTGCTATTTGTCTATGAGGCTCTGTGGCCCAGGCTGAGGTCCTGTGGCCCGGGCTGAGGTCGTTATATTCTTTATAATGACTTCTCATCTTGTATGTGATTTACAAATAGTTTATCCAGTTCAATATATTTTTCTTTCTTCACAATATTTTCTGTATAAGTTTTTAATTTTCTAAAACAGAATTTGGCTATACTTTTACAAGTACTCTTCCCCTGGTCCCTACCCACACTTTTCTCTCCTCAATTACTCCTCCTCTATTTCCTTTCAGAAAAAAGCAGGCCTCCCATAGATATCAACTAAACATTGCTTATTATGTTGCAATAATACTAGGCACCCTCCCACACACATTTAAAGGCTGGGCAATGCAATCCAGAAGGATGAACAAGGTTCCAAAAGGCAGGCAAAAGATTTAGCCAGCCCCTGCTCCCACTGCTGGGTCCCACAAACAGACCAAGCTACAGAATATATACACCCATGCAGGCTCCCAGACTGTTGAATTGTGCAGTATCTATGCCCAGGTTAGTTTGTTCTGTGGGTTTTCTTGTACTGTCTTTGACTCCTTGGCCTCCCCCTCTTCCAAAGAATTCCCAGAGCTCTGCCTCATGTTTGGCTATGGGTCTCTGCTTCTATCAGTTGCTGGATAAAACCTCTCTTATGATAATAGGCTACGTTTCTATCTATGAGTATAGCAGAATACCATTAGAAATCATTTTATTGTCTTTTTTGTCCAGTCATGTTTTGTTCAATGGGGGAATTGGTGGCCACAAAACCATTGACCTATAAATTTGTCCTCCCTGCAAGATGTGCTAGAGTAAAGATGGCACTGAACTTTTAGGAGTATCCATCCAGTGACTGGTCTAGATTAAGATGCATTCCATGAGAGGAAACCTATCCTAACACTTCTGGGAAGGCCAGAAACCATAAGAGGCATATCCCAGGGACCTAGGGTAGAAAAGACTATTTCTACTTCATTGAATCATCTTAAAAACCTTAGCAAAAATAACTAGCTCTAGATGTAAGCCCTTATTTCTAGCCAGTTATATTCCATTTTGTGTCTATTTGTATACAAATGCTAAACAATTTTGATGACTATATGTTGTTTTAAGTTTAAATAAAGAAACATGAGTTCTTTATGTTTCTTTCTTCAGATGACTGTGTTTACAAATGCCAATTTTAATTCTAAATGAATCTGGGATATGTCTTCATTGTTTTTATAATCAAGCCAGGGGTGATTGGTACAGTGCATGCTTAGCATTTTTAACCTAGGTTTTCCTTTAAATTTTGTTCTGGGTTCACTTGTGTAGGGGCAGCCCAAGCAATGGCCATATCCTACAGAGGCGATAAGGAGTCAGCAAGAGAGGAGTGAGTCAGGCATGGGTGTTAGAGAATCTTACAGATAAAAGAAATTTAAAAGAATTATCTTTTAAAATCATTTTCCTTATCAATATATTAACCTAACTTTTAAAAATCTAGAGACATAATTTTACAAAGCATGATAGTCCATTTTCAAGCTGGTAGCTCTTGTGGTTGCAAGGGCACTAGACAGAAAAAAAATCTCAAAGCTATCCTAGGCAGATTGCCATGTCTCAATCAGTGTATTATCAACTTTTAATGATCAGAGTACCAATTGTCATTACTTCTAAGAAAAAACTTCAGGCTGAAGTTGATGTACTTATTATTCAATTTCTGCAGTAATACAATGTTTGTATTTTTGTGGAAGTTATTTATATGACTAATCTTGGTGTTCTTTTATTTCTTTGTCATATGATACCTCAATGGGTCTGTATGAACTAATTTACTAAGAAGGGGATATCTTCATACTTGATATACTTTTACCATTTGCCACACCATTCTTTATCTATCAATATTAACCCCTGTGTATGAGATATATAACTCCAGCCAGTCTAACAGTGCTGCTGTATGTTTACCTTGAGAGCTGTACACTATGTGGCCCCCAGTTTTATATGGCATGTAGTCACTGGAGTGTATAGTAGGAAGAGGATTTTAATTTGATCTGCTGCCAATTTTCAAGCCTACTGAATCTTGTTTACTGTTTTATATTTCTTTTGTTATGACCATCTTGTTCCTGAATAAGTACAGGGGCAGATGCTCTAAGAGTATCTTGGGTCCAGAGCCTCATAAGGATATCTCTGGCATCTTTGAGTCACAACCTCCAGGGCACAAAGAAGACTTGCAAATAGGGCCAGATAAAGTTATCTCCCTAAATCCAGAAGGAGTAGTATGCTCAGGACTCTCCTGAGAAAGCTTAGAAAGAGTACTCCTGGAAGAAAGCATAAATGATTCGTAAGAACTTTTCCATCAATCCAATATCGATGACACTATGGTGATTGTGTCATGTGGCACGGCTTTGCTGGGTCTTTGTCAAACCACTGTGCTTGCTTTACAGCTTTCACTATTTCCAATACATATGTCTGTGCCATTCATCCCCAGCAATGTTTGGAATGACAAGGTATTTGGCTTTTTATAGAAATTTCTTCTAATTTTTATATCACTTTGGGTAGCAATGACCCATAAACAATACAAAGTCATCCTATACAATCTTTCTGTTTATTTACTTCAAGTATTGATTCAAAGTATTGAATGCACGAAACAATTTTCGCTTTGGTTCAATTTATTTGTGCATATACCATTCTTTTTAATGCACCTCTAAAAGGAATTATTTTTTTGATTTTTGGGAGAGTGTTTTTTTTTACTTTACAGAAAGCAATTGATTTTTATATGCAGAGTTTAACTTGTTGAGATTGTTAAAACTAGAAAGTTACTATCAATGGAATTTGTGTGAGCTGCATATAGGTTTATGCCAATTAGGGACAAATAATTTCATTCCTTCCTTAAACTTGAATGCATTTTAGTTTTCTTTTTCTCCTCATTGCTTTAGAAATATCTCTACTAAGACATTGCGTAGCAGTGATGAAAGAACCATTTTCCTTATGCTGTTCACAACACAGGAAAGCTTCCAATAAATTAGAGGAAATGTAAGGATCTTTTCTTGGTGTCTGTTTCATTGGTTGATTGGTTGGATTTTCTATTCCCCTACTTTCATGAAGCTTATTTATTATTATAAGAAAAATTCTTTTAATTCTTAATGTGCTAATTGTTCCTCTCATTAACTATACCCACAATTTGCCATTGCATTTACCTTTAATGTCTTAATCTGAAATTTGAAATGAAGTAACATGGCATAGGAAGTGCTTCTTGTTCTTTTATCTATTCAATGTCTTGAGAAGGGTTGTGTATTTCTGTGCATGTGTGGAAGAATATGCCAGTGATGACCTCTTGTTGATTAATAGCATATATGTATTTTTCCAGTTATAATCTGTATTTAGGTATTGACAATTTCATACATGTCTTTTTTAAAATGTTTAAAAGTCAGAATTTTGCTATTATCAGATGGTAGGTGATTCAAGGTTACTCATCATGTCTATTTTGAAACCATATTTAGAAAACTTTCTACTTTAAATGAATAATCTTATATTTATATGTGAGTATCTAACAATGATGTCTTGTAAACAGAAGTAGGGATCCTTAAGAAATTGTTTCTAAAGTCATACAAAGAAATATTCACAATGAGGTTTGATTATATCATGATGCTACCAACTGTGTATATACATATAAATATCACTGTTTTGAGAAATATCCATTAAAAGGTCTTGGCCAAAAACAAAACAAAACAAACAAACAAACAAAAAACCTCAAAAGTAGTATTTGTTACATGTCATCATTATACAAGTCTACATTGCTGACCTACAAATATGTTAGAAAATTTAATCAGATAGATTGAATCTATTATTAATGATAGTTTTACAAACTCTATATTATGGTGTAACTTATTTATTTGGGAGGTGAAAATTTTGTTTCAGTGAATTTTTTATCTTTAACGTGAAATTTTTAATTAAATTATTTTATTTACATTTAAAAACTTGTCCTCCTTCCTGGTCACCCCTCCCTGTTCTTCACCCACTCCCTACTTCCTCTGAGTGGTTGCTCCCCCACCTACCCAGCCACCCACCCTCTCCTCACCTCCACCAGCATCCCTTTTCTCTCGGGCAACAAGTTTCCACAGGATTAAGTGCATCCTCTCCCACTGAGACTGGGCAAGGCAGTCCTCTGCTGCAGGTATACCCCATGCCAAGGATCAGCCCATGGATTCTCCTTGATTTTTGGCTTAGTTTCTGGAAGCTCTGAGGGGTCCAGATAAGTTGACACTGTTGTTCTTCCAATGGGATTGCAGTGCCCCTCAGCTCCTATTTTTTCCCCTTACTCTTCCATATGGGTCAGAGAATTTAACAATTATATATTGTATGTGTTTTATTATATAACTATAAAGGCTCATGGTTTTTTAAAAATTTTTCTGCTGATCAGGTCAGAAAGTATTTTGTGAGTTGTGAAACTTTGAAGATTATGATATTTACACAAATTTGTAAATTTTTTATTTTTACTTCCAATGTACTTTCTGAAATTTAAAAATATCAAATTTCTATATTTTTGATATAGAATGTGTCATGAATCTAAATAAGTATGCAATCTTTTCAGTAGTTTTAAAGAGCAATATACATGAATTAAGTGACTAGGACACTACTCAGATGTTACCTAAAAATGTTTCATTGAGGCAGCCATTGCACTGCTGTGCATGGCAAGAATGCTTCACATTTGCTCCATTCTTGAATATGGACTATTTATTGTTTGTGTTCCCAAAGGAGAAAAGTACTAAAGTGAAAGGTTATCATTTTGTCATTGTGTTTTGATGTCAGAGAAGTAGGACATCAAGATGTGATTGGATGTACACGAAACACACTGAAGAAACAAATACAGAGGAAAAGTCAGTCTGTCCGCATCAGTAGACAGGGCTATAATGACTCATCTTAATCCTAAATCGTGAAGACAGGAGAAGGAAAAAAGGATATTAGAAGTATATTATATGATGTCTTAGCTATTAACAATAGCAAAGTGCGAATGTGTGCAAGTCTCCTGATACACAACACTCCCCCTAGTACCACCACACATTCAAAGACTTTGTTTTAGTGTCTTCACTGTCCTCAACCCGTGCTGTAGTTTACCATCTGGTGCTGTGATAAGCTCCTTGACCAAAATACAAAAACAAAAACAAACAAACCAAAAGACCACCTTGGGCAGAAGTATATTTCAGCTTACAGTTTACAGATCAGCATAAGGCAAATCAGGGCAGGAAGTCAATGTAGGGAGCTGGAGACAGGAACTAAAGTGAACACCATAGAGGAATATATCCCAAGGTTCATTCAGCTGCTTCTAGTTCATCTTCCTTTTCTTTTTCTCCTTCTCCTTCTCCTTCTCCTTCTCCTTCTCCTTCTCCTTCTCCTTCTCCTTCTCCTTCTCCTTCTCCTTCTCCTTCTCCTTCTCCTTCTCCTTCTCCTCCTCCTCCTCCTCCTCCTCCTCCTCCTTCTTCCTCTTCTTCCTCCTCCTCTCCTGCTCTTCTTCTTCTTCCTCTTCCTCCTCCACCTCTTCCTCCTCGTGCTCCTCTTCTTTCCACTTCTCCTCCTCCTCCTTCATCTAATGAAACTCAAGACCATTTGCCCATCAGTGGCACCATGCACAGTGGGCTGGGCTGTCCCATGTTAATCATTAATCAAGCAAATACCCTAACAGACTTGCCTGCAGGCCAAGCCATAGAAACTCGTCTCATCTCAATTTTATCAGGGCATAGGAACCAAGGGACAGCTGGGGACAAGATCCTTCTCATTTCTGTCTGCACCCCAGAGCTGACCCTGTGCCACAGCACTCCAGACTCAAACACCTCTCAGAGAGAGCTGGTCTTCAAGGAGTATTGACACAGAGGCCTGCAGGAGGGGCAAGCCACAGCCAGACAGAGTAAGATAAACTAACATCAGAGTTAACAAGATGGCAAAAGGCAAGGGCAAGAACCTAAGGAACAGAAACCAAGGCTACTTGGCACCATCAGAACCCAGCTCTCCCACCACAGCAAGCC
>CM052719.1:45026174-45076174 GCA_028551405.1 Uromys caudimaculatus
ACATGTAACAAAGACACATGCTCCACTATGTTCATAGCAGCCATATTTATAATAGCCAGAAGCTAGAAACAACCGAGATGTCCCTCATCAGAGGAATGGATACAGAAAATGTGGTACATTTGCACAATGGAGTACTACTCAGCTATAAAAAACAATGACTTCATGAAATTTGCAGACAAATGGATGGAACTTGAAAATATCATCCTGAGCGAGGTAACTCAGGCACAAAAGAAGGAACATACCATGATTAATACTGATAAGCGGATATTAGCCCAAAAATTGGGAATGTCCAAGTTTCACTTAACAGTAACCGCTGGACTGAGAATGAGGTCCCAGATGGAGTGGTTGGAGAAAGGTCTGAAGGAGCTGAGGGTATTTGTAGCCCCATGGAGGGAGCAAGAGGGTCAATGGGCCCGAACCCGAACCCCCGCACCCACCCCGGTCATCCTGGAGTTCGGTCCACCAACCAAAGAATACACATCTATTGACTCATGGTTCGGACTACATATGTGGCAGAGGATGACCTCGATGGCCATCAGGGAGAAAGGAGAGGCCCTTGGGACTGAGGGTGCTGGAGGCCCCAGTAAAGGGTAATGTCAAGGTGGGAATATGGGGATGGGGGGGGCGCGTAGGTGGGAGGAGGAATTCCCTCACAGAGGTGGGGAGGGGGAGGGGATAGGGGGTTTCCAAAGAGGAGACCAGGAAAAGGGGAAGCATTGGAAATGTAAATAAAGTATCAAAAATAAATAAAGAAAAAAGAAAGAAAGAAAAATGAAAGAAAAGAAAAAAAAAAAAAGACTTGTGTCTTGATTTCTTGGAATTTTTCCCAAGCACGCAGAAATCTCCTTACACAACTCTAGCTTTGGACAATGCTCCAACAGCACATTTAATAATTTTGTTTTAATACCAGCTGAATAATATGCCATTGCTTAAACACGCATTGTTATTTATCTATTAATTTTTTGACAGACATTTAGGATAAGAAAGTTTCTCTGTAGTAAAGTATAGATTATTGGATATATGCCCAATAATGATAATATTTTATCTTGTGATGAATCTAATTTAATCTTGCTGCTGATAACCATAGTGGTTGTATTAGTTTGCAGTCCCACCAGAATTGAACAAGTGATCCCCTTTCTATACCTTCACACCAGCATCTGCTGTCATTTGTTTTGTTAACATTGGTCATTTTGTCTGGTGTATGATGAAATCTCAGAGTAGTTTTAATTTGTATTTCCCTGATGGCTGAGGATGTTAAACACTTTTAAAGTGTTTTTATCCATTTGTATTTTGTCTTTGGAGAACTCTATATTTTTATATTGCAAGTTTAGTTGACTTCTTTGTTTTCCTGTTGTCTAGTACCTACTTTCTGTCCTTCTTTCTTCCTTTTCGTTCTTTGTATATTCTAGATACTAACCCTCTAGCAGATGTATAATTGCTAAATAATTTTTCTATTCTGTAGACTGTTAAAATCGTGTCCATTACAGAGATTTTCAACTTCTTTTAGTTACAGTTATGAATGTATGAGCTATTTAAGGGAAGGACCAAATTCTTCATCATATTTCACTAGTTCCTGGTTCAGGAAAGTGGTATCACATAGCAGGTATTCAAAAAGTACTTATATGGCATTTTTTTAACCTAGAGTAAATTGAACACAACAAGTCTTAATCTATACTAGAAAAGGTGGAGCGATTTATAGTTGGTCAGAGCACCAACACAGCCTGGAAATTGACTTACAGTATTTCAAAGTTCTTGTGCTCAAACAACCAATTTTAAGTATTATATTATTTGGGAGAGATATGAATTTTCAACACAAATGGCTTTGGTCATTAACAGATGTGTTTTTCTAGAAGAAATTGGTTTGTTTTAACAGTAACAACCAATTTTCACTTTAGTTGAAATTGGAAAAAGTGCCACAGGGAAGAATTGACATTTTCCATGAGTTTCTGGAAAGTGCAGTAGTACCAAATGTCATCAGACTTGAGTTACATTGGGAATTATTCTGAAGCACTCTTGTACATGCTTGCAAAGTTTAATGTCAATCCTATTGGCATAACAAGTAGGGCAATCTTGTGTCTGCAGCAGCAGCCTGATTCTAATGTGACAGAGAACCATTTTCATTTCAATCAATCAAATGCTTTAGGGTATATTTTATTGTAATAACGTTGATCTAAAGTCTATAGAGCTTAGAACGAATTAGGGAGTGTAATCTTTACTCACGAAATTATTCAGTCTAGATAATGGTCCAAAATTTACATAAAAATATTGAAAAACTAAATCAAATGTGTAACATTACTGTGTAGTTGTGCAAAGTACATGTTTATGCCCATAGCTGCATATTGTGAAAAGTAATTCTGCCTTAACTAAGAATGTTTAGAAGACAACATATTTTATGAATTGCTGGTTTAAGAGTTTTGACAATAACAACAACAGTTCTGGAAAAGCATAGGATACAACACATTTGTAGGCATCTGAGTCTCTCATGTCAGAAATGAGTTATGAGAAGGCCACTAAAGGATTAATGATATTTAAGTGCATTGGGATGGAATCTTGGGCAAAGTGACCTCCTATCAAATTTCCAAAAACTGAAATCAATATGGACTAGAACACACCAGGCAGTTAAATGGCTAAGGGACTTAACTCAAAGCTTCTTCCTGTAAGTAGAGTTAGCACAAAATTTTATCAGAAAATGCCTCTGTGCCAAAATTATACATGTGCTGTAGAGTATGGGGTCATGAAGGTGGGTGGCGAGATTCCAGACTATAGCTTTGAGACACAATATTTTATTGTATTTAGCACCAGTTCCTTAACATTTTCAATCCTCATTTTAATCTATAAAGTAGAATTAATAGCAAATACATGGCCATCATGAAGAATAAAATACACATAAAGTCCACGATGATAATACTTGGAAAAGTTTCATAACCATTATAAACTCCTTTTATACCATTCAAAGGGAAAACAACAACAACAACCACAGCAACAACAAGAAAAGAAAAAAACAGAAACAAGCAAAAATTCAAGGAAAACAAATCAACAGTCCTAGAAAAAAGTCTCAATAGTAGAGTACACAGAGCTCCATGAACAATACCTTAAAAAGTAACCAACAGCCATCCAAAAAGGAAGGTTAACTTTAATTGATTATTAATTTTCAGAAACTTAAATGAATTATTTAGTTATTCTGACAAATAAAATATTTATATAAAATTTAAAACATAAAGATGTACAAAGTAATATATGTGTTTACAATACATTTGAATGTGTGTATATGTATCAAACGTGTATGTGTGTGCACATATATATATACATATATATGTGATTTGTACTTATGTTGTTCATTTATGTAAATATTTTTTATGTAGACATGAACTCATGATTCAGTTTTGTGCAAAGATTTTCAAAGCATATATAATGTTCCAACTGCAAATTATGGTCTCAGTTCCTACTTAGATTCATTCAAAAACTTAACAAACACCACACTTAAAACTGCATTTAACATTGTATAGACCTGATATGAAAAATTTAGGCATTTATATAAACTTAATATTTTGGGTTCTGAACTGCTATAAAATGCATGTCATCATCAGTGAATACAATTCCTGGGAACAACTATTTTCCAGCAGAAACCCATGATGCCCACACATCGTGGCATGTGCAGCTTGGTAAAAGCTGTTCCTGACTGTAATTGGGGCACTGCACAGGAATCACAGCATCTAATTTTCTTTGGCAGCAGCGTGACAGCAGGCTACCACTTAGTATTCTCTGGACAAATGAAAGAGTGATGAAGCACAGCTGTTCTAAAAGACTTTCCAAAGAGGCAGCTTGAATGGGATGAATCTATGACACGTCAAAGCACAACTTAGGGAGCACATAGAGAAACTGTGTCAACCACAAAGGACTAGTAGAAACTCACAAAGGAACCAGTAGAAAATCGTCTTTTTAGGTCTTATTGAACGGGTTATGTGGGATACATTTTAGTTTGCTTAGAATTGACTTCTCATTTAAGAGAACATTTGGTTTGCTTTTACAAAGGAACCACGGGGTATATATGCTCTAAAATGCCTTAATATATTGGTTTAGTGGAACTCTACTTGCTTTGCACAATTCAAGTGGATTCAAGTTTAATATTACTCTAACTCTTTTTCTAAATGTTTTAATATATGAAATAGTTATTAGATAATATTAGTTTACTACATGATATAATATTTTTCTGATTTTATTATTATATATTAGTTTGTTGACAATATAATATAATTAGTTCCTTGGTAATATGAACAAATGCTTATAAAATAATAAGTGTTGATCATATATTCTACTCTCCTTTACTACTTCCAGATCCACCTCCCTCACTTCCTAACTCACCTGTGTGCCCTCTTTTCTTCCACTGGGGCATGGTCAACTCACCAGGGGCCAAATTCTTATAGAAAACTAAATTTTGTTTTTTCAGTAGTTAACAGTTAATTACTAATAGCTCTTTAGCAAGGGATGGACCAAAAGTAAGATTTTGTTGGAATTAAGACTGCAAAAGTTTTATGTATGCTGTCTCAACTGCTGTGCACTCAAATGTGCAACTGCTCTACTGGGACTTAAAAACCATCCAGTCATCCAGTATCATCTATTGTTATAAACTTTCTTCTTTCTCTTACTCAAAATGATCTCTGAACATAGAAAAAAAGGGTACTTAGAGATGCCAAATGACTATCACTCTCTTCAGTCTCTTATTCTCTGTACTTTGGCCAAGTGTAATTCTCTGTCCAACTCTGAGATGCTCTGAAATGCACAGGATCACAGAATCACAGAGGAAGCTCAACTCCCAGGAGATCAGACACATCCAGGAGCATTAGAGTTCTAACACACTCAAGATCACAGCTGAGACCACAACAACCTTTCCAATACCCAGCATAACTTGGACCCCAACAGGAACCAGAGAAACACAATCTCCCACCCAGCCAGAGTCACAGGTCCCTTTCAGCTTACACCTGTGCCTGGAGCAAACCCAGGGCTTTGGCTCCCCACCCTCCCCTGCAACCCCCAGAAAAACATTGACTCCCAGGAGCAAGGACACAACAGAATCGCAGGAGTTTGGTCACACCAGGATTTCAGAATCCCAGAAGCAGTTTAACTCCCAGGAGCTCTGACACACCCAGGATTTCAGGATCACAGGATCCCAGAATTGCAGGATCTCAGAGACAGCTAGACTCTAAGGAGTTATGATACAACCAGGATCACAGGAGGGACAGGCTTCAATCAGACACAGCAAGGGCAGGTAACACAAGAGATAACCAGATGGTGGTAGGCAAGTGCAAGAACATAAGAAACAGAAACCAGGGCTACTTGGTATCATCAGAATGCAGTAATCCCACTTCAGAAAGTCCTGTCAAACACCATCATACAGGAAAAGAAAGACTCAGATTTAAAATCACATATCATGATGATGATAGAGGACTTTAAGAAGGACATAAATAACTCCCTTAAAGAAATATAGGAGAACACAGATAAACAGGTAGAATCTCTTAAAGAAGAAACAGAAAATCCCTTAAAGAGTTACAGGAAAACACAACCAAACAGGTGAAAGAATTAAATAAAACCATCCAGGAACTAAAAATCGAAATTGAAACAATAAATAAATCACAAAAGGAGACAACCCTGGAGTTAGAAAACCTAGGAAAGAGATCAGGAGTCATAGATGCAAGTATCAACAACAGAATACAAGAGATAGAAGAGAGAATATCAGGTGCAGAAGATACCACAGAAAACATTGACACAGCAGTCAAAGAAAATGCAAAATGCAAAAAGCTCCTACCTACTCCTATCCTAAAACAATCAGGAAATCCAGGACACAGTGAGAAGAGTAAACCTAAAGATAGTAGGTATAGAAGATAGTAAAGATTCCCAACATAAAGAGCCAGTAAATGTGATCAACAAAAGTATAGAAGGAAACTTCCCTAACCTAAAGAAAGAGATGCCCATCAACAGACAAAAAGCCTACAGAACTCCAAATAGACTGGACGATAAAAGAAATTCCTCCCATTACATAATAACCAAAGCAACAAATACACAAAACAAAGAATATTAAAATCGGTAAAGGAAAATGGTCAAGAAACATACAATGGCAGACTTATCAAAATTTTACCAGACTTCTCATCAGAGACTATAAAAGCTAGAAGATCCTGGGTAGATGTCATACCGACCCTAAAAGAACACAGATGCCAGCCCAGGCTATTATACCCAGGTAAACTGTCAATTGCCATAGATGCAGAAACCAAGATATTCCATGACAAAACCAAATTTACACAATATCTTCACATAAATTCACCCCTAAAAAGGATAATAGATGGAAGCTCCAACACAGGGAGGGAAACTACATACTAGATATAGCAAGAAAATAATCTTCTTTCAACAATCCCAAAAGAAGATAGCCACACAAACATAATTCCACCTCTAACAACAAAATAGCAGGAGACAACAATTACTTTTTCTAAATATCTCTTGACATCAGTGGAGTCAATTCCCCAATAAAAAGACAAAGACTAAAAAATGTATACATAATCAGGACCCAGATTTAACTGCATGTAGGAAACACACCTCATTGACAAAGAAAGATACTACCTCAGAGTAAAAGACTGGAAAACAATTTTCCAAGCAAATGGTCTCAAGAGTCAAGCTGGAGTAGCCATTCTAATATCAAATAAAATTGACTCTCAACCACAAGTTATCAAGATAGGAAGGACACTTAATAATCATCAAAGGAAAAATCTACTAAGATGAACTCTCAATCCTGAACATCTATGCTCCAAATACAAGGGCACCCACATCCATAACAGAAGCTTTGCTAAAGCTCAAAGCACACATTGCACCTTAAACTATAATACTGGGAGACTTCAACACCCCACTCTCAGCAACAGACAGATCATGGAAATAGAAACTAAACTGAGGCACAGTGAAATTAACAGAAGTTATGGACTGAATGGATTTAATAGACATCTATAGAACTTTTCATCCTAAAACCTTCTTCTCAGCACCTCATGATACTTTCTACATCTTTGACCATATAATTGGTCACAAAACAGACCTCAACAGATACAAGAAGATTGAAATAATCCCTTGCATCCTAATATATCACAACAGACTAAGACTGCTCTTCAATAACAACAAAAACAACAGAAAGATCACATACACATGGAAGCTGAAAATTTTTCTACACAATGATAACTTGGTCAAAGAAAAAATAAAGAAAAAAATTGAAGAATTTGTAGAATTTAATCAAAATGGAGTCACATCATACCAAAACTTATGGGACACAAAGAAAACAGTCCTAAAGGGGAAACTCATACCTTCAAGTGCCTCCAAAAAGAAACTAGAGAGAACATACCCTTGCAGCTTGAAAGCTGAAAGCTTGATAGACCTGAAAGCTCTAGAACAAAAAGAAGCAAATACACCCAAGAGGAGCAGATGGCAGGAAATAATCAAACTCAGAGCTAAAATCAACCAAGTAGAAACATAAAGAACAGTACAAATAATCAACACTACTAGGAGCTGGTTCTTTGAGAAAATCAACAAGGTAAATATACTCTTAGCCAGACTAACCAGAGGGCATGGAGTCATTATCCAAATTAACAAATCAGAAGTGAAAAGGGAGACAGAACAACAGAAACCAAGGAAATACAAAAAATCATAGTATCTTACTACAAAAGTTTATACTCAACAAAATAGGAAAATCTGGATGTAATGGACAATTTTCTAGACAGATACCAAATACCAAAGTTAAACCAGGATCAGGTAAACCATCTAAACAGTCCGATAACCTCTAAAGAAATACAAGCAGTTGTTAAAAGTCTCCCAACCAAAAAGAGCCCAAGACCACATGAGTTCAGTGCAGAATTCTATCAGACCTTCAGAGAAGACCTAATGTCAATACTCTTCAAACTATTCCACAAAATAGAAACAGAAGGAATACTACCAAATTCATTGAAGCCACAATTATACTTCATTCATTACCTAAACTACACAAAGACCCAACAAAGAAAGAGAACTTCAGATAAATTTCCCTTATGAATATCAATGCAAAAATACTCAATAAAATTCTCTCAAACTGAACCCAAGAACACATCAAAATTATCATCCATCATGATCAAGTAGGTTTCATCCCAGATATTCAGGGATGGTTCAATACATGGAAATCTGGAAATCCATCGACAAAATCAACTATATAATCAAACTCAAAGGAAAAAAAAATATGATCATCTCATTAGATGATGAGAAAACATTTGACAAAATTCAACACTTCTTTATGATTAAAGCCTTGGAAAGATCAGGAATTCAAGACCTATACATAAATATAGTAAAAGCAATATACAGCAAACCAGTAACCAACATCAAACTAAATATAGAGAAACTTGAAGCAATCCTACTAAAATCAGGGGCTAGGAAAGGCTGCCCACTTTCTCCCTACCTATTCAATATAGCAGTCTAAGTCCTACCTATAGCAATTAAACTACATAAAGAGGTCAAAGGAATACAAATTGGAAAGGAAGAAGTCAAAATATCACTATTTGCAGATGATATGACATGAAAGTATACTTAATTGACATCAAAAATTTCACCAGAGAACTATTAAACCTAATAAACCACTTCAGGAAAGTGGCTGGATATAAAATTAACTCAAACAAATCAGTAGTCTTCCTATACTCAAAGGATAAACAGGTTGAGAAAGAAATTAGGGAAATGACACCCTTCACAATAGTTACAAATAACATAAAATACCTTGGTGTAAATCTAACAAAGCAAGTGAAAGATCTGTATGACAAGAACTTCAAGTCTCTGAAGAAAGAAACCAAAGAAGATCTCAGAAGATGCAAAGATCTCCCAGGGTCAAGGATTGGCAGGATTAATATAATGAAAATGGTTATCTTGCCAAAAGCAATCTACAGATTCAATGCAAGCCCCATCAAAATTCCAACTCAATTCTTCATTGTGTTGGAATAACAAAAAAAACAGGATAGCAAAAACTACTCTAAACAATAAAAGAACTTCTGTGGGAATCACCATCCCTGACCTCAGGCTATATTACAGAGCAATAGTGATAAAAACTGCATGGTATTGGTACAGTGACAGGCAGGTAGATCAATGGAATAGAATTGAAGACCCAGAAATGAACCCACACAAGTATGGTCACTTGACCTTTGACAAAGGAGCTAAAACCACACCGTGGAAAAAAGACAGCATTTTCAACAAATGGTGCTGGTTCAACTGTCAGTCAGAAGGTAGAACAATGCAAATTGATCCATTCTTATCTCCCTGTACAAAGTTCAAGTCCAAGTGGATCAAGGACCTCCACATAAAACCAGATACACTGAATCTAATAGAAGAGAAATTGGGGAATATCCTGCACATGGGCACAGGGGAAAAGTTCCTGAGCAGAACACTAATGGCTTATTCTCTAAGATCAAGAATTGACAAATGGGATCTCATAAAATTGCAAAGATTCTATAAGGCAAAGGACACTGTCTCTAGGACAAAAAGGCAACCAACAGACTGGGACAAGATCTTTACCAATCCTACATCCAATAGAGGGCTAATATCCAATATATACAAAGAACTCAAGACGTTAGACTCCAGAGAATCAAATAATTGTATTTAATAAATGGGGAACAGAGCTAAACAGAGAATTCTCAACTGAGGAAACACAAATGACTGAGAAGCACCTAAAGAAATGTTCAATATTCTTAGTCATTTGGGAAATGCAAATCAAAATGACCATGAGATTCTATCTCACACCAGTCAGAATGGCTAAGCTTGAAAACTCAGGTGACAGCAGGTGCTGGCAAGGATGTGGAGAAAGAGGAGCACTCCTCCATTTTTGGTGGGATTGCAAGCTAGTACAACCACTCTCGAAGTCAGTCTGGCAGTTCTTCAGAAATTGGGCATAGTACCACCTGAAGACCCAGCTATACCACTCCTGTTCAGATACACAGAAGATGCTCCAACATGTAATTAGGATATGCTCCACTCTGTTCATCTATATTTATAATAGCCAGAAGCTAGAAACATCCCAGATGTCCCTCAACCGAGGAATAGATACAGAATATATAGTACATTTACACAATGGAATTCTACACAGCTTTAAAAACAATGGCTTCATGAAATTCAGAGGCAAATGTATAGATTTAACCTGGTTCCCTGAGATCTCTCAAATACTGGACCACCAACCAGGCAGCATACTCTAGTAGTTATGAGACCCCCAACACATACACAGCAGAGGACTACTGGGTCTGAATTCAGTCAGAGAAGATGTACCTAACCCTCAAGAGATTGGAGGCCCTAGGAAGTTTAGAAGTCCTGTTGGGTGTGGGGTGTGTGGTGGGAACATCCTTTTGGAAACAGGGTGGTGGGGAGGAGGTATGGGGTGTGGAATATTTGGAGGGTGGATGGGGGTTTGGGGAGTAAAATCTGGAGTGAAGAAAGAAAGAAAGAAAGAAAGAAAGAAAGAAAGAAAGAAAGAAAGAAAGAAGGAAGGAAGGAAGGAAGGAAGGAAGGAAGGAAGGAAGGAAGGAAGGAAGGAAGGAAGGAAGGAAGGAAGGAAGGAAGGAAGGAAGGAAGGAAAGAAGAAAGAAAGAAAGAAAGAAAGAAAGAAAGAAAGAAAGAAAGAAAGAAAGAAAGAAAGAAAGAAAGAAAGAAAGAATCTTCCTGAGTGAGGTAACTCAGTCACAAAAGAACACATATGATATGTACTCACTGATAAGTGGAAATTAGGCAAAGAGCATGGAATACCCATGATGCAACTCACAGACTACATGAAACTCAAGAAGAAGGAAGACCAAAGAGTACATGCTTCAGTCCTACTTAGAAGCAGAAACAAACAATCAAGGGAAGTTAATGGTGGGAGAGACTTGGGAGGAGGAGAAGAAGGGGAGGGGGAAAAGAGGGGGAAATCAGGTATGGGATGGGATGAAGGAGATACACAGAGGGTCAGGAAATTGAAGAGAGGTGTATAGCAATGGAAGATGGGGAACTGGGGTTAGCAACCAGAAAATCCCAGATGCCAGGAAAGCAAGAGCCTCCCAGGACCCCACAGGGATGACAACGGCTGAAAATACCCCACAAAGGGGAGGGAGAACCTGTCAAGACCATATCCAGAGGTTAGTAATGCCCCCCCCACTATTGAGGTTTTGGGCTACCTACTCATCTCCACAATTTTGACCCAGAATTGCTCCAGAAATACAGGAACAAAGAGTGAGCAAAGACTGAAGGAAAGACTATCCAGAGACTGCCCACCTGGGAATCCATCCCACGTGGAGACATCAAACCAAGACACTATTTCTGATGCCAAAAAGTTCTTGCTGACAGGAACCTGATACAGCTGTCTTCTGATAGGCTCTGCCAGATCCTGACTAATACAGATGTGGAGACTTGTAGCCAACCATAGCACTGAGCACAGGGACCCCAATGGAGGAGTTAGGGGAAGGACTGAGGATCTGATGAGTCTTATCTGGCATCAATAAGAGGGGAAGCCCTTGGTCCTGTGAAGACTTGATGCCTCAGTGTAGAGGAATGCTAGTGCGGTGAGGTGGGAGTGATTAGTTGGATTAGGGAGTGCCCTCATAGAAGCAGAGTAAGGGAAGATGGGATAGGGAGTGTGCAGAGGGGAAACTGGGAAAGGGAATAACATTTGAAATGTAAATAAATACAATATCCAATTAAAAAAAAAAAAAAAAGAAAGTGAATGGCCTGTATGACAAGAACTTCAAGTCTCAGAAGACAAAAATTGAGGAAGATATCAGGAGGTAGAACGATCTGCCATGATCATTGGTCAGTAGAATTAACATAGTAAAAATGGCCATCCTACCAAGAACAATCTACAGATTCAATGCAATCACCATCAAAATTGCAACACAATTCTTTTCAGACTTTTAATTGACAATCCTCAATTTCATATTCAAAAAACAAAACACCCAGGACAGAAAAATGAGAAAAAAATTGAATAATAAAAGAAGTGGGAGAAACGGGAGATAGGGGGATTGGGAGTTGGGGAAGGGGGAGAGTCTGTGTCAGGGTACATTGTATGACAGAAGAATAAATAAAAAGAGCAAGTCTTCCAAATTATAAAAATTAAACTCTTCACTCTGAGTGAGGTAACCCAGACCTTGAAAGCCAAATTTCACATTTTCTCTCATTTTTATATCTTATCTTTGAGTCCTCCGATATATGACTTCTATTTGGAAGACACACAAAGAGGTCATGGGCTGATATTTCAAGGGAAGGGAAATAGAATGCAGTTATAAAAACGGTTAAAGAGATATAGTGACATAGCACAAGATATTTTAATTGAAGTGAGGATGGAAGGGCAGGTTAGAATTGCTTTCTAATAGAATTACAATGCCTCCAGACAACACAGGCTAACATAAAATAAGTCCAGTCAGAGGACTATATTCCTTCTTTTGAGCCATCACTGACCATAGATCATGTGGTTCCATACATCCCCAACATTATAGGCTATTGCTTACACTTTTGGTTACCTTAAAATCTGATTACCCAATATCCTATCACTAAAACCACATCATACTTGAATCATAGCGTGAGGAGAAATGTAAGTTTGTGTAAAATTTTAATTGTGCTTCATTATCCCCTATTTTGTGGAGTTCATTGTTCATGCCTTTGAAGCTGTATCCAAGTTCTGAAATACATAATAGCAAGACATATTAAAATTTGTGAACCGAGATCATATGACAGATGGAATCCTACGTGGTGGACTTTGGGAGATCTCCATTGCATTGCACTGCCTTAGAAAAACTTCATTCTGAATAGAGAATATTTGTTTTTAAAGTATTAGGTTTCATTTTTAACAAAACATTTAGTGGGTATAGGTCTTGAAAATATCTACCAAATACAAGTTCTTACCACTATCTTGCTTTTATAATGATTTGAATAAGTGTATTTCAAATGGAGCGTATTACATTCATATAGTTGTTCAAAATTGTTTAGTTTCTTTTGATAGTTTAGGAATACCTAAAGATATAAGGGGACTTAATTTTGAATCACTGCTTAAGATAACGTAAATCTCCAATCAAGAATCAGTGAAGCCAGAACAATAGACCAGTGCTATTGACTACTTAAACTTTGGCAATAAAATTGGAATTTAATTAAGGTCATTAATAAGTAGAACAGATATTAAACATTTCTGAAAGTGGTACAATGGGGTCTCCAATTTACAATGCTGTGGAATGTCACATTTGTATCTAAAGTTACACATATAAAGCATACAGAATCTGTCTATAGCAATGCTCTGGAGTTCAATTCCATATCCAAAGTCCTGTCAGCAGTGTATCCAGCCTCCTTACATATGATCACTGGGCATTCTGCTGCAAGTCTAGCTTCTGCTTATGTAGAAGTCCATTTACCTTCAAATGTTCTTCAAGAAAATTGCTACTCCTAATACTTTCTTCAGCAAATGGAAATTCTCAGAGGTGTGAAATAGGTGTGAACCCCTTCCTGTTGCTCGTTATTATTTGCATGCTTAGAGAAATTTGACTTCAGGCACTTTTATTAATAATTCACCTGGATATTTGGCCTTAAAATATCTATTATTAAATTAAAATATTTATCAAAGACATTAGTAATTCATACTTGTTAAAGTACTGGGTCAGTTTGAGCATAATGTTTTCATTAGATGATCTCATTGCCAAACAGAAATTATTGCTATTAATATTTTATTCTAGATAACCAGACTGCAAATCTGTTGAAGATGGGATATTTCTATTCAGATTTTATTAAATAGACAATATATTTCTAAAAAGCAATTTTATAAGAAATAAATGGTTATTCATATTGAATAATTCAGAAAGGACCAGTAAATATTCAAAAGGGAGTGCTAATCCAGCTAGCAATAAGACTTAAAATTCCTAACAAAAGATAAACTAAAATTTGAAATGCCATATCAGGGCAATATAAAGAACCCTTCTTGCTCAATGGGCATTCTGGATAATCTGTACCTTGGAACTAAATAATAAGCCTTCTTGTAAAACGTTTTTGCTGCTTTTACTACCAATGACATCTTGGCACAGTGATTCATGTCACCTTTCTTTATAAACTTACTTTCAGAGCATACTAGTAGATCATGAGATTGTGGGGTAGGAAAACTTCACCATCCAGTTAACTCTAACTATTATTAGAGTCTATGGAATTCTATTAAAAGAAGTGATGGATATTTTTGTCAGAAATCAGGGAAGCTTGTATAAGTCACTTCAAAAGCCATTTAATATCTTCATTCATATTCCTGGAAGCCCCAGAACCTCATCCTGTGGTATGTGAAAGCTCACACCACTTCTGCAGCATCCTTCCTTGAGGTCTTCATGACAAGTAGCACTATACTTGCAAGGGAGGAAGAAGGGTCCAGACTCATGCAGCTAGGAAACAAATGTGGGAAAGAATGTTTTAAAAGAAGGCAATAAGAAAAAAAAACCTGAATATATAAATAAGGAGAGTGCTTTACAAATCAATTGCACACCACCTGGTCATGAAATACCAAAGTTCAGCCATGAAAACATAAATATAGGTAACAAATACACAGTGGAGGTATATTTAGAAATACATATTAATGTATATGCATGTAATATATTATATAGTCTGTGTTACATACACATATGCTCGTAATAACAATTTGTAAAAAAAAAAAATAGGCCCTGAATTTGGAAGACATCCAGGAGGGCTGTATACAAGGGCTTAAAGGAACAAAATGGATGGGAGAAAAGTTGCAATTATATTATAACCTCAAAACTTAAAAAAAAAAAATGTTAAAACATGTGATTGTTTCTTGAGTCTTATGATAATTGAAAGAAGAATTTGGAGATTGAAAGAAAGTCTTTGGCTAGTAGTCCCAGGTCCAGTGCAAATCTAGTAGCTGAGAACACATGTTAGAGATTGCTCCAAGGATGTGTCGTATTGGGCCGCATGATTCAATTTAGTGTGCTTACATTTTCTTAGGAATATAAGAGAAATAATAAGATTGCTACAATGTACCTCATCTATATGTGATGAATTCTTTGAGGCTGAACAAGATCCCTGGACCTTAGACTGCATCATTTTTGAAACATTTTGATTCAGATACCGTTGTGATCACTCAATAAAGCTTAAAGATGATACTTAAATCAAATATTGATTTGTGTATTATTCACAAATATTTTGAATTAAATATTGTGCAGCAACCTCTAAGTAAGAAAGGCCTGACATATAAAGGACCATGCTGTTGTGTTTTGTTTTACATATGTTAATTTTATTTCGTAAATTAATCTGTATGTAAACTTGCTTATAAAGAAAGAGATTTCACTGTTGATATTAGGCTTCACTTTCCTAATAATTGCTAGGCAAGTGAGGAGATGTACTCAATCTCAGATTCAGATATATATGTAATGTGAAAAAATCATCCAAAACTCACTTGGTGATTGCACACACCTGGCTTTTTCATATATGATGGGTACACTCCCAGATATGTTTAAAGCTAACATAACTAAAAGATTTTATGTTCTGTACAATTATGTTTTAGGGATGTGGATAACACTACCTTGATACTCAACACAATAATGACTAAAGATGAAATAGAAAATTAACTCTTTCATACATAATAATTTTTAATATGATGAGCTTGGGGAGAATTAAGTTTTTCTTATATAAACAATAAAACTGTCACAATATTTCAATCATGTCATAGTTTTGAAGTGTAGTTACTGACTTTTATATTGAACATAAAAGCGAACACCACTGAATCATTAATCTGAAATGAATTTCAAAAGAACATTTAATCATCTCTCCCTTTAAGATTACATCTCATGGAACATATTTCTGTAAGAAGCTAACACTTCCATAGGAGTTATCTAAAATTTAAGGTATACTTAATTTGTATTTAACTGGAAAAAGGTCTACAAAGCATATGCTATATGTGGATCTTTACCTCCCAACTCACATGTACTAGATTAAAATTTCATATGATTTATTTTATTTACAGCCTACCCACATTATTCTCAGCAAATTTCCCTGGAGTTGTGAGTTGAATTCTTGAACTGTAAATGTGATTTGACTTGAGAACTTGTCTTTGGGCCACTTGTTTGAAGAGTGACTCTCCAATGTCTGGCTTTGTCAGTGATCATGACTTTTTGCATCCCATACCATCATACTGTGTGTTTTCATTTGGGGGAATCACCACCAGACCCTTTCTGAATCGATATCACATAATTTATTGTTTAGAGTTTTCTACTGGAGAACTATCTAGCATATCTCTCACAGTCGTGACAGAATCAGAAACTATACCTAGGTATCTTTTTCCTATTCTGTCCCCTCTCCACTTTACTGTTATTTAATTATTCATCAGCAGATTCTTTCCTTATCATCCTCATCATTATTACCAAAGGTCCTGATGATGAAATATTATCTGCTGCTATTATCTCCTAACCTACTAAGATCATAAGATCATGACAATACCTGTGAAAATGAATCTCTCTCTCTCTCTCTCTCTCTCTCTCTCTCTCTCTCTCTCTCTCTCTCTCTCTGTGTGTGTGTGTGTGTGTGCGTGTGTGTGCATGTGCGTATGTGTCTGTGATTTCTATATACTCAGTTCTAGAGTTACAGAGGATCTTGGCTTGTATCCATGGAGATACAGTGTGAAGCCTACCTTCTAAAGTATATTATTTGCAGGCTGGAGAGATGACTCAGAGGTTGAGAACACTGACTGCTCTTCCAGAGGTTCTGGTTAAGAGTCTATTTTACCAGCAATAATAATATTCTATATCTAGGGTGTCTATAATTAGAATTTGTAAATACTAACATGTTATTATTATTATTTTAAAAAGTCTCAATTCTGTAAACATGATTTTTCCTGTTTGTTTTCCAATTTTTAAGAAATTGGGGTTGAATTTGAGTAAAGATGCAACATGAAACTCATTTAAGAATTCTAGTAAATAAAATTTTGGCATATTTTACTTTATGATAACTAAATAAAGACAAAAACCCTTTGAAACTCTTGCCATCTCCAATATAAGAAAGAAGCAGTTGGACAGCAAATTAGTGGTTTTGTTGCAATATGGTCTGAGCAACCTTGTAAACAATGAAATCTGCTAATCAAAAGCAATTTCTCATGAAGCAAAGACAGTGGCTAATTGAGAGCATCTGATGCTAAAATAAGATTAACTTCAAAATGAAATCTCATGCAGCATCTTGTGAGAAAGCTGCTGAGGTAATGCAAAAGCCCACAGCAATTCAGAATTGGAGATAGTGATAGAAATGCTGGTTCTCACTCAACCACAATATTATTGCAAGTTTCATAATTAACATTTTCTCTAGTAAAACTGTTTGCCAGTGTATAGGAAAAAGACAAAAATGAATCTCTTGGGAATCCACACATAAGCATGTACAGCAAGAAAATGCACAGCCCGGTAAGCCTCCCTCAAACTGCTTGGCAGACATTACACAGCGGCTGGTTTTGCCTAAAGAGCAACATCATGCATTATTGTTAGTATTGACCTGTTCTTTGTTTTTGTGCAGAAAGACAAAGAAATAGTACTAGAAAGACAGATCCATCCAGAGGACAACGACAGTCCTGAGAGTCTAATGGGTACGAGGGAAAGTTAGATAGCAGAAAGCAAAGGGACTAAGAAAAATCTTATGTCAAGGTGCTTCTCAGTGCCAACCACCGCTGATTAAATGCAGGGAATCTGTTCTCTTGGGTTGTTGCATCAAAAAGAAGGGAGGGAATTTGGTGACCCTGTCATTACAAGGTGAAAAATGGTGAAGCCAGGATTCAAAGTAACAAATTTAGAAGTTCCCTGGTATTATTGATAATTCTTACCAATAACATACTGATATTTCAAAGCTATTGTTTTAATCTGAGCAAAAACATGAAATGATGTCAACTGTACAGTTTAGACTATGCATGTATAACCATGCTATATAACATCCATATTTATTAACCAATTATTGTTCACAACATCACACATGCAATGAAGCATAAATACATACATAATAATACAACGCTGAGTACTTTATGCACATGAACATGTACACACATATATATAATAGATAAAAGTGATCTCAAAATAGGGGATGAAGGAAAGGGAAAGAGAAAGGGAAGAGATGAAGGTCAAATAATGGAGAAAGGGCATCTCATTATGGTTAAAATCTGCCATTCTCAGTTACTTGAGGAGCCACGGGTCTTCTGTTGGCAAAGGCCACATGCCTAGGTATCTTTGCACAATTTTTCAAATATTACCCAGTTGCACTCTTCATTCATTATAGGGTGCCTAGGATCAGTCCCTACATGTTTTTCAATTAGTAGTTCAGTTTTTGTCAACCCCATGGACACAAGTTAATAGATTCTATAGGTCTTCTTGTGGCATCCTTGACTCCCCAGGCTCCTTCAATTCTATCCCCAACTCTTGTACAAGAATCTCAAATGCTACGTGGTATTTGGCTGTGGGTTTCTGCATCTGTTTCCATCAGTTGCTGAATGAAGCCTCTAAGGATAAATTTATGCTAGGCTCCTGCTGAAAGCTTAGCAGAATATCATTAACAATGTCAAGAGGTGTTTCTCTCCCATGATTTCGGTCTCAAGTTGGGCCAGTCATTGGTTGACCATTTCAGCAATCTTAACTCCATATTTACCCCTATGCATCTTGTAAGCAGGACAAATTTTAGGTTTAAGGTTTTGTGGGTGAGTTAATATCCCCCTCCCTCCACTGGAAGTTCTGCCTGTCTACAGGTGGTAACCACTTCAGTCTTCATATCTCCCACTGCTATGAGTCTCAGCTGGAAAAGAGAGGCATCAATTTCTTCTCTACTCTTTAATACTTTGTATTCATTATCAGTTTATGTGTTGCCCATGGTACAAAGTAGGTGATGAATGTAAGTTGTTGTTTTCATCCTGGTAACTCAGCTTCAGCTGAATCTGAGTTCAGTTGTACCATTGACTCGAGAGACTCAGATACTCTAGATTCTGAACCTGAGTATACCATGAGTATTGAACTTTATTTAGTTGCATCACTGTGAACACAACTAGACATGAGAGCTATTTTTAAAATGTCTAAAATGTAGCCATTCCCATTTTATTCATATGAGGAGAAATATAAAAATCCTCTATGCTCAAAAATATGATATGCTATTGGTTTTACTGATAAGTCCAATGTCCCACACTGACAAAAGATATTTGAATAGATTGCCATCCCCTAGAGTTTCAAATAATAGCCAAAACACCCTCTTTATTAAGATTACCAGATCTATATATCAAGGACCTTTAATTGTTTGAAACATGCATCTAATGCTTTAAAGGCAGCAGCAACAACAACAACAATAGCAGCAACAACAACAACAGCAACAACAACAACAACAGCAACAACAACAACAGCAGCAACAACAACAACAGCAGCAACAATAACAACAGCAACAACAACAGCAACAACAACAACAACAACAGCAACAACAACAACAGCAACAACAACAACAACATGCCCTCAATTTCTTTTCAGGATTCTAAGCACTCAAAAGTAATTTAGTATACATACACAGTAAAATTTTACTTTATCTGATTATGTTCTGAAAACCTTCCTCAATTAATAAGTGACCAAATATTAAGCCACCTTTCTTACAAGAAACATAAGATTGGTTTTTGAGAGTGTTTGTTACTTCCTTTGTCAATTAATACTGTATAACCTTAGTTTATTCATTTTAGCTACCATATTTTTGACTCTTAACATTGACCCCATTGTCTCCAGCTCTATAGCCAATTATATATATATATATATATGGGGTTTTTTTTGTTCGCTTAAAATAGGTTCATTATTCTACAGTGTATTCTGATTTTATCTTGTCCTCCCAGTTTCTCCCACCTTACCTCAGCTTTGGATCCACTCTCTTTCTAACTCTCATTAGAAAACATCTGGCTTCTCAGAGATAACATCCAAACATGACAAGATGAAACAGAATAAGATGAAGAAAAGACTATCATATCAGTGTTGGAAATGGCAACCGAACAGAATAGCAAGAGCAGGCACCAGAGTCAGAGACCCACTCCTTCTCACAGTCTGTAGTCCCACAAAAAAAATACTTAGCTAATAACTATGATAGATACACAGAGGACAGGGTATAGACCCATGAAGGCCCTTGCTTGCTACTTCAGTCTCTGTGAGATCATATATGCCTTGCTCAGTTGATGCAGAGCCATGTTCTCACGGTGTCCTCCATCCACACTGGCTCTTAAACTCTTTCTACCTTCTCTTCCACGAGATTTTCTGACCCATAACAGGAGTGATATGAAGGAGACCTCCCATTTAGATCTCCATTTAATTTTTGACTGCAGTTCTTTGCATCTGTTCACATCTGCTGCCAGAGGAAGCCTCTCTGATGATGACTGGATAAATCACCAAGTATATTAGAAGCAGAATATCATTAGGAAAAATATTGGTTTTGGTTTCAGACAAGTCATATTTGGTTTTATCCTAAGTCTCTGATTACCTAGTTTCTAGTTTTTGGTTACCCAAGAAATGTCAGATGTGGGTTCCTTCTCGTGGAAATGAGATAGCCATTTCAGAAGCATTCATTCAGTGTTGTCAGAGTTGAAACACATATTTGTTATCATTAAACTCTACCACTTATTTAACTTATTTCAATTTTTTATAGCCTAATTGAATCTATTATTCATTAAGAAACACAGGAATAAAAGTACTAATAAATCATATACAGATATCATCAGCTGATGGATGCTCTCTTAATCCAGAATTTCTTTCTAAGTACATGGTTCATATTGGCAAGATGATAGAGATAACAAAGCCATGAACAACTGAATGTTAAGTACTTCCTTTAAGGTGTTTGTGGAGAAATAATGTCTAATGAGAGGAGTGAAAACAGAAAACTTTAACTGTGTTTTTCTTTCATTCTTTTCCCTACATGCGTTCTCCTTCAAATACAAATTAGAAGCACTTAAGAGAAGAAGAGTCCATGTGCTTGATCCAAGCATTCATTAAAATATAACACCATGTATAGCAATTTAATAGCAGACTTCATTATGAAATTTCTATGCCTTAGTTCTCTGGAATATGAAGAACACTTCTGGCACTTTTTTGGCAGGAAAGTGGCTAAGCAACCCACAAAATACTTAGCAAGCCAGAAGGGCAAGTCCATATACTCAGATGACTTTTTAAAATAGATAAAATGAATGCTAAGTGCTAAAACCCATCTAGAAAGAAGCAAAATAATAAGATAACAAGTAATATTAATCCAGTCTGTTACCAGAAATTGATTAAGCATCATCTTACTGGAAGAAAGGCTCATAGTATCACGTGCTTTTAATAATATTTTCTTACTTCTATAGTGAGAAATTATTTCTCTAGACCACCACTTCATAGTAATATAGTCCATTATATATTAAACCTTCTGGGGATACAAAGAAAATGCCCTCACCTCTATCCATTACCACAATCAATAAGAAACCCATAGTTTTTAAAATGATGGCTACAATTATTTCAATATTTCAGCTTGTGGATATTGCTGTGGTTTTTACAGATCAAAATAGTAATATTTTTTCTACTTCACTATATTTTCAGAATTTCTTCTTCTAGATAAGATGAGCTGATCTTGTATATGTTCAGATTATGTTGCCAGTGGAATTTTTCAATGAACCAGTGTGTTTTAAGAGAAACACATGGGCAATATAAAGAATGACAGAAAATATTAGTGAGCACTTTAAGCCATGTGTGTATTATATTACTTACATTGTTAATCCCTATAGTTAGAAATTAAGGGCTGGATGATCAGAGGGTATAAGTCATGGTCTATCAGATAATTTGCAAAGAATCAAAAGAGAAATAAAAGAAAAAAATCTCCACTTTGGTTTGAGAATTTAAAAATTAGTATCATTTGAACCACATGAATGCTAATTTTTTAAATAGTAGTTCTTTATAGGGTATTTTATTAACTATCTTATATAATATTCCATAGATTTAATATCCTATATATAAGAATATAAATAGAAATTTTATTCCTTTGGAACTATGGAGTCCATGCCAATATTGAAATGGTTTCTCAGAACATGAAGGAGCAACTTGATGACATAGTATACCAATAAACAAATCAATGAAACTGTCCTCTTTAATCTTCGCCTGGATAAAGATTTTTCAGGATCGGTGATACCTGGCATCATCTTCCTTTGTGATCACCACAGTGCTTCACTAGTAGAAGAAACAGGCATTTTTTCATCCAGAAGAAATGCCCAAAGAAATAAAATGTTACAAATTATATTAGATTTCTATCACTCTTGTTCATTTTATTACACGCTTTCAGTAAGAAGCAGGAGAGATTTGACTTAGATTCAAACTTGTGGATAAAATGACAGTTAGAAGAGGAACATTTCCTACTTGAATCTGGTGATTTGCTTCATCTGCAGTCTTATTTCTCCCTAGTCAGCCACAAAAATTAACAGATGATTTGATAGTGTAATTAAGTATGCATAGGGATTCCAATATGCAACTGGTCTCTCATGATCACAGGTGGAATTGAGCCCCGAAGCTATTGCGGGTAAAAATGTCCTTGAGAACGGTTCAGTCTAGGAAGCACACAGCAGGGAACCATTCACTCTTCTGCATCTTCATTCTCTCATTTTTGGTGCCAACAGTATGTTCCCAGTTTTCTTTTGAAAGACTCTAGGTAGCAAAATTTACACTTTAGTTCTTCAGTGAATGATAGTTTTGTTTCTCTTAATCTGTAATGTCTTATATATAAACTTAACTGTGTATAAACACTAATATACAAGCATATATATGAATATAAATTATGTATTATGTATATATGTATATCCAGATGTATACGTATATGCTTGTGCTCATAGTAGGAGAGACATTGATTATACTATTAGGTTTTATTTTGGAAGAGATACTATGGTCAGTTTTGATGTTTGCAGTATTCAGTCTTGACAGTGAGATTTGCCTTACATCATTTGTCAATTCTCAATAGATATATGAAGTTAGAGAGGTAGATATGGATAGAAGATAGTGTTTGAATGTCTCATTTTATCTTGATCTTTATTCTATACAAATGCACACATGCACACACATGTACAGGACACAAATTACTAACTTTAATCCAGAAAACATCTGTTTCTGCTTTGCTATTGTTCTTGGCTGTGATAAATGATATGACTGTCAGTTGAAATTGAAGCTGATTTCCTAGTAACACATATTGTTTGTCTGTGCTGCTTGAGAAACCTCATACTATTTTGGCTTCCTCTAAATTGTGATAATAGAATGGCTCCTTTCTGTAGATAGAAAGCATAGTAACTACCTCCAATTCTCCTTTGACCAAACTCATGATCAAACCTTGGTGGGTAGGTGAACTGGGATGCCAACTGCACAACTGAGGTTTGATGCTTCCAGTTTTATTCCTTCATGATCTGGTAGAAGACAGAGAACATGCTTTTATACAAGGAACTCAAGTGGATCGATCAAGAGTAGGACATGAAAGGCAAAAATGTAGGACACCCTAAAGCATAGCTTCTAATAATGTGACCTTGCTAAGAATCTGAGTGGTAATGCTGAAGGCCTGGGTGACGCAATCAGTGCTCGTGTTAACACGGCTGTTTTTGATGTATGCCCACAGCCTGGTTGTGAGGGGGAAAAGACAAGATTTCAAAGCCTGCCCGGTTCTACTGGCACTGGCTTCAGCTTCCAAAGTAAAAGAAGCCTTTGCAGATAATGCAATAATTCCCTGTTATGTCCTTTCATGTATGTGTGTCAGCCATTTATGTGCATGAAAGCCAATAATTATTCAAAAGTTGAATCTTTAAGAAACAATCTTTGTATACACTTTACTATATTTACTTGATTTTCACTTTATGTTATAGGAGTTATACGTGTTTCTCTGATTTTATTAGTGTACTGCCATTCTGTTCCCAACTGAGTATATGTACAGAGAAAGTAAGATGTAGATCAGGATTAAATGCTAAAAGTGTTTATTGGGACTGAAAGACTCTTCAGTACTTGGTACTTGATGTATCTGATGACGATTGGCAAAATCCTTGAAATGACAAGCATTACTTTATTGATTTAACTTTCTACTTTTATAGATTTACTCATTAAAGTTTGCTCCCTCAGCTTCAAACGTTTTAGAAAAGCATGCTCAATATCTCACAAAATGCAGGTTCAAAGTGTACATTGTTACTTGAAATGCTTGAATGCACAGATTCTCATCTGTAAATAATCTATGCAGCAACGGTCTCTCATTTTAGATTTCTCTGAATGCTGTGCCTACTTTTAAAAAGAACAAAGAGCGGCACCCATCCCAAACCCACTGCAAAACATCAAAGCATTTCCCTCGGGTCCATTAAATTCAGCTGCTTTGCTTGGGTGCTATTTTGCTTCCTTTGTGAGCACTATTGGCTTAACCAGAATCCTGAACAATTTAAGGGGCTTTATGAAGGCAGAGAAATCAAACAAAATTACTGTTCACTTTAATAATTCTCAGGTATTTTAACACGTCATTTTGGCAAATAGTGAAGGCGGCTGCCTTGCAAACTTAGAGTAAATAAAGCTATCTAGCTCACACAATACATTGTGGAAAAGAGTAAAACAATGCTTTATCAGTCTTCTGCTGATTTTTTTCTACTGAGGACAAAATGGAATTAGGAAGTGTATGAGACCTGAACTCTAGACCTCCTAGCTGTTTTATTTAAAAACTAAAATAAAAAACATAGTTTTATATAAGTAACTCTAATTAAATTAGTGTGCACAAAAAAGAAAGAAGGCAGACAGACAAGGAAGGAAAGAAGGAAGGGAGGGAAAAAGGGAGGGAAAGAAGAGTATGAAAGTAGAAGGACACATTTGAAAAGAAGAGGACAAGGAGCATACTAAATCAGTATTTTAAAACCAATTTATATCTACCTTATATACACAGAAATGCTCAAACATTTCACCAGGTGACCCCACTCACAAAAATAATGATCATATTTAAATATATTTTGTTACTTATATCTAAAATCCTTTCCCTCCTATGTACTGTTATTTTTCCAACACAGACAATATTCTGTTGTGACAGCTAAAGCCACTTATCAGTTTAACTGGATGTGGAATCAGGTAAAATCCAGTCCTATAGGCATTTCTCTGAGGGACCTTCTTAACCAGATTATTTCAAGCAGGAAATTCCACCCTAAATATGAGTGGCATCGTCTGGTGGCAACACAGAGGAAAGCACACAGAAGAGGAAGCAGCTTTCAGTCGGCTTGCCCCCACACTTGGTGATAAGTTCATCTACCCTTTGCTATGGCATTTCTTTCCTTGTTTCTTTGATTCCAATGTAGACTGAGAGCTATGATGGTAGGACCAAGACCATTTAGTGATTTAAAATACTTTTGACCATAGAAGAAGACTTGGTGCTTTAAAATGAGAATCTTTGTTAACCAGTGATCCGAAAGTTAATTTGCTTGCAATAATATAGAAAAATGCAGAATTTAAAATGACAAGTGAAATAGCTCAAGGTATATTTAGTTCACATTCTCTACTGAATGAAGCCTGTATGAGAAGTAGATCAATTCTGAACCATTTTGAGCAATATTTCCTAGTTTTAAAGTGTTTCCAATCTTGTGAAATAATTGTAGAGGTCAGTCTAATTTGGGTAATTAGTTATAAAATGGACCAAATCAATTATATTTTTCCTATATTCAAATGTTCCTGGTGACATCTTTGTTCATCTGAGGTTTAGGCAGTCATATTTGCGACAATTTAAGGATGTAGATTCTGATGTGTAGGAGACACAATCTCATACTTTGGCTCCTACAATCTCTCACCCCCTCTTCCACAATACTCCCTGCGTCTCATGAGTAGAATTCTCCTGTAGATGCATCTCGTGGGACTGGGCTCCACAATTCTGCATTTTGATTGGTTGTGGTTTTCTGTACTGGTCTCCCTCTTTTGCAAAGCAATCTCAACAGACCTCAACCTAAGTCAAAAACCACAGCCAAAGATGGAATGCTGGTAATGGGAGAAATAGCCTTCCACAGGAAATGCACACCAATTGATTATGCAATTGCAAAATAACAGCCCTGTAACACACACAAATAACACTATACAGACTCAGCAGTTTATATGTATGCATGTGTATTTATGTATGATGTATATACATTTATATATTATGTATAATATATATTCATGCAATCGCAATTAAGGAAAAAGGAGGCCATGGTCTTGAAAGAGAATACTCTCTTGAAAGAGGATATATATGAGTGTTTATAGGGAGAAAAATCTAGGAAGGGATGATGCAATTGCAATTTCAAATAATAAAAAATAAAGTACTGTCAAAGTTTTAACAAAAGCATCTTACTTCTTAATGATTAACAGGAAGTTTAAAACTTTGTATTCAAGATATCCGACTCTCCATATGGAAGGTGTGCCAAAAGCAAAGCCAGGCAAAGTTATTAAAATTCATGAAAGGAATGTGGAAAAATGAAAGAATACAGCTCGTCTATAAATATCCTATAATTAGTTGGCTATCTGTGACTTCATGGAGATATTGTATGTGAGAGTTGCAATCACTTTCCCTCACTTCAATCATTTTAATGCACTCCAAATTAGAACTCAAATCTCGAAATGTATAACTCTATCCTTAAAAGGCACATGAAATAGGTTTTATATCTAAGTTGCATTTATTTTTAACTGAACCTAAAATTTTAGTTGATTAAAAATACCTATTCATTTCCATGGTATTAGGTTCCATAAGGACATTTTCATATATCATTATATAATATACTTTGAACACATTACAGCCACTCCTTACTTTTCACTTCTTCTTCCATTTTCTCCCTCCCATTAATGACCTTCAATTTAGCCTAAGAGATCTATGGACTTACATGTAGGTGTGCTTGACCCCTCCTAATTTGGTACCTCGTTATATAACAGTATAGTTTTACACAAAATATTGGCATCAGAATTGGCAATTTAGAACATTCGCATTATCAAAATTGTTGATTTGTTTTGGTAATTGTATATTCAGGCTTTTTTTGCAGCTGCTTTTCCAATGTGATTGTGGGTTTTGTGACACATAGGAATGTATAAAAGGTTGAACAGCCCAGCATTCTTGCTCATGCCTGATGCTGTGACAATTTTACTTTCACCATTATGAGAGCAGATCAATTTTTATTATGGTTTAATTTCTTATTTTTCTATTATCTAAGCATGTTAATTATTTTTATAAACCATTGGCATTTATATATTCACCTAAGTAAAATAACCATTTCTGATAGCTTTTCTTAAAAAATACAAATCAGTTATGTATATTGAAATTCATGACAGTAATATTTTGTTGGATATGTGTTTTGCAAACAATTGCTCCCTATCCATAGTTTGTCTTTGTGTTGTTGTAACTTTATTTTGTACAAACAAAATTTGAATAGAATGAAATTCAAATCACATACTTTGCCTTTTATGGATAGTTCTTTTATTACCAGATTTAAAGACCCTTTACTAAGTCTTAGATTTTGATGACAATCTCCTATAATTTTAAACTTTTATAATGAAGTCTCAGAACAATTTTTCTTCTTTTTAAACTGAATTTATTCATTTTACAATCGAATAGCAGCCCTTCCTCTCCTTCCAGTACTGCCTCACAAAAGTTCTCCCTTTATTCCACGTTCCCTTCCCGTTTGAGAAGAGGAACCCCACTCTGGAAGTCACCCATTCACACTAACACAGCCCCCCGACTCTCCATTCCACTCCAGCCCCATTGCACCTCACCCCACCACCAGAAGCAAGACACTGGAGGATTGTGTGCATCCTCTTCCACTGATGCCAGATGAGGTGGTCCATTAGGGGCTCAGGATCCACAGGCAGCACAGGCTCAGGGACAGCCCCTGCTCCACTTGTTTGGAGATCTGCATGAAGACCAAGTTGCATATCTACTACATACTTGTAGGGATAATCACTCTTTGGTTGGTGATTCAGTCTCTGGGAGCCCCCAAGGGTCCAAGTTAGTTGACTATGTTAGTTTGGAGTCCCTATCCTTTTCTGGTCCCTCCTTCCTTCTAACTCTTCTGTAAGATTCCCTGAGTTCCACCTAAGCCTTGGGTGTGGATCTCTGCATCTCTTTCCATTTGCTGCTGGGTGGAGCCTCTCAGAGGACAGTTATACTAGGTTTCTGTTTACAAGCATAAGAGAGTATCACTAATAGTGTCAGTGATTGGTTCTTTATGCATTTTTTGTTTTGATATTTTATTTATTTACATTTAAAATGTTATACCATTTCCCAGTTTCCAGAAACCCCGTATCCCATTCCCCTTTCCCTGCTTCTATGAGGGTGACCCCTACCCACCCACACTCTACTGCCCCACTTCCCTAGCATCCCCCTACACTAGGACATTGAACCTTCACAGGACCAAGGGCTTCCCCTCCCATTGATGCTAGATAAAGCCATCCTCTGCTACATATGCAGCTGGAGCCATGGGTCTTTCCATGTGTATTCTTTGGTTGGTGGTTTAGTCCTTGGGTGCTCTGGGGGTCCTGGTTGGTTGATATTGTTGTTCTTCCTGTGGGGTTGCAGTCGCCTTTAGCTCCTATAATACTTTTCCTAACTCTTCCATTGGGGTCTCCTTGCTCAGTCCAATGGTTGGCTGCAAGCATCCATATCTGTATTGGTTAGACTCTGGCAGATTCTCTCAGGAGGCAGCTTTATCAGGCTCCTGTCAGTAAGAACTTCTTGGCATCAGAAATAGTGTCTGGGTTTGGTGGCTGCACATGGTATGGATCCCCAGGTGGTATTTCCTTCAGTCTCTGCTCTAATCTTTGTCCCTGTATTTCCTTTAAACAGGAGCAATTTTGGGTTAAAATTTTGGAGATGGGTGGGTGGCCCCATCCCTCAATCAGGGGGCCTTGCTTAACCTCTGGATATGGTCACTATAGGTTCTCTCTCCCCTTTCCTAGGCATTTCACCTAATGTCATCCCCCTTGGGTCCTAGGAGCCTCTTGTTTTCCTGGCTTCTGGGACTTTCTGGTGGCTACCCCCAGTTCCTCATCCCCCATTGCTACACATCTCTGTTCAATTTCCTGGCCCTCTGTACTTCTCCACCATTTCCTACCCCCTAGTCCTCCTCCCTCTCTTATCTTCCCCCAAAGTCTTTCTCACCCTCTACCTCCTATGATTATTTTGTTCCTCCTTCTAAGTAGGACTGAAACATCTACCTTTGGTATTCTGTCTTCTTGAGCTTCATATAGTCTGTGAATTGTATTGTGGGTATTTCAAGTTTTTGTCTAATACACATTTATCAGTGAGTAAATACCATGTGTTCTTTTTCACCAAAGAACACAGAAGAATTGGTCCCTGCCTGTGGGATGTGTCTCAATTTGAGGCAGTCATTGGTTGGTCATTCCCTCAGATTCTGCTCTATCTTTGTCCCTCTACATCATTTAGGCAGGATACATTTTGGGTAGAAGGTTTTGTGGATGGGTTTGTGTCCTTAAGCCATCCACTGGGAGTCCTGCCTGGCTACAGGAAGTGGTCACTTTATGATCCATATTTCCCAAGTGCAGTCCTCTGCTGTTTATGTGTTGGAGCCTGATATCAGCTGGTGTATGCTGCCTGGTTGGTAGCTCAGAGACTGAGATATCTCAAGGGTCCAGGTTAGTTGAGACTGCTGGACTTTCTATGGGGTTGCCCTCCTCTGCACCTTCTTTTAGCCTTCTCTGATTCAACAACAAGGGTCCCTGACTGCAGTCCAATGGTTGGGTGTAAGTGTCTGTGCATCTGTATCAGGCAGCTGCTTTTTGGGCCTCTCAGAGAACAGCCATGCTAGGCCCCTGTTTGTAAGCACACTATAGCATCAGTGATAGTGTCAGGCCTCAGGATCTCCTCTTGAGCTAGATCCCAATTTGGGCCTGTCACTGGAACTTCTTTCTCTTGGACTTTTCTTCATTTTTGTGCCTGCAGTTCTTTCAGACAGGAACAATTCTGGGTCAGAGTTTTTGACTGTGGCCCCCCACTTCATGGCCTGTCTTTCTACTGGAGATGAACTCTACAAGTTCCCTCGGCCCACTGTACAACATTTCACCTAAGGTCCCTCCCCTTGAGTCCTATGAGTCTCCTAACTCCCAGGTCTCTGGAACATTCTAAAGGATCTCCCCACTTCCTACTTCCTAACACTCCTCTATTGCTGGTGGGATTGCAAACTGGTACAACCACTCTGGAAATCAATCTAGAAGTTCCTCAGAAAATTGGAAATTGATCTATCTGAAGATCCAGCAGTACCACTCTTGGGAATACACCCAAAAGATGCCTCACCACGCCACAGGGCCATGTGTCCCACTATGTTCATAGTGGCTTTATTTGTGATAGCCAGAACCTCGAAACAGCCCTGATGTCCCACAATAGAAGAATGGATACAGAAAATTGGGTTCATTTAACCAGTGGAATACTATTCAGCTATTAAGAACGAGGACATCTTGAGATGTGCAGCAAATGGATGGAACTAGAAAATATCATCATGGGTGAGGTCACCATTAGTAAGTACACATCAAAAGAACACGCATGGTGTGTACATACTAATAAGTGTATATTAGCTGAAAAAGTACAGAATACTCAGGATATAATCAGTAATCAATTGATTACCTCCAAACAGCAATGTAATTACTCCAACATTAAACATATCTTGCCTGACACATCAGTATTCTAATGTGGGGATTCAGACCTGGGTAAGATTATCAATATCTTTGATCCCTTGTGAACCTACACAGCACTGACCTGGACTATGAAAGGAAGTCTCCCAGTAAGTTTGAAATTAATTATTCTTTGTCCTACAACTACCAAAGTGTGTGGTGTCTACATCAATGGGGACTTACGATCTAATTATGGTAGGTGACAAAGAACAAAGGCAATACACTGAGTTGTTATTGCAGGCTTCTAAGGCTTCTCTGACCAATAACTCACAGGAAGTACGCTGTGCTTAACACTGTGCTTTTTCATTTAATAATGCATGTTTTCTGGATGAGACATTTATCTATGCCTTAATATGTCTAGGCAAATTTCTTAAATAAAAAGAAAAAAAGAACTACTGTGCTTTAAGAACTTATAAATCAGGGGGTTTCCATAAAGCTTCTCCACATATTCTGAGATTTGGCCAATTAACTCCCTAAACCCCTACACTGAGATCCACTTTTTGTTACCTTTATTCATAGCACTGTCACTTCTAATTATAATATCTAATTGGGCACCAGGATCCTATATTTCCAACTGGATTTTCAAGCACCTTTCATTTTAGTTAACTGTCCCCACTCTCCCCTAGTTTCCTCTGTCCCCACCCTCTCTTCTGTCATTCTACTTACATTCATCCATCCTCACTACTTTATACAGTATTTTAATTTGTCTTCGTCTTTTTTATTAAGTTCCACAATTCTTAAAAGATTGCCTATTTTAAAAGCATGAGTATACATTTTGTCTATTGATTGGAATAACTAATTGCTTTTAATGATGTCTAGAAATGTGGCCAGGATTTCGTTTTGAAAAACTCATGGAGAGGAAGTCTTGAAACTTTTGTGAAATCACCAAACATATTCTTAGGAAAACTTCACATTATTTTCATTGTTACGGGAAAAAACACACATACCCAAATTGGTTATTGTTCTACTATTAACCAGCCTTCTTTCAGAAAGGCTGTGATGCTGGTAAGGGTAGAATTATTATTTTTTTAAAAAAACATTTTCAATTTATTTATGTTACATTTCTAGCAAAATCTACAATATTTGACTTATGCATAATGATTTTTTTCTGTCAGCCAAAATCAGATGGAACGAAAATCTCCATTTAAATTTCCTTGATATATTAAAAACTAGTTGTCCTGCACTGACCAAGTATAGATTTCTATAAAATGTACATTCCCAATAAACTAGAAATTTGAGGATAAACTGGAACTATGAAGATAATTACCCAGTGGCTCTATAGAATATTGGGAACTTACTTTCCTAACAGTATTTTAAGTTTTCAGTTTCTGCAAGCAGAAATTAAATATCATGTATACTACACATCATAACATCCCATAGGTATACAGAATTTATACATTTTTATCTGATTATGTCATTCTTCAAAGGACTTCATTCTCACTACTAAATTGCAATTGCTTGTCTGAATGAAAACGAACAACATGTACAAATATAAAAAAAGAAAATGTTATTTTCTATGTTTGTATAATACCTGTCTGTCTGTCTGTCTGTCTCTCTGTCTCTTTTCTCTCTGTCTGTCTCTGTCTCTGTCTCTCTCTCTCTCTGTGTGTGTATGTGTGTGTTTGTATGTGTTTAAAATACAGGATTTATATTACAATGGAGAGGAGTAAAACTTAGAGTAAGTGACAACAATTCTTTCTTAACTACTTTAGGAAATAATGATAGAAAATTAACCCAGTTGTGGAAATTCCTAAGACTTTAATTCTTCCTGCTGTGGGAAAGGAGGTTGAATAGAAAATTAACTGTAATGAAAAAAAAAAGATTTAAAACCAGTATTTACTGAAATAATTGTTGTCTTCATATTGCAGCCAGTTGTCAAATGGTTATATGATTCTACCTCTAGAATATGAGAAATGGAGAAAAAAAATCAAGTACTTGTAAGTGTTAACACAAAATTGAAAAAGACAGCATCCTCCCTTTGGTCTTTTCAAATGTCCCTCTTTCTTTCCATTTTTGATGGAAAATATTTGCATATGCTAAAGGACTCTCTTCTTTTGGCAAGGAAAGGAAAATGAAATGGACAGCAAAGGGAAATTATATTTACACAGTAGCATAATGAAAATTATCATAATAGACTGTTTGCATTAAACCATCCCCAAGCTCCACATGTTTAGTTGGTTTCCATTCCAGTCTTTGAGCGTTTCTTGTTTATTCAATACTGGTTTCCAAAAAGGCCATATTTAAGGGCAAGTGAAGGATTATTCAATGACATATGAAGATGAACACCATTTTTCTTTCAATATAGTGCAGAAGCAAGAGATAGAAACTGGTTTAGTTTAAACCAGAAAAAATATATCCCTGTTGTAGGAGGCTAGCTTGGTCCCTTTCACAAACACCATAGCACCTGCATACTTTGGCAGTAGGTCAATTGGACTGAAGAAGCCAGATCCTCATGTTTTACCACAATTTCTGCCATAAGTCATAAAGGACACTCATTTTCAGGAACCTGATTCTATTATACAACAGCTCTGTCTGATTTAACTCTGTTTCTGTTTCTTCATCCTTCCTCCTCCTCCTCATAATCCTTCTTCCCTCTCTCTCTCGGTCTCTCATAAGCTCCCATCTATAATCATTTTTTCTTTTTTATTGTTTATTTGATTTATTTACATTTCACTTGTCTTCCTCCTTCCCAGTTTCCTCTTTGCACACACCCTATCCTATAGCCCCTCCCCCTGCTTCTATGAGGGTGCTCCCCACACACTCACCCACTCCTGCCTCACTACTCTATCATTCCCATAAACTGGGGCATCAAACCTCCATAGGACCAAGGTCCTCCCCACCCATTGATGCCAGAAAAGTCAATCCTCTGCCACATTTGTGTCTGGAGCTATGGGTCCCTCCATGTGTACTCTTTGGTTGGTAGTTTAGTCCCTGTGCACTCTGGGGAGGTGGATGGTTGATATTGTTGTTCTTCCTATGGGGTTGTAATCCCCTTCAGATCCTTCAGTCCTTCTGCTATAAAGTTTCTTTTGAAACCTACTTTTCTGCCCACCCATGTTGTCTGGACAAAATTGTGTCAGCCACTGGCTTGGGGTAGCTCTGGTAGATACTGGTTTTGTCCTGGACCTAAGCTATCAAAGTTTGTGGATGTTGCAGGTAGGAAAGACTTGCCTGTAGATGATACCTTCCTTACCTTAGAAAACCCACAAATTGTTGTGAACAGTGCAATTTTAAAATTAAAATATAGAGAAATGCTTTGTAAATAATACCAGAATTAAATTTTTATATCTCCTTTAAAACAACAGCAAGTTTACTTTGGCATTTACCTGGTTAACAGATGGTAGCAATAAAAAGACAGAGAGGGAGATGGAGAGAAAAGGCTCTGGCTTCAAGGAGGTTAAGGCTATTGAATCAGACTGACCTTAATAAGAGACCCATGCAGCAGTTCACCTACTGGTAATGAAAATGAAATCTCTGCTTAGCGAGCTTGGCAGCTGTCAGCTCACTTTGAGCTTTAACAAGTCTGCTGATATACATGTGGCCCACACTATGACGAGGATAGTCTGACTGCACTGAAAGATAGCAAGGCCTGAAAATTGCTCAGAGAGATAGCAGCAGTGAGCATGCTCCCACTCTGAAGGGGGCTGGGGTTCAGCTTATGCTGCAGCTGCGACAGTGTGGCAGAGCTGTTCATTATTCATATTTCCCATCACTTGCCAGGGATGCTGGCTTCTGTGTTCCGCTGAATATTTTTTTTTCTAGCTTACCTCTGCTTCTCATAAAGTAAGAGCACACTGGGAGCTACTTTATGAGTGGAAATAGTTAGTTGTTTAAGGATATGGGAAATGGGATATGTGATCTAAACTCTTGGTGACTGTAGAGGATGCTTCAAGAAGCACTTATAAAAATGAACCTTAAGAATAAATGAAAGCTGGTCCTAAGACAGATTAATGATTTCATAATTTCTCTTCAAGTTAAAACACATTTTATTTTATAAGATGTCAGTTTTGGTCAGAGAACCATTTCTGTAGTATTTATATTGTCTTGCTGGTAAGCATGAAAAAATTGCTTCTGGTTTGAAATGATCTAAACAATTATTTAAAAGAAAATTATTACTAAAATACCTTCAAAGAAAGAAATAACAAACACACATGCACCTACGTGCACACACAAATTGTTTTATTTTTTAGGTTAATTTTGAAACAATCCCAAAAAATCATGTCCAGATTCTGGGGCACAATTTCTAATTCTACAGGCTTTTGTTGCATATCATTTCTGTGTGTGTGTGTGTGTGTGTGTGTGTGTGTGTGTGTGTGTGTGTGTGTACTTGCATGAATGTGTATGTGCATGTTGGTGTCTGTTTATGCATATGTTTACGCATGTGTGTGTAATGTATATGCATATGTGTTCAAATATTTTAAATTTAATCACTGAAAAAAGTGAAATTCAGAAAACTACTTTTACTGTCTTTCTTTTCTGTAAAAGATAATAAATTCAATTTTAAATTAGTGATATTTAGGAAAGAAACAACACATGTAAAAATATTTATATTAGCTTTGTGGTAGATCTGGAAAAGAGTAGGGGTGACAATGACCAAAATACACTGTATGAAATACTCAAAAACCTAGTAAAATTGTATATTAAAATATCTATATTAATTCATAGCCATGGACTGGTTTATGTCACACCACAATTTCTGAAGTCCTGACTTCTATTGTAATGACATTAGAATGTGAGTGGGGCCTTTGGAAGGTAAGCAGGGTGGAATACTGTCATCATAGACAGTCCCACATGGAAGGTTAACTCCTATGTCAGAAGGAATGTTAATTTTTCTCTTTCTATTTTGTGAGAATCCAGAGGAAGGCAATCCTCTGGGATAAATCCCAGTGATGTTGACATCCTGATCTTAGCTTCACAGCCTCCAGGCAGTGAGAAACATTTCAATGACTTGGTTTTTCAGTCTGTGGCTTTGTGTCATTGCAATCTGAGCAATTTACTAAATGGTTCTGTTTTATGAAGCTAATTGCAAATATATTTGTATGTGAATAAAACTGCCCTTTCCTACTTATATCTCAGAACAATGCCTTTCAAATTGTGCTATTCAAGTCTCCTCTGTGTGTGAGTGTGTGTGTGTTTGTGTGTGTGTGTGTGTTGTTGACATTAATTTGAAAAGTCAGTCCTAATATCAAAAAGGTCAACCTGGAAGTTAACAACTAAAGACATAGAAAATCATGTTCTTTGACAGTTGTCATAGACAGGCACACAGTCTTTAGCACATGTGTAGCTTCATTTGCTCAATTATATATATAAACAGAGATATACATAGAGATAGATATAGATAGATATAGAGGAAATATAGATAAATAATATACATGAAAATAAAAATATAGATATAAATAGATATGTTTATATTATATAAATAATCTAACACACACACACACACATATATATATATATATTTGTCAAGATTCAATCTGTATAAATTCCTAGTGTTCAAGTCCATTATTTACACATGCCACTTATAATTTGCATTTTAACACTGACTTTATTCCTAAAACACAGTGTGCAAATAATTTTGTTTCTTATGTCTACTAAATTATGTTCATAATGGATATACTTGTAATAGAATGATGGGAACAAAACATGATTTGAATTTGTTATCTTTTGATTTATGGAAAATAAACAAGGAAACATTCCTCTTAGAGTATACTTTTTTGTATTTATTTAGTTAATGATAACGTACACATACAGCCATTTAAAGATGGAATTTGTGTTGCATTCTCTCATGTGTTAACACTGATCATTTTGTTTTGTTTTTTTTTAAGTAATTTTTCCCTCCTTTATCATTCACAGAAGACTTGTAAGGAATCTCTATGGATATCAAAACCTGTAAATGCTTAGGTTCATCATATAAACTAATGCAGTATTTAAATAGAACTTGGTGACAATTTTTGGTGTACTTGAAATAATGCCTTAATTACACATAATAGACCTTACAATACTTATGCTGTGCAAATCTCACTGTACCATTGAATGAATAATGAAAAATAAAGTCTGTGCTTGTTTGGTTCCGATGCAATTCCTTTGCAAATGTTTCAGTCTACAGTGTAGGTGTAGATGTGGAAACTGAAGATGGTAATCACCTACTATTTACTGATTTCCTTTTTTTTAGCACACTAATCTGTGACCTGTCTTATGCCCCAAAATGTTTTGATTTTTGTTTGCATTTCATATTCCAAGTCACTTAATAATTGTTCATATGAAAACATTAATATAATTAAAAGTTTTGTACCTATTATGCAGCAATTGGCAAAAAATAAAACCAATCAAGGAGAAATTAAAGAGCAAAGTGGTTTTATATCAGATATTTTTCTTGTCAACCATGATAGTCTTACAGTGACAAGAAAGGTATATACTTGTTGAGCCATTTCTAATATCAAAGATACATATTATGGAATGATTGCTTCTCTAAAGAGTATATCTAAGTAAATAAAAGTATTTTTATAGAAGAATTTCAGTCCAGAAACTTGGCTGTGCTGGCAAGGGATTACATCCAAAGACCTTCAAGGTCTACGAATCCTGGCTGGAATGCAGACTTGCTGGACCCCATTGATCCGTCTAATTAGAATACGGACACATTCTTAGTATATACCTTTAATCACTTATAATTAAAGTAAAGTTACCTTATAGAAGGAAGCAACCATGTTTAAAAGTGACATCTAATTGAGGGGCAAAGTCACAATCAGAGAATGATTTGGCAGAAGAAAAGTTACTTTTACAGTATTTTACTTCTCTATTGTTACAATTCAAAATTAATTTGATTAAACTAATGAAAATGTCTAAATATTGATAGTAAAGAATTTTTGAACACTAAAAATCTATCTGTAAAATCTAATTTCTGCACAATATTTTAAAGTTTTTGCTTAATCTATTCGTACTACAGACTTCAAAGTATTGTAAAATTGGTTCTCAATATCTAGCTGAATATTTCATACAAGTATATAGTCACATATATAATTACATGTTTTAAAAAATCCTTTCAGCATTGAAAATTGAATTGAGAGGCTACTGCACTAATCTGGGGAAGGAATAATAAAGAACATGGGCTAGGCTTCTGACTACGATAACTACAGTGAGCCAACTGATATGGAAGAAACTCAGATAGGTAGAAGCTAAGATCTTTGTTTAAAAAAATAAACAGGGAAACATCTCACTTTGTGATATCCACAATTGATTTGTAATTTTGAGGTAAGAAATTAAACTACATCACTTTTGTATAATTGCTCATATGACTTTAATGTACCATATTAAGTAGGATCAGAATAGATTTCAAAACAGTCTGCTGGATGTAAAAACATAACATCCTTAGTCATCAGGGAAATGCAAATCAAAACTACCCTGAGATTCCATTTTGTACCAGTCAGAATGGCTAACATCAAAAACTCAGGTGACAGCAGATGCTGGCGAGGATGTGGAGAAAGAGGAACACTCCTCCATTGCTGGTGGGATTGCAAGCTGGTACAACCACTCTGGAAATCAATTTGGCGAACCCTCAGAAAAATGGACATAATACTACCTGAGGACCCAGCTATACCACTCCTGGGCATATACCCAGAAGATGCTCCAACATGTAATAAGAACATATGCTCCACTATGTTCATAGTAGCCATATTAATAATAGCCAGAAGCTGGAAACAACCCAGATGTCCCTCATCAGAGGAATGGATACAGAAAATGTGGTACATTTACACAATGGAGTACTACTCAGCTATTAAAAACAATGACTTCATGAAATTCGCAGGCAAATGGATGGAACTTGAAAACATCATCCTGAGTGAGGTAACTCAGTCACAAAAGAACGAACACAGTATGTACTCACTAATAAGTGGATATTAGCCCAAAAGTTCGGAATACCCAAGATTAACTTCACAGCAACCACTGGACTGAGAGTGAGGTCTCAGATGGAGGAGTTGGGGGGGACTGAAGGACCCGAGGGCATTTGCAGCCCCATGGAGGAAGCAACAGTATCAACTGGCCTGAAACCCCAGTGCTCCCAGAGACTGGACCACTGTACTGACTGGTTTTGTGTCAACTTGACACAAGCTAGAGTTATCACAAAGAAAGGAGTTTCAGTTGAGAAAATGCCTGCATGAGATCCAGCAGTAAGGCATTTTCTCAATTAGTGATCAAGGGGAAAGGGCCCCTTGTGAGTGGGACCATCTGCGGGCTGGTAGAAGCTGCTCTCCTTGGCAGCTGAGCAAGCCAAGAGAGGCAAGCCAACAAGGAACATCCCTCCATGGCCTCTGCATCAGCTCCTGCTTCCTGACCTGCTTAAGTTCCAGTCCTGACTTCCTTTTGTGATGAACAGTAATTTGGAAGAGTAAGCTGAATAAACCCTTTCCTCCCCAACTTGTTCCTGGTCATGATGTTTGTGCATGAATAGAAACCCTGACTAAGACAAATTGGTACCAGCGAAGTGGGGTATTCTTGTGACAACCTGACCATGTTTTGGGAAGGTCTGTGGAAGGACTTAGGAACTTTGAGCTAGAAGAGCTATTGGGATGTTAAGAGCTCTGTGGGATGTTGTGTAGGAGCTTGTAAGATAATGTTTAGAATAGTGCAGAAGATGGAGGCCTGGCTTGTTAAGTTTCAGAGGGAAGATTAAAGACCCTTATCAGGGCCATTGCCATTTTGACTGTGAAGATTCTGTGGTTTGGTTAGCTGTGGCTGAAGGATCAGATGTGATTAACAAGATGCCAGAACTACTAAAGCAAAGCCATTGCATTGCTGGGACTGTTGTTGCTGGTTGGCTGGAGCTGGGAAATTGGTAGTGATTGGGAAGAGAGCAGCATCAATGAGGTGAAATTTTCTGAGAAGTGTTTTCTGAGAGCACAGAGGCTGCATTCCAGAGATAGCCAAGGTTGTACCTTGTGCTGTGGCTGAACTTGGTAATGTGTAAGAGTCACCCAGGTGGTACTAGTTTTGAAGCCATGAAGGAGTCATGAAGAACAGCTGAGGCCGGGCGCTGTGAGAGGCTGTGGAAGGCCATTGGTGAAGGTGCAGCCTCAGTTGCAATTGACAGCCCAGGATTGAAGGGGTCATGCAAAGGAGGTGAGGTTTGGCACTATGGTAAAACCTAGTTGCAGCGGAAGACAGCAGTGTTTTGGAGATGCCGGTACCATGAAATGACCACCAAGAACAGCGGCAGGAGTGGAGTACAGGCATCTAGAGCCTAGAAGACAAGGTGTGTGTTACAAAGGGCAGAGCTGGAGAAGTGACTCAAGCCCTTGGAAGAATCCAGAAGAACATGAGTGGATCCTAGACATTGGACAGTTGGAGTTTGATTTTGCTTTTGATTGTGACTATGACCTGATATTTTTCCCTCTTTAAGCAAGAAGGTATTTTAGTGGAGCCCACAGTTAAAAGGCTTTGAATTTTTAAAAGACTTTGAATTCTAAGAGATTGGATATTTTTAAAGGGATTGAATTTTTGATATGTAAGAATTTGCAAAGACTGTGGGACTTTTAAAGTTATTTAGATCTTGGGAATGGATAAGAAAGTAAGGATTGAGGCTTAATAGTGATGTATTTGTGTGTCAAGTTGACAAGGGGTTTAATTGTACTGGCTGGTTTTGTGTCAACTTGACACAAGCTAGAGTTATCACAAAGAAAGGAGTTTCACTTGAGAAAAATGCCTGCATGAGATCCAGCAGTAAGGCATTTTCTCAATTATTGATCAAGAGGAAAGGGCCCCTTGTGAGTGGGACCATCTGTGGGCTGGTAATCTTGGGCTCTATAAGAAAGCCAGCTGAGCAAGCCAAGAGAAGCAAGCCAGTAAGGAACTTCCCTCCATGGCCTTTGTATCAGCTCCTGCTTCCTGACCTGCTTGAGTTCCAGTCCTGACTTCCTTTTGTGATGAACAGTAATTTGGAAGAGTAAGCTGAATAAACCATTTCCTCCCCAACTTGCTTCTTAGTCATGATGTTTGTGCAGGAGTAGAAACCCTGACTAAGACAACCACCAAACAAAGAATACACATGGAGGAACCCATGGTGCTGGCCACATATGTGGCAGAGGATGGACTTGTTGGCCATCAGTGGGAGGAGAGGCCCTTGGGCATGAGGGTGTTAGATGCGCCAGTATAGGGGTGAATGCCAGGGAGGGAAGACAGGAGTGGGTGTGTGGGTGGGGGAATACCCTCATAGAGGCAGTGGGATGGGGGATGGGATAGGGGGTTTCCAAAGGGAAGACCTGGAAAGGGGAAAACATTTGAAATGTAAATAAATATAAAAAATAATAAATAAATGGGCATCCATTTACTAGAGACATGACTTTGAGAAACCACTGTCTGAATTAGTTCCTCCCTTTTTAAAATGAGGATAATACTTATTTTCCCTTCAAAAGTTAATTAAATTAATTGATGCTGTTAGTTTCTGAATAGCCCTTAGCACACTGACATTTGTGTAACAATGATGTGACTATGTTCTTCACTGATACAGGAAGAATCTGCCTGAGTAGGCACTGAGTGCAATGAACCTCCCATACACATTTGGGTTTCCTCTGGGATTGCTTCATTCATGCATCCTAGTCAGCTGCTTATGGTACTCTGAATCCCTTCAGTAGGATCTTCATGAGAAGTTAAGATGAGAAATCAAAACTAAGGTAATGGTGACTATGGTCATAGAAGTATAAAATTATTCTATAAAATATATGAAAGAGAAAATAGAGATCATGGCAGAAGACCAGGGAAAGAAAATGAAGGAAAATGAAAGAATGGGTACAGGGGTCTGAGAAGGTAGAGTTGAGCAAGTCACAAAATGGGTAGCAGAAGAGAAATCTCTAGGTATATGGAAACTATAATTTAGTCGTTACAATGACAGAAAATGTGAAGGGCTGAGAACTGTTCATCCATCTTAGTCAGAAAGATTTGACAACTGGGAATGTTTGTTTTCCCCATCGTAGAGGTGGGTACCACAGGCTGGGCAAGGACAGAGATGTTCAGTATTTCGTTTTTAAAAGTGTAGAATAGAAGCATTGCAGGAAGAAAAGAAATAGAGGGAAAGGTAGGGCTTTGTTTTCCTATGTTAAATAAATACTGATTATTTATACTTATTTGTATTAAATTAGATTTGCTGATCCTGTATCTCTGTGGCAATTACATGACAGGAGCTATTTAAATGAGGTGTAGTTCATCTTAGCTCACAGTTCAGAAGGTATAGTACAACATAAAGAGTTTGACATGACATTGTGATTTGATCCATGGGGGTGGGAGCTTGTAGCTCCTTCCCATCATAATCAACCAAGAAGCAGAGACCTCAGAATGTATGTGAAGCCAAGGTGTGTGACTACTAAGGCTTGCCCTAATGGTCTATGTCTGCCAACCTTTGCCTTAACCTCTTAAAATAGTACAACTAGGGACTGTAGAGATGGCTCAGTGGTTAAGAGCACTGACTCCAGAAGTCCTGAGCTCAATTCCCAGCAACCACTTGGTGGTTCACAACCATATGCAATGGGATCTGATGCCATTGTCTGTGTCTGAAAGCAGCTACAGTGTAATCATATACATAAAAGAAATAAATCTTAAAATAAGATAAAATAAAATCCCCAACTCTATTGATTAAAAACAACAAAAAACAACCAAAAAAAAAAAAAAAAAACAGTGCCAGTACAACTAACTTAAAAACCAAATATTAAAAGCACATGAGCCTGTGAGAGAGATTTCACATTCAAAATACAGTAGGGAATTAGATTGTAAAGAAGTGGAAAGTGTATGCAGAGAACAGGGAAGAGAGGATGATTTAAATCTCTGAGTGTAGGAGTATGCTCCAAAAGTGTAAAGATTAGTTTTAGGTAGAAAAGACGTTCTATTTACATTGTGATTAGGGAGAAGGAAACAGGGTCCTGAATAAAATGAGAATGAGTTCAAGTCTGACAAGAGAGACAAGAGAAGAGGGCACCTATGAAAAGTTAGTTATAAATCAAATTCAAAGCAGGAGAGTTTCATACGTGGGAGAGATACTGTATTACCATTTGGACATCTTTATCACACTCATTTTCTCTGCCAGTTAAAGAATTCAAAGGCAGGAAGAAGTTCATTGCAACAGGCAGAATTGGAAAACTTCCCAAACATGAAACAAGAGCAGACATATTCAGCTAGGAAAGAATGGGTTTTATCAGGGACAAAATTATGCACACACTCAGTATAAATACACAGAAAAAGACCCTCCCCAAAGGAGAGGAAAAAACATGGTCTCTCCTGGAGAGCTGGTAGTTTTAAAGTGTTCAAAAAGTCTTTCTCCTCTAATTTCAGGTTGGTTAGTTTGAGGAAAAGCAGGATGATCAATTAACTAAAAACTGTTTTACAGTCAAGTCCATGAACTTATTGAGTCTGCCCATTAGCAACAGGCCTTACTGTTGGAGAAAGATGCTCCTATGCCTATGTTTTAAACTGCCAGGGTTCTGTCTCAAATCAAGATGGCAAAGAAGAAGCCTTGGAATTCATCATCTTTGTTATCAAGTCATAGAGCATCTCCCTATCTGCCTTCGGGTAGGAAATCGGCTAACTTCCACTCTCTTGGTTCCAGTAATAAACTTTTCCTGAAGGCTACTCATGATGGTTACAGGTGATAACAGGTCCCTTAGGCAAAAGTACAGGTAGCCTTTTTTTTTTTTTTTTTTTTTTTTTTTTTTTTTTTTTTTTAACAAATTTGAAACAGTTGTTTCTCTGAGAATCTTTACTCACCGATGTCTACATACACCATAGCTTCTAGACACGCTGCTTATACTTGGGATGAATAGCAGAGATTTCAGCGCTGTCAGCTTCCTACTTGCCTCAGTTGGTAGCTATCTCTGAACTGTTCATTGACTGGACAATATTATATTTTGGTTCTCACAGGACTCTATCTACTTATTTCTTTGTAAGTGGCTAAAAATTCCTCATTTCTGGACTCAGGCTGCAGCTTAGGTATCAATCCACTTTCTTGTCTTACTCACTTTCTGTCCAGACTATTTTATGCCAAAATCAATCTACTTTGCTGGTCATCTGGTCACCACTTTAATCTGTTCTATATGATAAATAACTCTTGGAATGGAGAGGTTGATATCATGTTAACATAAAATTTTTCACTACTGACAGGAAACCAGTGCTAAAGATTTTTAATATGACATCTCCTTTGTAATACAGCTAATAAAACAGTGCTTGACCTAATATGTTTAATCAGCAGACTTTAGTGGCTGACAGCCTTTGGTATCAATGTCAGAATCATTTCTCAGAGATATTCTCTCAGTATTTCTACATAATAGCTTTCCGTTTTTTCCTCTGCAAGGATTATAGAAATATTAGATGATATAGTATAAGGTGAAAATCAACTATCATTTTACACCTATTATTTTAATTTAACATACCTCTAGGAAAGCACTCCAATCTATGGAAAATAATAAAGTATAACTTATTTTCTATTTGTTTAATTCTTTACATATTAATGCTCCTTTTTATCTTTCTTTTCTAATAATGAAAATACTTATGTCTATTGCTTTTATTTTGAGTTTAATAATAAATTGTTAGGAGGAAAAAATAAATTATTTTCTAAATATAATGAGTATAAAAATAATTTTCAAACTTATGAATTGTAAGAAAAGAAAAGAGGTCTTACACAAATTAAATACATCAATCAGAATGTTAATAAATAACTACAATACAAGCTCATTCCAATTGATAGGCTTGAGAATCTATGATAGACTTACTAAAAATAATTTTAGGTATACTCAACATAAAAGAAATTATGAAAAATATTAACAAAAGGCTATCTATGTTCAGTCACAGAAACACTTATTAATATAATGGTGATGTTCTTTAACATAATCTACATAATCTATCAAAAATAGACCTATGGTTTCTAAATTTTTATTTTGTAAAAATTACTCACTTGTATACAGTATTGCAAGAAATTCATGTTAAGGAGGACAAGAGGAGTGAATAAGGTGGGGGTAGGACTGGGAGGAGAGGAAGCGACAAAAATTATGGTCGGGATGTAAAGCAAATAACACTTTTAAAAAATAGTACTCTTTGTTTCTATATTTCAAATTTACCATAAAGCAGAAAGTGTCAAAAGAGTGTCTTGCTTGCATCTGAACTGACAAATAGATGAACTGACTGGGATTGTGATTACCTACACATATGTGATTAACTGGTTTTTTTTATAAAAAAAGGCAAGTAAACATAATGGGGAAGGAAATTCTTACAATCAAGTTTAATTGTGTGCATAGGGAAGATGACTCAGGGTAGAGCTCTTACTGCACAGGCATGAAGAGTTCAGTTCAGATCCCTAGAAGTAATTAAAGATGTTAGGCGTGATGACACATGCCTATAATTCATACACTGAAAAGCAGAGACAGGAGAATCCCAGGATCTCATTAGCCATCTGTTCTATCCATTTCATAACCCTGGATTCTCTCAAAGACATTACTCAGAAAACAGAGACAGTAACAGGTAAAGACATCTGACGGCAGCCTTTGGCATTTGACCATAAACAAGAATGTGCACTTACACACACTGTGCACATATACACTACACACACACACACACACACACACACATATATATGCGTAGTTACACACATGTGTAATTACACACACATATCTTCATTTAGATCACTCAAAAAGTCTTTTGACATCAAAGGGAAGACAAGCAATCCTCTACATTCTTTTTTCTCCAGACTTGAAATGCAGATTGGGAATCAAGTACTGAAATATTGGCCTCCAACCCAAGTCAGAAATTGATGCAGGATTTCTGATGCTGAATTTCACCACTGTCACCATCTCCATTATGTAAGGCTGAGTGTTGTAAACAGAACAGGCCCAGTACAGGCTGCTGTGATGCAATAGTAGTTCCCACCTGGTGACAATGTTTAAGAGATTGTAAAACCTAAAGAAGTTAGAAAACTGAGCTGAGTAGGTGGTCCCATCAACTGGGAGCTGGGCCTATCTACTGGAAGAGGTCTCTATAGGTTCTAGCTCCCCTTCATTGCACATTTAGGCTAAAGTCATCTCTTTCCTTCCTGGGAGCCTCATGCTTCCCTGGCATCTGGGACCCTCCAGTGGCTGCTCTCTCTTCTTCATCCCCCTAAATATTTTTATTCAATTTCCTGACCCACTGTACCTCTCTGCCATTGTCCCCTCCAGTACCTGACCTTGCCCCTATTTTCTATCCCCCTCTTCCCTCCTTCCCAGGTCCCCCTCCTTCCATCTCCCACAATCATCCTGTTTCCCCCTCTATGCAGGACTGAAGCATCCACACCCTGGTCTTCCTTCCTCCTAAGCTCTGTGGTTTATATCATGGGCATTGTGAGCTTTGGGGCTAATATCAAGTTATCAGTGAGTATATACTATGTATGTCTTTTTGGGCCTGGTTTACTTCACTCGGGATATTTTCTAGTTCCATCCATTTGCTTGCAAATTTCATGAAGTCATTGTTTTTAATAGCTGAGTAGTACTCCATTGTGAAAATGCATAACAAATTCTGTATTCATTCTTTTCTTCCAGCTTCTGGCTCTTATAAATAAGGCTGCTATAAACATAGTGGAGCATGTGTCCTTGTTAAATGTTGGAGCATCTTTTGAGTATATGTCTAGTAGTGGTGTAGCTTTGTCTTCAGGTAGAACTATTTCCAATTTTCTCAGGAATCTCCAGATTGATTTCCAAAGTAGTTTTACCAGCTTGCAGTCCCAGCAGCAATGGAGGAGTGTTCCTCTTTCTCCACATCCTTGCCAAAATCTGTTGTCACCAGAGTTTTTGATCTTAGCCATTCAGACTGGTATGAAGTGGAATCTCAGGGTTGTTTTGATTTGCATTTCCCTGATGACTAAGAATGTTGTACATTTCTTTAGGTGCTTAGCCATTTGAGTTTCCTCAGTTGAGAATTCTCTGTTTAGCTCAATTCCTCATTTTTAATAGAGTTATTTATCATATTGACAGGGTCCTTTGCCTTACAGAAGCTTTTCAATTTTATGAGGTTCCAGTTGTTGATTGTTGATCTCAGAGCATGAGCCATTGGTGTTCTGTTCAGGAAAATTTCCCCTGTGTCAATGTGTTCAAGGATCTTCCCCACTTTCTCTTCTATTAGATTCAGAATCTGGTTTTATGTGGAGGAACTTGATCTGCTTGGACTTGAGCTTTATACAAGGAGGTAAGAATGGATCAATTTGCATCATTCTACATGCTGGCCACCAGTTGAACTAGCACCATTTGTTGAAAATGCTGTCTTTTTTCACTGGATGGTTTTAGCTTCATTGTCAAAGACCATTGTCAAAGTCTTTAACCCAGAAATGTTCTGTCCAAAGGAAATATAGGAACAAAAAAATGGAGCAAATACAGAGACAAAGTGTGGAGCAGAGACTGAAGGAAAGGTCATCCTGACACTGCCCTACCTGGGGATGCTTCCCATATATGGTCAACAAATGCAAACACTATTGTGGATGCCAAGAAATGCATGCTGACAAGAGCCTGATATAGCTGTCTCCTGAGAAGCTCTGCCAGATCCTGACAAATACAGAGGTGGATGCTCACAGCCAATCGTTATACTGAGCACAGGGTCCCCAATGGAGGAGTTGGAGAAAGGACTGAAGGAGCTGAAGGGGTTTGCAACCCCATAGGAAGAACAACAATATCAACCAACCAAACCCCCAAGAGCTCCCAGGGACTAAGCCACCAACCAAGGAGTACACATGTAGGGACCCATGGCTCCAGCTGCATATGTAGCAGAGGATGGCCTTGTGCAATGGGAGAAGATGTCCTTGATCCTGTGATGGCTTGATGCCCCAGTGTAGGAGAATGTGAGGACAGGGAGGCAGAAGTGGATGGTTGAGTGGGGGAGCACCCTCATAGCAGCAGGGGATGGGATAGGGAGTCTTTGGGGAGAGGGAAACCAGGAAAGGGAATAACATTTGAACTGTAAATAAAGAAAATTTCCAAAAAAAAAAAAAAAATGGAATAGAGACTGATGGAAGGGCCATTCCAGTAACCTCACTTGGGAATTCATTCTGTCTGCAGACACCAAATTCTGACATTGTTGCTGTTACCAAGAGGTGCTTATTGACAGAAACCAGATGTGGCTGTTCTCTGGGAGATTCTGTCAGCACCTTACAAATGCAAATGAAGATGCTCCGCAGCTGGTGGAAGAACTGGAGGAGGACAGGGAGATTGCAACCCCATAGGAAGAACAACATCAGCTGGCCAGACCACCCAGTGCTCCCAAGGACTATCCCACCAACCAAGGAGTGTACAAGGAGGAATCCATGACTCCGTATACATATGTAGCAATGGATGGCCTTGCCTCACATCGGTGGGAGGGGAGGCCCTTGGTCCTGTGGTAGTTTTATGCCCCAGCATAGGGGGATGCTGGAGTGGTTGAGTGGGGTTGGGTGGATGGGTGTGAGAGCACCCTCATAGAGGCAAAGGGAGGTGGGGAGAGGGCAGATGGTATGGGAGTTTATGGAGGGGTAACTGGGAAGGGGGTATCATTTGAGATGTAAATGAATGAAATGATTAATAAAAATAATAATAAATGGTAGAAAACTGATGGAGAAAGAAGTCAAAGATGATCTTTGATATTTCATACCTGTTCTCACTTTCAACTTTATAGGCTTTCTGTTGCCAGGCAAAGTTCACAAGCCTGCTACCGTGCCTTCTGTATCATGATGGACTTGTGTGCATTTTATAAGTAATTGAAATTGTATACAAAAGGAAACTCTTTCTCCCATGAGACTTTCTGCCAATATAGGAATAGGAAAGTAATTAATGCATGGGCCAATGTTACAAGCTTAAGAAATTGATTCTTTTCTTATAAATCCCAATGAAAACAATGACAGATCATTAATAAGTTTACTTTCTGCATACACTGTAATCATGTGGTTTACTGTTACTTTTTTTTTATTAAAGTTCACATTGATTATATTTTACCTGTTAGTGCCAAACCCACTGAAAGCACTCAATAAGGCTATGACAAAACAATAATATTAAAGCTAAATAATTGTCTTTGTAGGTCAAGCGTTGCATCTCTTAAATATAAACATCATATGTTTACCCAAGTATTAGTCCTGAAAGGTGTCATAACAAATTGCTCTGCAATCCCATTTTCAAGAAATAAAAGTCCAAATTTCTTTCTGCAATAGGTTGGTTGCCACAGCAATACTGTTTGCATTTGCATCATCATGTGCTTCTATTCTGAAGCCCATAAATAATTTTGAATGTTCGTTCTTCTTCTAGGGATTCTGCTTGCTCTCAGCCCCTCATGGCACTCTGCTTTATTCCTTAAGATTAAGTATTTACATATAGTACTTTAAATGTTTTAATAGTCACACGTTTTAAAGACCTTACACAATAAAAGATAATGTACAAATGTCCCATCCTTTATTTTTAAAGTATGGTCTCATGGTACAATATTTATTGTAAAGTGAACTTTTGTATCCATGAACTTATTTTCTGTACATCACAGTTATGACTGCAAATGGACTAAGTAAATATTGTGTCCTGGATATTACTAGAGAAATTTTAGATTTTCTAGCCCCAAAACAATTGGATTTGTCACAAATAATTTGAAGTAACTTTTGTTTTAAAAAATTACATATTTTATATCCAAGATTAATTTTGTAATGCTAAATATTTATGTAATGTATTCTGATTTCCCTTTCCTCACATTGTGTCTCATTGCCCTCCAATATCTCTTAAGATGCTGATCTCTCTTCAAGTCTCTTCCCCATGTTCATATCTTTTTGTTTGTTGCATGAGCTGCTGGGATTAACCAAGGTCACTCATGTGGCTTCTGATGTAGCGCTAAGCATTATACGCTGTTGAGTTTATTATTAGTGGGTACACAACTGAAGGAAGAATAATTTACCCTCTCCCAGCTTCAATCTACAACTAATAGTTTTCCAGGAGCAACGGACAGGATCCTAGAAGCCCTCCCCCACTTATGACTGACATGTTACAGACCTCGTCCAGTGAATTCGTGATTGTGATAGCTGTGTCATATGAAAAAGATAATATTTTTCACTCCTCTGTCTTTAATCAGATTACATTCTTTATTAACTCCCCTTTTGTAATGTTCTCTGAGCCTTGGAGTTGAGTGGTATAAACATCTGGTTTAGGTCAGCTATTCTCAGAAACATGAAGCTTCACAATCAAAGCTGAGAGAGAATTTTTGTATGAGTGGAAACATATAAGGCAGCTTAAAGTCTTGTTTAAATATCAAAGCACAGCTATAACGTCCCCAACCAGGTTTGTGTCAGCCCAGTTATGTATTTTGACTATTTTTACAGTACTAGATATGAGGTTTATCATGAGGAAT
>CM052719.1:45081086-45111330 GCA_028551405.1 Uromys caudimaculatus
AGGAGAGCTGGGTTCTGATGGTGCAGAGTACTCCTGGTTTCTGTTCTTTATGTTCTTGCCCTTGCCTTTTGCCATCTTGTTGACTCTGTTGTTAGCTGATCTTACTCTGTCTGGTTGTGGCTTGCCCCTCCTGCACGTCTCTGTGTCAGTACTCCTTGAAGACCAGCTCTCTCTGAGAGGTGTTTGGGTTTGGAGAGCTCTGGCACCAGGTCTGATCTTGGTCCTGGAAGTTGCTGACCTTCAGTCTCTGTGGCCAGAGGAAAGCGGGCAGAGTCAGTGAGCTCTGGGGCTCGTGTTGCCCCTGATAGAGGCTTTTCCTCGTTCCTGGGAGAGAGAATTTTCTCCTGGGGCTGCTTGTCTATGGAATCCTAGTGTCCCAGGCAGAAGTTTCCTGCCACAGCCGCCTGCTTTTGGGATCCAGAGGGGTTTCTAGGCCCGCCTACCTCGGTCCCTGTGTCTCACGGGTTCGGGGCAGTACCTGGTGAGCTGTGGGGCGTGTCTTTGGCCCTTTCCTGGGTCTTGCAATCTCCTGAGAGGGATCTTTGTACCGGCGCTGATTAGCTGTGGGGCCCTGTGGCCCAAGCTGAGGTTTCCCGACGGTAAATATTTTCTTAGAGTTCTTTCTCTGGGAAATTCTTACATATTATGAGATTTGGCTGCCGCATAGATTAACAGCTTTGACACCCTCTGTACCGAAAATTCTGTGTGGTGACCCTGAGGAAGGACTTCCCAGAATATTTCTTTCAGTGATTCTGGTCTTTTCTTAATCACAGCTTATTTATCAACCCCAGATGACCATGGTTGATTATTCTAGGAAAGCAAAGATTTTGCTTTAGTGTATCTGTTCTCTAGCTATTCACAGCTGATTCTTCAGCTCCAGCTGACAAAAACAGAAAGCTCTAAGCTGTGTCAAGTTAACAAAATGACTCTCAGGGTTATAGGGTCTCTCTGCAGTGCCTCTGAAGTCTTGCAGGTCTCTACATGTTGTCTTTTGGTGTGAGAGTCTAGATGACAGTAAGTTTGGTTAGTAGTACCTAGGAGAATGAGGAGAAATATGTACAGAACTCATGCTATGGGACCATGGTAGAAATGGGGGTGTGCTAACCAGTGCAGGCAGCACTAAATCCTGTAACAGTGCAAAGGAAGGAATGCAATCAGATTTGTATAAAACTGTTGTTACTATGATGACAAACCAGACACAGACACTCTGAGAAATGTTAATTATTCAATTTATCTGGTAGCATAGATGCAATATTCTCAATAAATTTCTTCCAAACTGAAATCAAGAATACATCAAAATATTATCCACCATATTCTGGTCCTTTTCATCCTACAGGTATAGGGATGGTTCAGAATCCACAAATCTATAGATATAATTCATCATATAAATAGACTTAAAGATAAAAACTGCATGGATATCTCACTTGATGCAGAATAGGACTTTAACAAATTCGGCATCCATTCTATATATAACCTTTGAGAATACAAGGGATTCTTGAGAATACATAAGTACTCAGTGCACATCTCAACATGATAAAAGCAATATACATTAAGACTGCAACCAACATCATGCTAAAGGGAGGAAAACTGGAAGCATTACCAATAAAATAAAAATTGGGGAAAAATATCCAGATTATCTTTATTTGCATATGATATGACGAAATGCATAAAAAATGTAACGTCTCCACCAGAAAAACACTACACCAAATGAAAACATTCACCAACCTAGTAGGATACAAACATACCAAAGTCATTATCCTTCTTATGGAACAATGAAGACCAGTTTTGAAAATGGTCAGAATATAATCCTATTAATAACAATCTAAAAATCTTGGAATAACTCTAACCAAGAAAGTGAATATTTGTACAATGAAATCTTTCATACACTAGAGAAAAACTGAAGAAACTATCAGAAGATGGAAAGATCACCCATGCTCATGGATTAGTAGGATTGGTGGTGTTAAAAGGACCATACTACCAAAAGCAACCTACAGATGTGATGCAATCTCAATCAAATTTGCAACACAATTCTTCAAAAAATAATTAAAAACTAATTTTCATAATTTACACATAGATACAAAAGTCCCATACAGACAAAACAATATTTCTAATTCCATTCTAGCAAGAAGTCCATGATATCAACACGTCTTAGTTCCCCAGGACACAACAGTTTTTTACATTAAGTGATATTCCTGATAGCATTTCAAAAGTAAATCAAGGTTCTAGGCTGAGTTTAAAAACTTGGAATCTAATACAAGATGCCAAAACAACTTCTTTTTTTAAAAAAATACGATTGTATTTTAGAGCAGTTTTATGTTTACAGAAAAATCGTGAAAATGGTAGAGAGAATTCCCATGTGCCCTGTACATCACTTCTCCCCTTGGTAACATGGTGTGTGAGCATGTTACAGATGTTCCTCTTTGGTTTTGTTTTTTGTTTTTTTTGTTTTTTGTTTTTTTGTTTTTTTGCTATTTTAAACTCCAGATTTTATTTTCCTCCCGGTCCACCGTCTGACTGTTCCACATCCCATACCTCCTTCCTGCCCCCTGTCTCCATGAGGATGTCCCACCCCCCAGACATCCCACCGCACCAGACCCCTAAACTCCCTGGGACCTCCAGTCTCTTAAGGGTTAGGTGCATCTTATCTGACAAAACCCAGACCCAGCAGTCCTCATATCAGCTGGTGTACGCTGCCTGGTTGGTGGCCCAGTGTCTGAGAGGTCTCAGGGGTCCAAGTTAATTGAGACTACTGGTCCTCCTACAGGGTCACCCTCCTCCTCAGCTTCTTCCAGCTTTCCCCTAATTCAACCACAGGGGTCAGCAGCTTCTATCCATTGGTTGGGTGCAAATATCTGCATCTGACTCTTTCAGCTGCTTGTTGGGTCTTTCGGAGTACAGTCAGGCTAGGTCCCTTTTTGTGAGCGCTCCATAGCTTCAGTAATAATGTCAGGCCTTAGGACCTCCTCTTGAGCTGGATCCCACTTTGAGCCTGTCTATGGACCTTCTTTTCTTCAAGCTCCTCTCCATTTCCACCCCTGCAGTTCTTTCAGACAGGAACAATTATGGGTCAGAGTTTTGACTGTGGGATGGCAACCGCATCCCTCACTTGATGCCCTGTCTTTCTGCTGGAGGTGGGCTCTTCAAGTTCCCTCTCCCCAATGTAGGGCGTTGCATCTAAGGTCCCTCCCTTTGAGTCCTGAGAGTCGCTCACCTCCCAGGTCTCGGTATATTCTGGAGGGTTCCTCCAACCTCCTACATCCTCAGGTTGCCTGTTTCCTTTCTTTCGGCTGGCACTTAGGGCTTCAGTCATTTTTTCCCAACCAATAACAGATCATGTTCCCTTCTCCCACCCCCGCCCCATCCCCTTTCCCTCCCAGGTTTCTCCCTCCCTCCAGGACACAAGAAGTTGAACTTGGACTTTTTTTTTATTTTTTTGGCTCTCAAAAACAAAGAAGAGCTTAAAAATATTGTAAAGGGTACTTTGCAAACGATACAGAGGTATGTTAGGATATAATCTTATCTACCTATGGATATACATATGTGCTCTCTGTGTTACTATTCTGTGTGTGTGTGTGTGTGTGTGTTTGTATAATATCCCCATTGTTAAATAATATTTGCCTTTAATAAATAGCATATGGGAAGACTTTTTACACTATGCAAATATTTTATATCTTTCTTGGTAGGGTGGGAATTTTCAAGACATATTTTTTATTTGTAGTTTTGGCTATTCTCAAACTCACTCAGTTTATCAGACTGGCCTCCAACTCACAAATATCCTCTTGCCTCGGCCTCCAGAGTGTTGGAATCAAAGACTTGGTGCCACCACTGCCCAGCAACAAATATTTTATTCCTTAGGATGTATTTTTAACTCCTTTTGAAACCCATCATAATTTTTCTTATTATATTCATTACTTAATATTAGCTTAATAGTAATTTTCTAATACTCATTAGTTTGAATCTACTTAGTTGATTACTACTGCAGTGAACAGAATGTTATTGATTGGTATCCATATCATATAGCTATTTTATTAATATTTTTTCTGGCTTTGAGTAGCAAAACCTTCTTTTGTTTCCCTGCTCTGTCATTTTCAAAGGACCATCATTTTTAAGAACGTACTTACTTCATGAAACCATTAATCTCTCAGGTTTATGTTATGGTTTACCTGACCTATCATGACATTTAAAAGTTCTAAAGTGTTTAGTTGTATATCATTTTTAACTTTGACTGACTTCCAATGAGTGATTAAATGTAATTTTAGCTGAAGACTCAAGAAAGTATAAACTTATACACTAATACTTATAGAAATATATATATATTAATCTTTAATATGTTATGAAAATTTGCATGCATAGCTATATTTCCAAAAGTTATCACAAATCAAATGGTTCATTCTACAGTCTCAACTTTATACATATTTTCCTACCTTTGAGAAACAAGCTTCAATTGTCTAAACTTTTCATTTGTTTTATGTTTTGCACACAAAATTATTAAATCATATTAATAGAGAGCAAATAGTTGCTTATGATACATGTTGTCTTTGACTTCCCAATATGAAATCTAAATGTTGATTTCCAATATCAAAAATGTTAGCAATTTCCATCCCCAATCTCCAGAAAATAAAACTGTTATCAATTTGTTTGGCCAAGGGGAAGAGGCATGGGATGGGTGTTGTGCAGAGGGGAAACTGGGAAGTGGGATCAAAGGTAAACAAATGAATAATAAAAATTAAAGAGCTCCTCAGATGTTCAGTGAGTAAAGAAAAAGAATTTATGTGTATAACTTATGAGTTATACTCTGGCTTTGATATCTTCTATATACTGGTCAATTTTTATGTTATTTAATCTATTTAGGGGTGCTGATTATTTTACAAATCATGACCTAAAATTAAAGTTAACAAATGTCTCTTCTGTCACGTGATTCCCACATAAGACTTTCTAAATTATATCTGAGTCATATTTACCTGTTCTTTCATTAGCAATTGTTATAATTAATTTTTATTTTCATATATTTTATTAATTCTTTGAGATCTCCACACATATATACAGTGCATTTGACCATAATCACTTCTCCACCCTTTCCCTAACTTCTCCAGATGTAGCCTCCTCCTAATATTATATCTTGTCTTCCTTCTTTCTTTCTTCCTTCTTTTTTTCTTCCTTTCTTCTTTCCTTTCTTTCTTTCCCTTTTTCTTTTTTCTTTCTTTCTCTTTATGTCTCATTAAATTTTATTTATGCTTATAGATAAAATATCGTGTATCTGTATAAATGTGGCCATTGTAAATAATAAAATTGATGGTCTGTATCTTAGGCAGGAAATAAGAGGTGCAGCATTCTGTAGGCAGAAAAGATTCTGGGATAGTGTCAGGCATGAAAAGTGTGCCTGGTAAGATAGGACAAGCCAAAGGCATGGTACCTGAGCACAAGTAACCAGCCACATGAAAGGTATAGATTACAGTAAATGGGTTATTTTAAATTATGAGCTATTCAGAAAAGAGCCTAGCTACATTGCCAAAGTATTTGTAAATAGATTTTATTCTGAATTTTATTTTTGGGAGCATGGGGCTATAAGGAAGAATGAGACTTAACTTATGCAAATGCTGCCTATATAAACATGGGTATACAGCAATCCACTGGAGGACGATCAATCATCCAGAGGCAACATTCCTAAAGAAAACTATTCCCACAAACAACAATCAGCTGCCAATACTTCCACAGCAAGGAATGAAAGGTTTGAGGCCTTCCTCACTTTATCCTTCAATGTGGAATGGCTTGAATATGAACATATGGTATAAGGATTACCATAGTTGATGTAAATTCATGATAGTGGAATGATCCTATCATGTCCAAAAATAAAGTTTTCCTCTGTACCACCAAAAACTGTGGGTATTATAATCTTCCATGTAGTTTCCTGAATCTTGGGTAGAGGGGGTGTGCTATAGATACCCTATTTATGAATGCTTGACAGATACATATTTTCTGTATTTTAACCAATTTTAAGTTTCTATCTTATCAAATTTCCAAGAAATAAAGGTGCTTCTCTGATAAAAACTGAAAACCACACTAATCTACGGTATAGAAATGCAAATTTAGATGGCAATTTGTTACCAGATCCATTTAGAAAAATGGTAGTAGTGGCTTCATATTGCTATGTTAGGCATTATTATAGCTCATAGGGTTCACAGATAGCTAGAAATGCCAATGATTTATCTCTCCCAGCCGACCACATAGTATTTATGATGCAATGAAAGCTGGCCAAGAAAGAGGAAGCATCTTAGTCAATATCAGCTTGGTTTACACACATTCTATGTTCAAAGTATAGGGTGTCTTTATTAACAGGGACGTACCATGAAGTTATGGTAGACAACCAAGTGTAAGTGCAATGCACTGCTATATTTGTGGACCTCTGGAATACCCTTGACCAACAACTTCAGGAGAAGTATTCCACCAATCAGCTTGGGCATTGGGCTTTTTTTGGCAGCATGTGGATTTTGTATATGCATATACAAACATATATATGTGTCCATGTGTGCATGTGTGCATGAGTGTGTATGTGAGTGTGTGTGTGTGTGTGTGTGTGTGTGTGTATGTGTATAGATATCTATAAGACAGTAGGATATATAGAATAGTGGGTTGTTAGGTTTGTATATGTCCTTTTCAAAACCTTTAGGTCTGTGAGTTTAGTTAACCTTCTTTCTACTTCTTCCTCTTCCATATGGAAATTAAAATATATTGTTCTAGAAGTTGAAGCACTTTAGATAAAAGTACTTGTCAATTCAGGAATTGTTTTAGAGTATGCTCTGATTCCAAGAATGTACCTGGCTGTATCTTCCTGATGAAACATAAAAGCAATATGGCTTCTTATACACATTATATATAATATATAGCACATATTATATATAGTATATAGCACATATTATATATAAAAGTAAATAAAATGTGTAATATATATATCACAAATATTTTTGTTTATGAATGTTTGGCTCTATTACTTAACCCTTCAAAATTTGCCACTTATTTTTTTTATTGTCAATTAAATTTCATTGGATGAAATTTGGAGGGACACAGATAGACCATAGAATGAAAGCAGTTATTTTTGAGTTGTCATTGAAAATCATATTACCTTATTTTCTTGTGCAGCATCTCTTTCCCTAGAGTGTGCAATACTGATTTCTAGGGAGCATTCAGGGTTTATTTTGTTTAAGCCTTGTACTTCTAGGTATCTGCCTTAGGATGGATAACTGGGTAGTAATAGTATTAACACATTTTATGTCACTAAGACATCCACACTTTGCTTCCCAACAAGTTTGTATTGCCAAGTTTTTCTAGTTTATCTGTGTTTTCTGAAATGCTTGTGTCACTCAGCAGTCAGGAGAAATTCAGAGAGCATGTTTTAACTCAACGTGTTTCTCCTTTCATTTCACAAATAAACTCTTGCTGCTCTACCAACCATCCTAAATGGAATCTATCCCACCCAACCGGAAATATGGCAGGTTTTGCTGCAGTCTGAGCCAAAGGTGAAGATGAGGGAATAAAATGGAAAAGTACCCAGGCATGAAGGCCACACATTTCCAATAGCGGTTTGCTTGTGTGAGCAGTTCTTGATATGTAATCATTTTAGTTGATTTTTACTGCAATAAAAATTATATTGAGAAATAATTGCCCACTTTTGTGAACTTTTTAGGGACTTGCTCAAGTTCTAGTTTCAATCTTACGCATTCAAAAAACTTCAAGCATGAGCAATATCTCCATGGTAACAGTTATACAAATAGTTTATAAATATGAAGACTGCTAACTGTAACTCAATTGGTTTAAGTTGGACAGTTTCCAATCTAATAACTTTGGCGTATTTATAGATTTCACATGGAGATTGGAAAAGAGAGACAATATGGGCAGTATATGCAATCAAGGATTTGTGTTCATAAAGCTCTGCTTAGTAGGATGACCCCACCGGAAGAGAAGAGCTGCAGCAACACAGCCTCACTCGAGAGTGCCCCTCCCCACACACTAATGGGACATATGTAGCAGGGGATTGAGGTTTTGTGTGTTTTTTGTTTTTTTGTTTGTTTGTTTGTTTTGGTTGTTGTTGTTGTTGTTCTGTCTTTCAGAAAAAAAAAAGGAGTGTAAAATCACAAATTTACTTTGATTTACTGTTCCATAGCACAGGATAGGTGGTCTCTAGAAAAAGAAAATCAATACATATATACAGCTATGTGATAGACAGATCTGTAGATTACATACGTAGATACAGACATACGAACATACATACATACACAAACAGGTAGACGATACAAAGATGATAGATATGTAAGAGAAAGATAAAGAGGGGGAGAAAGAGGGTGTTTCAAGGAATTGGTTCATGTATGTGATTATGGGGGCTGATATACTGAATATTTTCAGGAGATAGCCAGGGAATAGAAACAAAATGAAGAGTGAAGTAAAAGTTGAATACAAGCCAAGTCCTGCAGGCATATTCCAGCAGAATTCCTTCTATCTAGGGAGATCAGCTTTTGCTGACTTTATTGTTGCAGCTCCTGTATTTTATTTGGCCTTGTTTTGTTTCTTGTCTCAATTCGCCTCACTACATACTGACTACCATATCTTACTCCAAGCTCACTACTCGAAATGTTCAAGTCATCCAACCAAATTTACTGAAAAATCCAAACTTAAAATTTGTCCAAATATCTGAACAGTAGATTCTAGCCAAGGTCACATATGAAATGACTCATCCCAATAAGGGCACATAAAAACAGAATTGAAAACTGGGTCACAAGTAGATTTTAGGAGGAGTTACTTTGATAGGCTCTTAATAATGGGCACCAAAGTATGTGTCTGAGATAAGGGTCAACATGGAAACCATAGTGAATTGAAATCCTTACAGACAGGATAGAGCCTTCTCGGTGAAACAGCAGTCCATGGATGCTGTTTTTACTAAAGAAGATGCTTCTTAACACAAGTACCTGCCAGCTATCTACACTAGAACTCATAATTCTGTCAGAATGGATTGTTATATCTTATACATTTTTGTTTGGTACACCATTATTATTTTATAAGCACGATAACACTTAACAAATGTTATCCTACTTCAAAATCCTCCCTTTATAAAGGAGTAATGAACTGGGAACTTGCATTTTAGAAAGCAAGTTATGTCCAACAATGTTTTGCTGGGGCACACAGGTGAAAGTTTGCATCGCTGAAGCAAACACATGAAAGAATGCTTTCCTGAAGCAGACACAGGCGAATGGATATTTTACTATAGCAAATATGTGAAAACACACATGATGTTCAGAAAGAATAAAAATGTGACCCACAGACAGTAGGAGCTCAAGCATTGGTTTGCTTTGCTCCACCTCACTATTCTTTGCTAAGGACACACATGTATTAGTTCATCACACATTGTGTTTCTAAACTCTACTTGTGGTGATGCCCTAGAGAGAAACTCAACAAAGAACTTCTTGTGGGGTTCCTGTGGTTTCTTGTCATTCAAGCTGTGGCCTCGGCTATTTGGTGAGCCATGCTCTTTCTTCTAAATTGAACTGACCTTGCTGAGTCATGTGTGGTGACTGCCAAGTGGACTATACAGCAGTTGCTGTTTTATCTGGGGTGTCTGCTGAGAGAAGTGGACTACAGGTACTTATTTGTATTTGGTGTATGCTACTGGACTGAACCGCCAATATCTTGACAACAAAGATTGGACCAGTATCCAAAGAACTATTTATAAACAGGTCTACTTTCTCGTGTCCTAATAACTTTTCTTTTCCATTACCTTTGGTGGGTTCTAGACTAGAGGGGAGGTTGAACGTTTATTAAAAGAGGTTGGGAAAGATTTATGCCTACAGCATAGAGTAATAGATTGACTTTTTTCACAGTCTGCTTACCACAAATTATGTAACCCAGTGAAGATTTCCAGAGCTTCTTGAAAGTCTACTTATGATGCTGTGCTAGTTTAAATATGTATGCCCCCCCATAGACTCAAGTGTTGAATGCTTGCCCATAAGGAGGCACTACTTGAAGGTGTGGCCCTGTACGATGTTGTTGGAGGAAGTGTGTTAATGTGGAGGCAAGCTTTGAGGTCTCATACACTCAAGCTTTATCCAGTGTGAAACAGTCCCCTCTGCTGCCTGAAGATCAAGATGTAGAACTCTCAGCTCCTTCTCCAGCATCATGTCTAACAGTATGCCACCATGCTTCTTACCATGACGATAAAAGACTGAAAGTGTAAGCCAGCCCCAGGTAAATGTTTTCCTTTATAAGAGTTGCCATGGTCATGGTATCTCTCCACAGATATAGAAACCCTAAGATAAAAGTCATCTTGCAAGTATCACCATGGGACTTACAATGCACTTTCATCTGTAAGCGCTTAGTGGATGCAGACAAATGATACTAGTCATTTTCTTACCAAAATTAATTCATAACAAAAATAATATAGATAGATTCTGACTGTATGGGACTTGGTTTTTCTATTAAAGAATAGTTTTTCATATTACCCTTTTTCTGTTCCCCATGCTATTCTAAAGAGAAGCTGAGCATTCTGTTCCCAAGGCTTTTTTCTCCAGAAGGCTTGTGGGCAGAGGTTACTAATGAGAAGCATTTATATGAGTCAAGGAAGCTGCTGGCTTTATGGAGGCCAGTGTCCCCTGAAGACAGTGCACACAGATGTGAGAGGAAGGCAGCTATAGTCACGGAGCCAAATGTCCTCAGGAGACAGGGGCACACAGATGTGAGAGCAAATGTTAGAATTTGAGGACGTTTTCCTATTACTTTTAAAATGAAAAGCAGTAAATGTAGACATCATATAATAAAGAACACTGTTCTCAATCCCAGAGTTGCCCTGAATAAACAGTTAACAGTTAAAATACTTTTTAAAAAACTCTAGGGACCTGAAAAGGTAATGGAAGGATTTTTAACTTAAGAAATATTAAGCAGTTTGTGGGAATTTTATTCATGATTTATAGTTATGTAACTACTGAGTACACTATTCAGACTAGTTTTCAGCATATGGTTTAGCTTCAACCTGTTAAGTTAGATTGTTTTTACCAGCTGCTGAGTGAGAAAATGTTGGAAATGCCAGATTTCACATCATACTTCATGTTCACAGGATCTGAGCAACTGGTTCAAAAACTTGAATACTAAAGTGTCACCCACAGAAAGGTTTTCTTGTCAAAAGCACAAATTAATTTTCCTTTTCAGGCCTGTATTTTTTATTAAAAGTATCTGATATGCAGTATCTATGAAAATCACTGTATTTCAGCCCAAATAGATAATGGGTATGTGTGTGTCTTTGTGTCTGTGTGTGTGTTTATGGATATATATGTGTTCATATATACATATATATTACATTATACCTATATATTATGTATATACATATTACATATGTTATATATGTATATATATAATTACACATAAAATGCCACATTATAATAAACAATTTAAAATGTAGCAAGCTAGTTTACCTGTGGTATAATTCTAACTATATGCCTGAATTAAGAAAATAAAAATAAAAAGAGCTGAACTAAGTAACTTTGGAATGGAAGTTTTAATGAAATCATATATAGCAAAAAACTCATGAAATATCAAAAATATGGTTGCATAAACAAAATTTACATAATGTCAATGTCAGTTAACATATCACTGTAAGTGAGTGAAATTTTATAAGACCCTACTACTATGTAAAGCACTATGAGCAATTGATAAGTACTAAGAAGGGAAACTTTTCTCTAGAGAACATCCTTATAGTTTGTCAAATCTCAAGAGTCATCCTAAAACATATAGATATAAGCCACAATAAATGGACTAAGTAGTATATATGTATGCAATGTGTGTATGTGTGTGTGTGGGACAATAATCATTAAATTATTTAAAAAGAATATTTTGAGAGTAAGTTAGTGAGGACCTTTGAAGAAGTTGATGGAAAAAGAATGAGGGGTGAAACTTGTGGTAATTCAAGAAAGAAAGAAAGAAAGAAAGAAAGAAAGAAAGAAAGAAAAAAAAAAAGAAAGAAAGAAAGAAAGAAAGAAAGAAAGAAAGAAAGAAAGAAAGGGAAGGAAAGAAGGAAGGAAGGAAGGAAGGAAGGAAGGAAGGAAGGAAGGAAGGAAGGAAGGAAGGAAGGAAGGAAGGAAAGAAGGAAGGAAGGATGAAAGGAAGGAAGGAAAAGAAAATTAAATTAAACAATAGAAATAGTGAAAGAAGTAACAGACTTTTGCCAGCATAGCAAGATGTTTGCTTGCCTAACAGTGGCTGTGACAACATGCATAAGACCTGAATTATATCAAATCATCCTAAATCCTAGCATTGATGGGAGGCTTCATGTATATCCAATCCTAGATGAGATGTTACTGGTAACTTCTACCTGCTGGTTGGACAAGGATGAGCTTTCTTCAGGGTGTGTTCTTAGAGAGGCTTCCCATGTTTGGCACATCGTTATAGGTAAGATTTTGTAAGATTTTTCATGTCTGCATTGGAATGTCAATCTGTTGTTACTATGCAGGTCTTGTTTAGATAGTCTTATTGTTAGTATTTCATGGGTGATACTTTCTGTCATATATAGAAAACATTCTCTTTTAGCAGGTGCCCTGGTTTCCTGGCTTCATCTTTTGACCCCCTCTTTGACTATGTCCCCTGACTTTAGGTATAGAAGTTGTGTTGCAGATGTATCAGTGGGGAAAGGGAACTCCTGTGGTCAGTGTTCTCTGTATTTTGATCAGTTGTAAATTTCTATGACCACTCCATCTATCTCAATAATAGCTCCTTGGATAGTGGAAAATAGCTGCACTTATCTGTGGATATAAAGTTAGGTATTTAGACTGTAGTTGGAAATTGAACTTGCTTATCAATGTGGCAGTAGTAAATTCCTTTCTAGAGACCATGGCAACTATCAGGTACATGTAGTTGATTAGATTTACAGTATCAGGCAGAAATTTGACCAATTTAGTGGGCCTTAAGTACAATTATGTGGCTATTGGTTACCTCTGAGATACTAGTGCCATTATTGCATCTTTGGGGATATCTCATCCTGCTGATCATTGTGGTGGCCCATAGGCTTTACATGAAACCACAAAAGATCCTGGATTTCCAAAGCACTCCTGAATAAAATGAACGATGCCAAAGGGATTACCATACTCGAAACCTAAAGCTGTATTACAGAGCCATAGAAATAAAAACCGGCACAGATGTGACATGTAGATCAATAGAACAATATAGAAGACTTAAATATGATTATACATAGTTAAAACTGGCAGATGACATATAGGAAGAGGTAGCTCTTATATATTTCTTATATGAAAACTATATCTAACTAAGTGGGCAAGTAAACTCCCTGGAGATAGTCTACCATTTAAACTCAGCTGTGATGGTTGAGCTCTCCTGCAGCACAATCCCAGAGACTTTGTTTCAGAATTACTTCTTGCTATTGATGTACTTTCTCGTGTTTCTCATTGCCGTACTCCTCACTTATTTGATATGGTGCGAGTGGATGCTGGGAGACTCTCACTGCTTATAGCCTGGTGTGATTACTTCCTGGGCAAGAGCCCACTCTGTTGGGAAAGTTTCTTACAAATCAACATGAAGATGAAAGTTCTTAAGATAATTCTGTCTAGATGAATTAATGATTTTGTGGAATATTTGACTTGATGAAAGTAGTCTTAAGAAGTTAGCTTGTTTAAATAGTTTTATGAATTTAGGATAGTTGATAGAAAATATAAAGTTAGGAAATTAGGACAGTTGATAGAAAGTTTTACATTAGAATCAAGAATAAAATGTGCCCCTTCCTGTTATAATGGTAAAAGCTGCTTGAGATTGAGGAAGGAGTACAGCAAGCATCCGTGCACCACAGGCACATAATTGTAGAGTCAAGAATAGGCTTGGGACATGCTAATGATCAAAGGAAGCATACACTCTAGGTTGGGCTTGACTTCCTTGATCCTATGATCTAGGGATGAGGCAACAGGTTTTTGGTGTGCACCAGAAAATAATAAGGTCATGATAAAGAACAGAAAACAAATGATTAGCCAGCTTAGCTGATCATCACGTCAAAAATGAGACATAAGAAAGATGACCTGCTCCTTAATAAGTATAGGTTGCTGTGAGCCGGGCATAGGGACAAACTTACTACTATAGACTTTGTCTGCTTAAACTTCGTTAATCACAAAATAAAAATTACAACTTTGAAATCACAATGAGTTTCTGGAAATAAAGATAAATGACATTGGTTTAGTTAGATATAGTTTTCATATAAGAAATATATAATCAATATCTTTTTGTAATTTTCTTGTGTGTAATGATTTTAATCTGTTTTTGAAAAATATGTTTTTATGGAAATTATCTTTAGAAAATGTGTAACTTGTGGCTATGAAATAATTTTCTTTCTAAGAGGAAAAACTTTGTCCAAGCAGTATAAAAGAGGGTTAAGAGAAGAAATAATCACTGGAGCTTGTCTTTGCTTCAATGTTTATCTCTCACCCCCGTCCTCTCTTTCTGTGTGTGTGTGTGTGTGTGTGTGTGTGTGTGTGTGTGTGTGTCTGTGTGTCTGTGTCTGTGTCTGTGTCTGTGTTTGATTCCACCCTTTGTAATCACTGACTATTGTAAGCAGCAGCTCCCATATTTACCTAGATTGACCCTGGCAGTGGCTCTCAGAACTGATCCCCATTGGCTGACTGCCTCAGCTTACCCTTTGTTGTCAAAATGGTCAGTGGCACACAACCATCTCATATTGCAGCAGATTCCAAATTATATGCTAGATAAAAGTCATCATCTTCAACAAATGGTTCTGGATATCCACAGGCTATAATAATTACGTTGAATCCCATATTGGAACATTTAATAAACCCTAAAATATACCCTTAACAGTAATAATGTATAACAATTAATGCAATCTTATGAGTTGCATACCAACCGGAAACAGTTCTATAAACCTTATTTCTTTCATTTTTCTTTTTAAGAAATTAAGGCAGAAGAAATATTATGACTTAAATAAATATTGTAAAGTGAAGTTCTGTTACATATAACTATAAACTCGTATCCTTAATCTACCCACATATTCACTGTTAAATGTTGATGTTCATCTGAATTTATTAAGTTTATAAATGGAAAACTTTAATATTTAAATGACATGTAGACATTAACAGAGCAGATTTGAATTCAAATAACTGACACAAAAATAACTTCAATATTTTAGTTTAAATAATTGACACAAGAAGCAGAAAAAAGTAAAATACATTCATGACACTGCATCAATACAAAGAATATAAAGCTAAGACAAGTGTTCATCAAAATTATAGCCAGTGCATAGCATCTTGTAATAGAAACAAAAGTAGAATCCGTTCTATTATCGATAAGCAGGAAAAGAAATAGAGAATAATGCCTGACAAAATACATGCTGGTTGAATATCCACAATAGTATTTTTGTAACATGGTTATTCCATTTGTTCTCTATTTTCTAAGATAAATATGAATATATATATATATATATGGATATATATTTATATATATATATTTATATATATAGTGTGTGTATGTGTATATGTATGTTTTTGAAAAATCAAGTAATATAGAAAAAGATCATAATATATATTAAAGAACAGGTAGAAATCTGAAATAAGTAAAAGGAAAACAGACTAATAATGATGTAAAAAATTAATGAATTGTGAATGGTATTTCATAGTCCCAGGCATTGGGATATCTGAACTGAAAAACAATTTTAAAGCAGTGAGATACATATTGGGTATACACACAAAAAATATATTTAAATACACTGTGGTGATTTGAATATGTTTAGTCTAGGGATTGGCACTATTTGGAAGTATGGTCCTGTTGGAGGAGTGGCCTTGTTGGAGGAAGTGCGCCACTGTGGGCATGGGCTTTAAGACCCTCCTCTTAGCTGCCTGGAAGCTAATCTTCTCCCGTTTGCCTCTGGAACAAGATGTTGAACTCTCAACTCTTCCAGGTCCACGCCTGACTGGATGCTGCCCTGCTCCTGCCTTGATGATAATGGACTGAACCTCTGAACCTGCAGGCCTGCCCCAATTAAATGCTGTTCTTATAAGAGTTGCCTTTGTTATGGCGCCTGTTCACAGTAGTAAAACTCTAACTAAGATATACATAAGATAATGAAATGAGCCTAATTCATATAAACAATTCAAACTTAGATCTATTATCTATAAAGTACACACTGACCTAAGCCCACAGACAAAAAAGATTCTAAAATGTCTTCATTTTTGTAGGATATCATGCTCATAACTATGTGTCAAGAATTTTATTACTAAAGTAAATGAAGATTCAAGGATATATCTGAATTCTCATGTTTCCTACTATCTCTTAGACTCTTGGTATATTAAATGTCAAAATATCATCCCCTGCTATTCCTGTCTCCATGGTTTTTTTTTTGTTTGTTTGTTTGGATTTATTTTGTTATGCTTCATTTTGGGCTTCTGCAGTTCCCATTTTAACCCCTATAATTAAAGGTCTTTTAATAAAGATTTTAAATTATTGAGTTTCTCAGAATTTGTAGTTTATAAAACATTTAAACACTTTGACATGGTATGCTTTGAATGCAACTTAAGAACACATTTGTTCCTATAGAACTGTTGTCTAAGGCACAACCAAAGCAGTCATTAGTCTAGGATTGATAGACAAAGCATCTTCCTGAGATTGTTTTCCAGACCCTATGTGGTCTGTTGATGCTGTTGAGAGTTTATTCTCCATCTATTCGTTCTTTAACCTTTTTCTTATTTGAATACTTGAACCTTTTGTCATTTAACAGTTCAATTAATCTTTTAACAATGGTTCTCACCCTGTGGATCATGACCCCTTTGGCAAACTTTTACTTCCAAAAATATTTACATTATGATTCATAACAGGAGCAAAATTACAATTATGAAGTAAAAACAAAATTAAATTTCTGGTGTGTCGTGGGTAAGGTGAAGTCACCACAGCATGAGGACCTGTTAGGAAGAATGAGAAGCACTGTTTTACAAACATCTAAAATATTATTCTCCTCACTTCCTCTTCCTCTTCTCCAGCTCTCCTGTCAGGTATTCTGTTTCAGTTTCGGTAAACCCTGCTTTGTGCTCCTTGAGTGTTGTAGTCTCCCTAGACTACTGTGAGTTCCTAATGCAGAACTGCATCTTGGAAATGAAGCTTGTAAGTGAGTTGCTAAATTCCTAGTGACACTTCATTTTTGGCTTTCTGGGTAGGGTTACAGCTCTCCACTTCATGTTTCCAAATTTTTTAAAGCATTTTCTTTATGGTTTCATTGATTTTTATCTCATCATTTGTAGCCAAATGAGAGACTCTAGCCATTAATCTTAAACAGAATTTCTCTGTTTCAGCCTCCCCTTCACTCTTTTGCTCTCTCCTCATAAATAATAGGACCTTCATAGAGAAGGAAAGGATTTAGTTGATTATAACATTAAGATGCAATTAAGCATCTTAATTAGTATAATAATATCAAAGGAGAGAATCAAAGAGTAACAACAGTAATTGTGATTTATTTAGGACTTAGCATGTAGGAAGTCAGCTAATGGAATTATATCTTTTACTTTTGAAAAAGAGAATTAAACAAAAGGCTGACTCTTATTTAAAAGACATGACAAAGTTCTTAAGGAACAGGAAGGCATAGCTCTGCATAACAATGCATATATGGATTTGCACTACAGGAAAGACACAGCCATTGTTAGGCCAGGATTAGGATGAGCTCTACCATTTCCTTCCAGTAATTAGTATTTAATCTTTTTAATTTCAATGAGATTCTCAAGCCAATTCTTTTGGCATCAGGATCCTCTATCTCAGTTTAAAGTGCATAAAGCCGCATTGCCATAAATAGGCTTGTTTATCACTGCGTAATGCCAACATTATTAATAGCTTTGGCCTTTATGGAGCAGTCTACATTAATCACTCTCTACAAGTATATAAGTCTGTCAGTCTTTTGCCTGCGCTGACTGGGAAGATACTGATATCAAAGACACTGGCTGTGGAAGCTTTGTGATCATTCTACAAGGTTAGCTATTACTGTCAACAACAACAACAACAACAACAACAAAACAAAAACAACGAACCCATAAATTATTTCCTCAAAGGGAATAAGAAATCCAAAATGTGAGTCAGCGAGGAGTGAGCATGGAGTACAAACACAGGCTCAGGTTGACACAAATAAGATGTTCGAGTACGGAAATGGTGTCAGGAACATTTTACATTAACAATCAAAGGGAAATCATAAACCAAAACAATTTTCAAATTTACTGGTGGAGAGAGCAGGTAGATAGGTGACAATAGGTGGGGAAATCTCTGCTGAAGATTTGAGGTTCTGCCTGGTGACATTCTTAGTGTTTTTGTTGGTTGAAGCTAGTGGACTAAAAGATTAAACACCCTACCTGATAGTCACAAAGGTAAGAGTTCAGACAGATATGGTCACTGAGTGTCTACTAAAATGACGAAAAATAACCCTAGATCATTTGGTTGTGTCTACAATATTCCAAATCTTCAAAGGTTTGTATACATACATAAAACTTGTAGATTTTTTAATTAAATAATCTATTAATTTATATAGTATTTGTCTGCATGCGTGTCTATGCATATAGTGTCTGTGGAGACAAAAAGAAGATGTTGGATCTTCTGGAACTGGAGGTAGAGGAGGTTGATAGCTATCATGTTGCTGCCTGTAACCAAACTTAAGTCCTCTAGAAGAGGATCCATCTTGTTTAACCACTGAGCTGTCTCTTGAAACCCAAGAATTATAGTTTTTTAAACAATCAAACAAAGCACGTATGCCTCTCTTCTTAAAATCAGTTCTCTTCACTGATTTTGTTTGTTTACCTATTTTATTATTATTATTCTCTGGATAATTTTGGGGTGTGTTGAAAATTATCCATGTGATAGTGAGAGATTAGGATTTGGGACAGTAGTAAGACAGTATAAAACCATGATCCCTCTGAAAATTTACATCCCAATTCCTGAGGGTTGCGAGGGGCTACATTTCAAGCAAAACAACGCTACAGATGTGGCAGGTCAACAACCCTGAGTCTCGGAGGTTGTCCTGAACTATTCCTGAGAGTAAAACATAGTTACAGAAATTCCTTCAATTGGAAGGAGAAAACAACCAGATATTAACACCAAGTTCTCAGTCTGATATGCCTATCTTTGAAGATACAGGGAGGAAGACAAGAGCCAAGGGTAGAATCTGAAAAAAAATGCAAAGGAACTGTTTCTAACTCTCCAAAAAGGAGTGCATTGTGCTAAAACATGTATTTTTATCCAATGAGATCTATATCATACTTCTAGTTGTATATAAATGGATTTTTTGTCTCTCATTCTTATTTTTATACAAAATAGAGTTAGCAGTAATTTTCTAATGAAATTGACATGATGAGGGATTCAACATGTTCCAAGGATAGTTTGTGAAAGGCATCCTTGTACCCTAAATCTTTTAGGGCAAGTATGCTACTAAATGCTATTTTCACTTTCCTCACTAAGCTTGTCTCAGAATGGATTCCCAAACTGGAATTCTACTATCACTCCATTTTGTTAGACGATGGATAGATGCATAGATCAATGATAAATGATGCATAGGTTGATGGATGGATAGTGGGATGGATGATGGAGGAAAGAACAGGTAGATGCATGTGTAGATTGACAGATAGATGAATAGATGTGTGGATGAACCAGTGAATGGATGGACACATGGCAGATGCATTGATTTATAGGTACATGGAGAGAGGCATGCAAGTATAGATTAGGTATCCATGAGAACCTTCCTGAGGGCAAGGAGGACATAAAAACATACCAGTCAACTCTAAGAAAGTAAGCATCTTTGTATCTAATTATAGGTGGATTATTATTTAAGTTTAATTTTATTTTTACTTTCTATGTATGTGTGTGTATGTATGAAAACCTGTGCTTCTAGGTGCAATTCCATGAAAGTGCCAGTGGAAGCCAGAAGAAATCATTGGATCCCCGTGAACTAGAGTCACAGGAAATGGTAAGTCACTTGATATGTTTTTTAAGAATCAAACTTTGGTCTTCTGGATAAACAGCAAGATCTCTTAACTCCTAAGCCATCTTTCCAGCTCTATGCTTGTTTTTAAGCTGCTAGATTTGTGGTGATATATGATATTAGTCACAGAGAATTTAGTATTGTTATAACTAAGGAAGATAATTTAAGTTTAGAATAGCTGGAGAAAATGATCCACATGAAATGTGAACTTTTGATGTTCCTATTCATTGAAATTTATCATAAATTTATTATATTAATAATAGCCAATTAGGTAACAAGTGACTACAAAATCATAAAAGCATGTTACAGAAAAGCAATGGTTTGTATGACTCACAGTATATGCAGGTCATGGATGAGTTATGCGTCTAGGTCACGGACCATTTTCAGTCTTCTTACTCAGGGAACCTGGAAAACTTCAGCTTTTCCCGTTGAACATGCACATTTACATTGCTAGAAGATTAACATGTCTTATTAGACTTTTACTTAACTCAAACACATTGATGTAAATTATAATTATGTACATAAATAAAGTCTCTTTCTTTCTGGTTTCAGTTGAACATGTTAAGTGAGGTTGCCCAGTATTTACAGTAAATACTTAGTTTAAGAGAAAAGCAGAAGGACAAGAAGAAGAAGTCACTGCTTTGCTTAAAGAAAAAGATGACATGGGGTTTTGCTTATTCAGTAACTTCCTTGTATGAACCTTCTGAGCAAAATATGAGAGAAATGACCTCTGAACTATAATAAACATCATAGAATAAATCCCATTATTCTGATTCACATTTGTTTTATGTTGTAAGTCTACAAAGAAACCACAATAAGTCTAGAAGCTGGCAAGATATATTTTTTAAATGGGTTGCTCCTTGAATCACATACATTTCAATGTCTTAGTATTTTTAAGTGCCTGACTAATCTGCTACTGAAAGTCAAAAGAAAGAAAATGCCTATTCTTAGTGAGTAGTTATATGCACCATGCCCATGGCTTCCTGTGAAACGTCAGCATTACTGCTGTTGATATGAATGAACTGCTTTCCAAGACAATCCCTTCATCCTGTCAGGAAAAATGCAGTAGAGACAAATAAGATTTGTAACTGAATACTATTTGTCAGTTTGAACATGTTGAACATTTTATTTCCTCATCCAGATATGTATTTTAATGCTTTGAAAACAGAGATAAAGTATGAGGGAACTGGATAACGGAAGTGTGAACTTACACAGGACATCAAATTCTTACTTCAGAACCATAAACTTAAAATCAAAATTTTAAGCATCTTCTAGGAATTCTTGTGGAGTCTTTCGGATGCAATGTATTGTGCACAGTCTGATGATGGTTCAAAGTCAATTCAGTGGGACAAGTTTAAGGTTCTGTGCAGCCACTGTCATTCTGAAGCCATAAATCAAGATAGTTCATCTGTCTGGCTGTGAGAGAGAAAAGAACGAGGATGCCAACCTGGTATTCCACAGATTAATAGGACCATGTCGTTGAGTCAAATGTAAATCGGCATAGAATTCATCTAAATACAATTGAAATGCAATCCTGACAGCATAAAGGATGTTAGCCATTGGCACGAGCCTACAAAGGGACAGCTGTAGACATCTCCCTTTTAGACATAGGAAAAACTGACTCGTAAGTGAACCTTTTCAGTACACTGGGAGGAAGTTGTCTTGAGAGGTAGAATAAGTGTTTTAAAAAGATTGTGGACTCCCAATATTGAATGTTCAAGATATTTTCCAAGCCGGGCAGTGGTGGCGCATGCCTTTAATCCCAGCACTTGGGAGGCAGAGGCAGGTGGATTTCTGAGTTCGAGGCCAGCCTGGTCTACAGAGTGAGTTCCAGGACAGCCAGGGCTACACAGAGAAACCCTGTCTCGAAAAAAACAAAAAACAAACAAACAAACAAAAAGATATTTTCCAAATGTACACAATATTACAAATACAATATAATACTGAATAGAGTCTCTGATAGCTAATTCACCTGACACCTGGAAATAAAATGTTTTATGATGATGCAGTTATGAAATTCTGAATGTGACTAGAAGAAATTTTTACTGTATTTAGAGGAAAATGACATTCTAACCTAACAGGAATCTAAGAATGATTTATTTAAGAAAAAACAGCTGTTACACTTAGTATTGAATGAAATGATTCAGAACAACTATTTGTTTGTTTGTTTACATATTGACAAATTCCAGAATAGCTCTTAAACTCTACTAAGAGAAGTTATTGCATGCAGAAATCATAAGTAACACTGTTTAGAAATTGTTTTTTTGTGTCTTAAAGAAACATGTAAAATACATGTATCAGTGGAAAAACTGATAAATTCAATCCTGATATATCACGGTACATGATATATACAAGGAACTGATGGTTTCTAAGAAATGAAATACCTGAAGGTAAAATTTATATCTTTACTTTTCTGTACATTTGAATCTATGTTTTATGGCCTGTCATGTTTGTTACTATGTTTTATGTAGAACAATTGATATCAATGTATTATATTAAGGATAAATAAGAAGGCATTGGTTTACTAGTAAAGTATTAATATGTCAAGTTGACAAAAGATCAATTACTTATTTCATTTTGGTTAACTTTAAATAGGTACCTCAGTTATGAAAATGTCTTTATGTGGGAAGGGCCATCACACTGTGATGCTGCAACCTCAGAGTAAGTGGTCCTGGATTGTATAAGAAATCAACCTAAACAAGCAAGGTCGAGCAAACAAATGCGCATCATTTCTCTAAGGCATTTGCTTCCAGGTTCCTGCCTGAAGTTGCTTCCCTGACTTCCTTCAATGGTTGATAATCTATAGGATAAAATAGATCTTGTCCTCCCCAAATTGCTTTTGGTCATAGTCTTTATTGTAGCAAAAGAAAGCACACTAAAACACAACTTAGATCTTTGATTTCATAATGTGAAGACCAGGTTGGAACTCAATGACTTGATCTTAAGACAACTTTAAGACAACTTTTCATCCTATGACTTCTATGTTATATATAACTTTATATATGTATATATATATATATTCATATATATATATATATGAATGAGAGTACTTGAGAATACTGTCTGTGTTACTGTCTGTGTTAGGATGAACAAACGAGTCATTTTATCACTAGTGCTGTGAAATACTTTTATTAAAAATGATAAAATATTTCTGTAATATGAATTTACATATAGTATAAAATAAGTCTAATATATTTGTCAGAAAATTATACATACACTGATGCTTAAGCTGAGAAAATATATTGGAAGGTAAGATCAAGTTCCAAACTTATAAAAACCAATTAAAAGGAAGGTGAATTTTAAAATATTGCAGACAACCTAATATATGCTATATAAGTAAACTTGTGATAATTATGAATAACACAGGGTTCATTCTTTGAAATTCAGCTGATAAACAATAAGAATATACTGATGAATGATGATAAAATAATAATAATTACTTTTTAGTATGCCTGAACATACTGGCAGTTTCTTGGTAAGAGGTACATGAAACTTGAAATCTTTCAGTTGTTCTTAGTCTAAAGTTCAGAGATTGTACCACATTCATGTAATTACCAGCTCTGGAAACAGAAAGAGGGGAGAGTAGCATCATCCCATCTCTTCTCAATCGAGCTTGGTGTATTCTGACAAAACTTATACATTCCAAGCCCGTGGAACAAACTCTTATGGTGCAAAGGAACAAATTGAATACTGATAGTACACATTCTGCCCTACAGTTCTGTGCTTTAATACAAGGATGTTTTCATCTACTCAAAATTTTGTCTATTTAAAGGTGACTTTTAAATTATTTCAAGTTTTGGACCTATTATTTTGTTTTGTTTTGTTTTGTTTTCAAGGCTGAGTTTTACTATGTAGCTTTGGCTCCTGAAACTCAGCTATAGGCCAGGTTGGCCTTAAAACCACATAAATGTGCCTGTTCCTGGCTATTGAGTGCTGTAATTAAAGGCATGCACCCCTGTGTCTTGGCTATTCTTAAATGTGGTGTGGAGGACATTCTTCTGAGTTATCTGAAATATAGTATTTACGTGTCTATAAGCTATAATTTCTATAAATGCTTTTCCCAATTATCTGAACCACTGCTTCTCATACAAGCAAACATCATAAAAAATATTTATTTAAAACCTTTAGGATCATCAATGTATGAGTAAGTTCTGTGATTGATGACAGCAAAATAATATTCTTACTTAAAGAAATATATAAGAAATTTTTATATAAATTGTATTTTATAAAGTTATACCTGCAATATAAAGTTTAAGTTATACAAAAAAATATAATCTTAAAAGATATAGTTCTGATTTAAAATGAAGTCTGTTAAAATATTTTAAAATTGGCTTCCATGAAATTATAATAAACTGTGTATTAAGTATTGCATGGGCCTTTATTATTTTCGGTAGAATGCTTACTAAAGTAGAGGCTCACAGAAAAATTAGTAAATATGGTTGCCATATAACTTTGATTCTTCCAAAAATAATTATAATATTTTGAGAATTGCAGCACTCCAGAAAATGAATTTTGCTGATCACCACTGTAATACCAATCTTGTGCCATTGCAGAAAAAGATGAACCTAGAGGAAGCTCGGGGGGAAAAAGGGAGTCCAGTCTAATCTACTGGCAAGATCATTAACAAAATTAAACTTTCGTAGCCTTAGAGTATTCATGGATGCTGTTCATTTTTGATAGGTTCTAATAATAGTATTTTTGAATTAAGAAAGAGTAAAGAAAATGGAATGCATACCTTGAAATGCAAGACCAAAAGCTATAATATAAGATGGAGACATCCATAAGCTAATGATTCTCCAATGGGGAATGTGCAGTAGCATCTTAAATACTAGATACTATCTTATTCACACATGTATGTGTGTGCAGGGGTGTGTGTGTGTGTGTGTGCAGGGGTGTGTGTGTGTGTGTGTGTGTGTGTGTGTGTGTGTGTGTGTGTGCAGGGATGCCTCTGTGTGTGTGTGTGTGTGTTTGTGTGTGTGTGTGTGTTTGTGTGTGTGTTAAGTCATTTGGGGGGGTTTGTAAAGTCCCTGAAAATTGCACTTAGAAGATTTGATTACATTAAATGATCATTTTAGCTTTTGATGAGCTAAAGCACTGGTAGTGTCCTTCAAACCAGTCTCAACTTTTGAATTATGTGTAAATTTGTCAATCATATCTTTGTTTTCTGTAGTATTTTTTAAATTTATAAGACTTTGTCTGACCCAAACATTCTTTTCCATTACATGTATTGGACATCACCTCTGGACTAGAAAAATTACTTCTTTGGCTGAGTTTTTACACTTATTTCCACAATATGAACTCAGGGTCTGAACTCTTCTAAAACTCAGCATTTTCTTGTTCCAGCAGTGCCTAAGACAGACGTAACCATATCCTCTGGCCATTAAGTTTCCACTAAACCTTTATGATTTTAATTGAAGATATTCATTTGCTTGTTTAAAAATCTTAAGTTTCTATAGTTCTTGTGTTGTTGACTCATTCAGCACAGAACCTACACACACACACACACACACACACACACACACACACATACACACACACACATCAATGTTTATTTCTGAAGTTCTATAGCTTTCTATCCTGAGCCTGTTTCCCCCCCCCTTTTTTTTTTGGATACTTTATTTACATTTCTAATGTTTCCCCCTTTCTAGGTCTCCTCTTTGGAAACCACCTATCCCCTCCCCCTCCCCCATCTCTATGAGGGAATTCCACCTCCCACCCACCTGCCCACCCACTCCCATATTCCCACCTTGACATTTCCCTTTACTGGGGCCTCTCCTCTCCCTGATGGCCAACAAGGCCCTCCTCTGCCACATATGTGGTCCCAACCATGGGTCCCTCCATGTGTATTCTTTGGTTGGTGGTCCAGCATCCAGGAGGACCGAGAGAGTCAGGCCAACCCAGATGTCCCTCATCAGAGGAATGGATACAGAAAATGTGGTACATTTACACAATGGAGTCTACTCAGCTATTAAAAACAATGACTTAATGAAATTTGCAGGCAAATGGATGGAACTTGAAAATATCCTGAGGTAACTCCGTCACAAAAGAACGGACATGGTATATAGTCACTGATAAGTGGATATTAGCCCAAAAGTTCGGAATACCCAAGTTTCACTTTACAGTAACTGCTGGACTGAGAGTGAGGTCCCAGATGGAGGAGTTGGAGAAGGGACTGAAGGAGCTGAGGGAGTCTGAAGCCCCATGGAGGGAGCAACAGTGTCAACTGAGCCTGTTTTTATTGTCTGTTTTTTTTTTCTTTTCTTTACTTCCAATTGGGTATTGTTCTCTCTTGTGCTTGATTATAATAGCTACTAACATATTTAAAATGAGGATAATTTGATAGTCTTCATGTAATTTTCTTTTTGTTCTAGAAGGAGGAAGCCTAGAAATTATGCCTGTTCTATAACTGAAAAGTTGTTGCAGCAAAGGGTTCTTTATTTATCAGTACTACTACAGTGTCCCTATTGGAATCCTGTATTCTTTACTAAGAGGGACTAAGCTTTTTAATTCTATTTAATTCTAATTCTAATTTTTGTTCCCTACATATTATTTTCTCAAACTTCTATTTGTGTCTTTTGTTGAATAGATTTAAAAGTTGAATAAGCATCATAATGGTATTCCTTAGCTTCTTATAATACTTTTATCTTATCGCAAAGAGTTCTCCACATATTAAGTACATTTAAAATTAAAATCTTGCAGGAAGTACTTAGGTTTAGAGTATAATAAAACTAGAATACAACATGACAGATGCTAGAGAACATTTTGTGTACATTATTTCAGCTTCTAACAATATTTACACAACTTTGTGAGGTGAAATATTAAATTTTGCATTAATCTATTTATTTATGAGCATAGCTGGAGTGATGGTGGGGTATTCTAAACATAATGTTTTGGAGAACTGAAGATAACTTGTGAGAGTTAGGCTTCTACACTGCCTTTTGGATCCTGGTAATTGAACTCTAGTAGAGAGTTTTGGTGAAAAGAACCCATATCCACTGATCCATCTGCTCACCTTTCTTAACTTGAGTTACAAAGGATAAGATCTGGATTAAGTACTACACCTTTGAAGTTCTTGGATTATTAGGCAACAAATTATTAAATAACAAATTGTCTAGCATATCATCATTATAAAAGCCTCATGTGCAGTCAGACATTAGCCTTCAAAATCTTTTTATAGGAGCTGAAGAGATGTCTCGTTGATGATTTTACAGAGGACCCAACTTAGTTCTTAGTCCTCTCTTTAGCAGGTTCATAATCGCCTGGAAACCAGCTCCTGTGTGTGATGGAACTCCAGTGGTACAACATGCTTTTAGTGCCTCTAAGCACACCTGCATTTTGTGCCATTAACCGTTCTCTCTCTCTCTCTCTCTCTCTCTCTCTCTCTCTCTCTCTCTCTCTCTCCCTCCCTCTCTCTCACACACACACACACAGAAAGAGAGAATTAAAAAATAACAAAAATAAGTTATTGCCCCAAATCAAAATAGTTCTAAAATTATCATATCATTTTAACCTTAACATAATATTTCATAGGTTTTTCTAATATTAATAATGATTTTCAAAACAAACCAAGAAAGTACTTTGATTTTATTTAAATTTTAAACATGACTCTAAAATTTTAAAAGTTAAATTCATTGGTTATTACCAATTCCCATCAATTAAATTCTAAAAATACACAAAATTGTTCTCTGAATTCTTCTCTGAGTTTTTCAACTAAACTGTCAGTCAAAATATGTAGGTTTTTAATTATTAAAAACTTGAAATCTTACAATTATTAACATCTAATTTATTCTATTTTCATCTTATTTCTTTGGAATGTTTGGCAATATATATTAATAATTTATACAATAAATAATTGTATAATTATTTATTCCTGTCTCTTCTTACCTGGGTGCATTCATAATTGACTTTACTTGTTTTCTGACATCAATTAAAGCCCTTTAATTGCACAGTGACTGTGGCCAGAAAGCAGAATGTTTCATAATTAAATGAATAATGAGATATGACTGAAGAAACATTGCTCCTTAAAAATATAATTCAGCAAGAATCCAGTCTTCATATGAATTAATAATGTGTTCTACTATGAAAATTTTGCAAGGTTGTTATCAAAATACAAAAAAATATGAAAACATACTTGTAAATTAAAGCAAAAACTTTGGGCTGTAAGTTTTAAGTTTATTCTTTTGAGATTATAATAAAATTACATCATTTCTCTTCGTTTTTCTCCCTCCAAAGCTTCCCACAACCTTCTGCTAGCGACCTTTCAAATTCATGGCTACTTTGTTCATTGATTGTTATTCTATGTGTGTGTGTAACACACACACACAGACTTAAATTCCTAAATATGTGAGTAGCATCTTTCAGTTTTTATCATGTTACCTGTATGATGTTTCATGCCTGACCATTTGCTATAGGAGAACCAGTCACTCTGCTCCTCCCTCTGGAGACTATTTCTTCTGTTCTCAACATTCCTTTTATGCTCCTAGTTTTTTATGTGGTGTTGTGACCTTGTGGACTTTTTCCTGTCCATATGAATATGGCTATTGCTGTTATTTTACTCTAATTAGACTTAAAATACACTCAACAAGAGAAAAGTCCTACCTGACTATAGTTTCTCTCTATGGGAGAAAAAAAACATTTCTTCTATATTTCTTGCAAATTTAATGAAATTTTAGAGTAGATGCAAAGTACATTGGTTCTACTTTCTCATTTCATTCCAGGTGTATTATTCATGTGTGTTTATACATACTAAAATACCAGAAATGATGGTCTGTGTGGAACATAGATTATGTACCATTTGTGTAATCTGGTTTCAGATCTGACAAAATATATAAGAGAAACAATTTAAAAGAAATCAAATATGATTCAGACACAGTTTCATCTTCATTCTCAGATGGTTTAATTTCCTTTAGGACCATCGGGAGCAGAAGATCAGGGGTATCTGGTGTACAATAGAAGAGCCCGTTTGCTTCAAATATGTCAAAGAAGAGTAAGATAAGACAAACGACAGGCAGATCACACAAACACACGCACATACACACATACACACACACACACACACACACACACACACACACAGAGACAGAGACAGCAGCATACAGAGATACAGAGTAAGATAGAGAGTCAAAGAAACAGAGAGAAAGAGGGGTAAGAGAGAAAGAAAAAGAAAGAGTACAGGCAGACTGGCACCCACTGTGACTTGTTTATTTCTATTAAGTCTTACCTTCAAATGATTACATCACTCCCACAAGCCTGGTATGTTTGTTCACATATCAATGAACAAATATTTTGGTCCATAGCCTTTGGAAAACGTTTCATATTCAAATTATAACACTGTACAAAGCATAGTAAATCATCTCGAGTGTCAGATGGCTAGAAAACTGCATCATGAAACCTTGACAATTGATTTTAAAATGTAAATTCCATATCTAACATACAATTACATAATAGAAATATTCAGAAAAAAATTACTATGGGAGCTTTCCTTATTATCAATCATTTAACAGTCTCTAGATGATAGATACTTTATTTTAATTTTTAGGAACATTTATTCTTAATGCTTACTGATGGGTTGCGTGAGACAAGACAAAATAAAATCATTTTCCAACTCCACTTCTGCATAATGTGATAGATAAGGATTACTAGCACTCATTATAAACCAAAACACATATTTTGAAGCCAAAATAAAAATCTTGAAAACTTCTAATTCTTAATCATTTTGGTTCCTTTTTTTTTTTTTGATACTTTATTTACAATTCCAATGTTTCCCTTTTTCTAGGTCTCCTCTTTGGAAACCACCTATCCCCTCCCCCTCCCCAACCTCTATGAGGGAATTCAACCTCCCACCCACCCTCCTACCCACTCCCATATTCCCACCTTGACATTCCCCTTTACTGGGGCCTCTCCTCCCCCTGATGGCCAACAAGGCCCTCCTCTGCCACATATGTGGTCTGAACCATGGGTCCCTCCATGTGTATTCTTTAGTTGGTGGTCCAACCTCCTGGAAGACCGGGGGGGTCAGGCCAGTTGACACTGTTGCTCCCTCCATGGGGCGGCAGACTCCCTCAGCTCCTTCAGTCCCTTCTCCAACTCCTCCATCTGGGACCTCACTCTCAGTCCAGCAGTTACTGTAAAGTGAAACTTGGGTATTCCAAACGTTTCGGCTAATATCCACTTATCAGTGAGTACATACCATGTTCGTTTTTTTGTGACTGAGTTACCTCGCTCAGGATGATATTTTCAAGTTCCATCCATTTGCCTGCAAAT
>CM052719.1:45111830-45151360 GCA_028551405.1 Uromys caudimaculatus
ATATACAAAGAACTCAAGAAGTTAGACTCCAAAAAACCAAATAATCCCATCAAAAAATGGGGAACAGAACTAAACTGAGAATTCTCAACTGAGGAATTTCGCGGGGCTGAGAAGCACCTAAAGAAATGCTCAACATCCCTAGTCATCAGGGAAATGCAAATCAAAACAAGTCTGAGATTCCACCTCACACCAGTCAGAATGGCTAAGATCATAAACTCAGGTAACAGCAGATGCTGGCGAGGATGTGGAGAAAGAGGAACACTCCTCCACTGTTGGTGGGACTGCAAGCTGGTACAACCACTCTGGAAATCAGTGTGGTGGACCCTCAGAAAAATGGACTTAATACCACCTGAAGACCCAGCTATGTCTCTCCTGAGCATATACCCAGTAGATGCTCCAACGTGTAATAAAGACACATGCTCTACTATGTTCATAGCAGCCATATTTATAATAGCCAGAAGCTGGAAACAACCCAGATGCCCCTCATCAGAGGAATGGATACAGAACATGTGGTACATCTACATAATGGAGTACTACCCAGCTATTAAAAACAATGACTTAGTGAAATTTGCAGGCAAATGGATGGAACTTGAAAATATCATCCTGAGCGAGGTACCTCAGTCACAAAAGAACGAACATGGTATGTACTCACTGATAAGCAGATATTAGCCCAAAAGTTCAGAATAACCAAGTTTCACTTAACAGTAACTGCTGGACTGAGAGTGAGGTCTCAGATGGAAGAGTTGGAGAAAGGTCTGAAGGAGGTAAGGGATTTTGCAGTCCCACAGAGGGAGCAAGAGTGTCAATGGGTCTGACCCCCCCTCCCCCGTCATCCTGGAGTTTGGAACACCAACCAAAGAATACACATGTATGGACCCATGGTTCGGACCACATATGAGGCAGAGGATGGCCTCGTTGGCCATCAGGGCCAGAGGAGATGCCCTTGGGCCTGAGGATGTTAGAGGCCCCAGTAAAGGGGAATGTCAAGGTGGGAATATGGGGATGGGTGGGCCGGTGGGTGGGAGGTGGAATTCCCTCATAGAGACGGGGAGGGGGAGGGGATAGGGTGTTTCCAAAGTGGAGATCCAGAAAAGGGGAAACATTGGAAATGTAAATAAAGCATCAAAAAAATAGTAATATTAAAAAATAGAATCATCCAAAAAATAAAATTAAAAAAAAAAAAAAAAAACAGAACATGAAGGTAGGTATATATTGTGTCTATAGAAAGGAGGAATTAGTATTATAAAGATGATCATACTGCCTACAGATACCTGTATATAAAGCAGTCTCTTCTAAATTTCAGTGGAAAATTTAGGGAACTAGGAGGGGATCAAGAAACTCAATTTACATGAAGCCACAAAAGTCTCTGAAGCATCTTGAGCACAACACTGGGCACGCTGTGCTTCCTGATTTCTCTACATTAAAAAATATTAGTAATCAACAAGTCGTGTTTGAACCTGAAGAGATGGCTCTGTGATTAACAACATTCTTGTAGAGGATCTGAATTTGAATAGCAGTACTCCTATTGGGTGTCTCACAACCACCTGTAACTCCAGTTCCAGGAGAACCAATTTGACACTGTCTGACTCAGAGGGCACTTGCTTTCATATCACACAGACACACAGACACACACACACAGACACACACACACACACACACGCACAAGCATAGGCACACATGAAAGCACATATACAAGTACACACAAATTTTAAAACGTCCATTGTTGCTCATAGATACCTAGACTATTAGAACAGAAACGGGGTCTAAGTAAGCTCTCTCATGCACATGATTAATTAATCTGTTGTGTCCATATACAATCAGAAGCAATAATGGTATCCATAATTGGTCACAAGAAAAAATGGTAATTTTTATCAATAACAGTGACATTAATTCCTTATCTAACATCTTCCCCCAAAATAAATTTATAATAGGACAAATTTTATATATGACCAAAATAAACAACTAGAAAATGTAGGAGAGAAATGGTCACACAATTGGTATTTAAGTTTGTTTTATTCCCATTATATTATCATTTTATTTAAGAGATAGTATTTCCTTATGTAGGCTAGGCAAACCTTCAGATCAAGACCCTCCTGCTATAATTTCTGCAGTGCTGAGACTACCATCCTGCACCACCACTCCAGGCTAATGTATTGATCAAGCACTGACATCCACAAATGACACAAAGACCCAGTAACAAACCAAGATTATGTAACTCTGCAATAACTGAACAGATTGTCCACAGCCGTGGAACAGTTAACACAATCAAACAACCCAGGCAGAATTGTAAATTATGTCTGAAACAACATGTTCATATCTAGGATATACAAGGAACTTCTTCAAGCTGGTAGTTAAAATAAAAGCAACCCACTTTAAAATGTGGATAAAGAAACTTTGTAGAATATTTTTTTCCAAAAAGACATGGCAAACAAAAATATGAAAGGGAGGTCAGAATCACTAGTGATTAGAGAAATGTAAAACAAAACCACAGTGGGACAGTACCTCATTCCCGCTAGTAGGTGATTATCAAAAGTTGAGATAATGAAATTGAGAGAATCCTCTAGAGCATATAGAAATATTCCTTTCTTAAAGGAAATCAAGGTTATATGGGTAAATTTGTCAAACTGTGAAGTTAAGATTTGTGCTTTGCAGTATGCATGAATTTTACCTTATCAAAAAGAAAAGGCCTAAAAATAAACTAAGACATGGAGGTTTAGTTGAAGTGTGTATGAATAAAAGGTACGTGATTAGTGGCTGGCGAAGCTGAGTGGCAGATCCATTATACTACAAACTTTGCAATTTCAGTTTATGAGTAAATGAAAAAAGAAAAATATTGGCATACTCTTGAAGAAATGAGATTCTAAAGGCAAGAATGTAAATTATTGCCATAATTATAAAAAATATGAATTATGGCAGTTTTAAAGATGAAAGAAAAAGAAGGAAGAAAGGAAGGAAGGGGAAAGGAAGAAAGGGAAGGGAAGAGAAGAGGGAGGGGAAGGGAGAAGAGGCCGGTGAGAGAAGAGGAATGGATGCAGAGAAAGGAGTGGAGAGGGGGAGGACGTGAGAGAGAGGGGAGAGGGGAGGGAATGAAATGAGAAAAAGAAAAGACTAGACAGGATGACATGAGACAATCTGCCTGTGCTGTTACCATGTTTGTATTTAAGGAAATGAAATCAGAATCACAATCTGATATCTGCAGTTCTTAGTTTTTTCCATCATTCCTCACAACAGGAATAACATGGAATTTACCTTAATGTCTATCAATAGTGAATGCCAAATCTATGTAGCATATCTACGTGATGACTCACAATCCAACTGTAGAAACAAGGAGCTCCTAATACCAGCATCCACAAGGTTGAACCTGCAGGACATCAAGATAAGAGAAATATGTCAGCTACAGAAAGATGGATACTAAGCTATCTTACTCCTATGTAGAGACTGAAAAGGCTGAACTCAGGAACGTAAACCAGATGGTGGTTCCCAAGGATAAGCCGAGGAAACAAGGAACAACTGGAGAGATATTGGTCAATGTCATAAACTGACCTGGGCCTGGCATAGTTGTGTAAGTGACTGTATGACACTGTCCCCACCCCTGGTGCAGAACTAATAGGAAATGTGTCTTCTTGAGCGCTGATGGTTGCTGTAGGTGTAAAGATTCTTACATAATAATGTACATATTTTACTTCATGTTCCTCCTTTGGGGAATGTTCTACCTGACAAGGTTAATGACTCCATGATATTCAAAAATAGCACAATTCCAGGAAGCAAAAATGTGTCTGGTAATCCTCAGCAATATGGTGATTTTGTGACCTTTAGGACAGCTCTTAAGGCTGTTGGAATGAACTCTGAAAATATGAGCTCTACAGAAGTTCAATAATACATAAACCACTGTAAGAACTGTTCTTTACAGAATTTCTTATGTCTGTAAAATTTAAGGATCCAATTTGAATTGAATGAGGGGCTTTGTGGACCTGAAAGAACAGTGGTAACTGCACTCAATGAGTCAGCTTAGTCAGAAAGATAGCAGGGAAGAAGATATGAGATTGTCTCAATAGAGGAAAAATCCTGCATCGTGAGAGAGAAAGGAATAGTTAAATAAACTCAGATAGATGGTTATATAATATTAGCGGTAAAATGGTGGTCTCCTCCATCAACAACTAAATTTGATCCAGATACTCTACTCCCTAATGGGTCTAGTTGTAGGTTCAATCCAAATAGAGGTTGGGGTTGTCCAAAGGTCTGGTATCAAGAAAATAAGATGATGGCTTAATGATATTCCTACTTTCTGGGATCGCTTAATACTTCCCAATAATAAGCATTGGGGTTGCTGAAACAAAAAAAGAAACAATCCAAAAATTAGAAACTTATATTGAGCTCTTCTTTTACCGAGACCTACCAACATGGGCCGTGTTCGCACCAAAACTTAAGAAGGCGGCCCAGGTCATATACTACGTGTGCCTGGGTAATGATTTCCACACCAACAAGCGCATGTGCGAGGAGATCGCCATTATCCCCAGCAAGAAACTTCGGAACAAGATAGCCGGCTATGTCACGCATATAATGAAGCAGATTCAGAAGTCCTGTGAGAAGTATCTCTATCAAGTTGCAGGAATTATATTCCTGAGGTCTCAGCCCTAGATCAGATCATTGAGGTAGATCCTGACACCAAGAACATGCTGAAGCTTCTGGACTTTGGCAGTCTCTCTAACCTTCAGGTCACTCAGCCTACATTTGGAATGAGTTTCAAAACACCACGTCTAGTTGTTTAATCTGTTATGCCATATTTTCAACAAACCTGAAAACAAAACAAAACAAAAAACATATATTGAGACAGCTAAGAATTATAAAATGAGTTTCAATGATGCATGCATTAGCATAAAGAAGAACTTGCTAAATAGCTAACGAATTACAATAAAAGTACTAAGCTTAAAGCAAACATTCTCACATAAAAATAGCATCTACATCTAGACTTGGCAACCATAAGAAAAGTGCATATGACTTGCAATGTTTTAGGGAAAAAAAAAGGATAAAAAAAAAAGATAAAGAAAAAAAGGAAAAAAAAAGCACTTTCTGTCTGGCTCATTTGACTCAAATGTGCTTTGTATTTCATTTTCTATGCCTCAGAGTCAAAGAGCTAAGTTCATAAAATGCTGGTTTGTGGAATGATCAAAAGGGAACCTGGGATAAATAATTAAACTAGTTTGCAATAAGGAAGTAGCTGATGCAATTGTAGTATATAGAAAACTAGGCTTTGGTCTGCAAGAAAAAGCTATCTAGAGCAGATTATAGAGCTGTCAGCTTCCATACATCACTGACTCCAAGTCATTCTTCTGCGACTCCCATTCACTCTTTTCTCAGGATCTTATAAAATCAATTCTGAACCCATGGTGGACATCAGAGTACCAGAGTTAATAATGTGTTTTTCAGGACTAGGGACAGAGATTAGTGACTGGGAGGTGTCCAACTCTTCGTGAAGCTCTGGGCTGAATATTTGGCATAAGATAAAAGAAAAACAAAACAAAAAAAAAAAACCCCAAAAAACCAAAAACAACAAAAAAACAAAAGCTAGGCCCTGTGAGACAAGTTTAGGAGATGTGGAAGCAGAGGCAAAAAGATCACTATAAGTTGATCTACACAGTGAGTTCCAGGCCAGGCAGAGGTGAATACTGGCATCCAGTCACAGAAATAATAAAAAGATATAGGTGATATATGCTGAAAATAGCTATTAAGTAAACTCAAAGTATCTTTAATAAGATGTGGTTTTCTTTAATTTTCACAATTTATATCTAAATGAAGACATTACATTTTATACCATGAATGTGTACAGTTTTATCAATTATACAATAAAAATCAGAAAATATCTTTGTTTAGCTTATTTTAAGTTAAATATATAGTCTAAACATCTTCAAATTTCCATGTAAGTGTTCCTAGGTCTACTGGAAGCTATTTGGTATATACTGATTTTGCCCATTAATATATGTATCTAAATATATATTTGGAGACTGTTTAAATTATGATAATAAATTAAGAATCCTAATGTAATAATTGTAATTTAGTAATTATGTTTTCTTCATCTAGAATATGAAGTTACTCTAAATTGAAGAACCCATTTTATTAAGTGAAATTAATTAGATTTAATACTGTAAATATTTAAAGTTAATTCTCAATCTTTATGGAGAAAATTTATGATTAGCATAGTTAAATGATTGTCAGTAATGTTAGTTTATGGCTTGTTAGCTGACTTAATGCAGTTGGATAGAACAAACTGAACCAATGTCAGATGTGAACTCAAATAACAGTAAAAGCACAAATGGTGTTTTTACTGGTGTCAACAGATGTTACAGACTGCTTAATAGATAGTTTCTAACTACTAATGACTGCAGTGTTCCTTTTCTCATCCTACCAGTACCTAGATGAGTGGTTCTCAACCTGTGCTTCACGACCCCAGGAGGTTTGCATATCAATATCCTGGATACCAGGTATTTACATTATGATTTGTAGTAGTAGCAAAATTACAGTTATGAATAAGCAATGAAATAATTTTATGGTTGAAGGGTCACCCCAACACTGAGGCACTGTATTAAAGGTAGCATTAGAACATTGAAAACCACTGGTCTAGATGCATTCTCCATATCTTAAAAACGTTATTGCCAACTTGAAAGACTAAATCATGCCCAGAGTTCCCTTCAAAGTATTGAAAAGCTGTAATCTTATTGAAATCCAAAATTGCTTTGGAGGAATAATTAGGTAGTAAAAAAAAATGTAAAAGCAACTTTACAACCAGAAGTTATTTCAAAGACCATGATATAAATATCTTTGTCATTTAAGGAAACACTTTACCAAATAATTAAAATTTAAGGAGGAAATATTTATTAATCACTAGTATTTATCAGATCTGTTTTGAAATACTAATTTGAAAACAATATAGAAATTTTTCTTGTTTGCTTGTTTGTTTTTCCACTGTTACATCTAAACAAATACATGTTCAAAATTATGTAACATATCATTAAATTCTATTATAAAATTAAAAAATATTAGTTACTTTGTTATGGATACAAGAAATTGAAGAGGTTAAAGTTGGTAGTTACTAAGGGCTTTTCTGTAGTTGTATCAAAATGATTGCAAATATGGGAAAAACTACAAATAGAAATAATAATGTAAAGATATCAATAGAGTACTGAGATTACATTTTGGGAATGGCAGTTCAAGAAAATGCAGGGTGTCTACATAGTTGAGTCAGTGGGAGAAAGCAGGCAGGAAGACCAGTCACTGACTATGCCCCAGATCTGCTCTATGAACCACGATTCCGAATTTGAACATTAGCTTGTAATTTAAGGAGGATGAGAGTGAAAGTTGTATTTTAAGAAGGAAAGTATACTGCTTTGATTCACATATTTCATGAATCAACTTTACACATGTGTAGAGAACAACTATATGAGGAAAAGGTGAAAGCAAGGAATAAATATCATTTATCACTCTCTCCAGATAAAATGTAAAGTGTGGATTTGCAATTTATCTGAGGTTAATTTTTATAACATATTCTGATGGACAGTTATATTAGATAGAAACTGTTAGAAAATGAATGTAACAATCTTCAATTTTGTGACTAGATGCCAAACAGTACTCTTTACTGAAGAAATGAGATTTGCAGTGAGCCTGCAAGCTGGCTCCATAGGTAAATGTGCTTTTGGTATAAGGCTAACTACCTGAGTTTGATTCACATAAAAAAGATAAATGAATCTCCTGGAATCATCTGATCTCCTGGAAGCATACTTACCAAACTGGAGTATATGGCAGAAATGAAACAGCAAGACAGACCATGCCTCAACAAGGTAGAAGATGACAAGACTCTTGAAAGTTGTCCTCTGACCACTGAATATATAACATGACATACACATGCCTTTACACACACACACACACACACACACACACACACACACACACACACACACATACTCACACACACACACATACTCACACACATATGCACACACACTTGCATAAATAATAAATTTTAAGACAGCAAGAAGTAACAGTTTAAGTGTTTAAGCAAAATGAATTTCTTTTTATATTTGTTAATTTTCATTTATCTTAGAAGATCAAAGTAGGGGTTAATTGTTGTTAAGAGGAGACAGCTTCTGGATTGGGGATGGGGACATGTGCCTACTTCTCTTTTCAGTTCTAAGCCCCATCTGCTATAGACACATGTTGACCCTGTGCATGCTGCCTCAGTTTCTGTGGGTTCATACGGCATCAATTTTATTGGTCTGGAGTGCTTTGTTTTCATGGTGTCTTCCTTATCCTTTGTCTCTTACACTCTTTCTTCTTCTGAAGACAGGAATTTGATAAGGAAATTCAATTTATGTCTGAGTGTTCCAAGTTTCTCTGCATAATATATGACTGTGGTCCTCAGTATTTTTTCTAGTTGCTGCACAGAGAAGTTTCTGTAATGGTGGACACCAGTAGAGATGAGCAAAGGAGAGATCTATGAGTACAGCAAAATGTCATAAGGAGTCATGTTATTATTCATGTTTTTGTTTGTTTGATTTCAGAACAGTAGTATTTGGTTCTCCAATAGGTCCTTGGGGTGTCTAGTTTCTAGATATTGGTTACCTTACAAGTGTCAAGTATGGATTCCATCTTGTAGGGTAAGCCTTAAGTTAAATCAGGAAATAGTTGGTTGCTTCCACAAGCTATGTGCCACTAATGCAGTAGAATATCAGGTAGGATGGCATTATATAATCAAAGGGTTTGCAACTGGGTGTTGTTTATGTCTCCTCTTTTTAGAGTACAGAGTATCTTTGATAGAAAAGGTGCTAATATGTAAGGCTGAGTGTTCTATGTAGGCACCAGCTTGGCTTCACCTTGCTCAAGAACTTGGGTAGGTGTTGGCATCAGCAACTTGTTGGCCTTGCTGTCAGCTTGTGGCAATTTTCAACTTCATATGGAAACAAATAAACAAACAAAAAACCGTAGAATAGCTTAAAAAAAAAATTCAGAAAACTGTATGGTATTACAAAAAACAGACATGCTGATCAATTAGAATCAATTTGAAAACATAGAAATATATCCATACACCATATTTTAGATATGGTAGGCAAAAGTATACATTAGTGGAAAAAATATCATCTTCACCAAATGCTGCTGGTCAAACTGGATGTCTGCAGGTAGAAAAATCCAAATAGTTCCATATTTATCACCCTGTACAAAACTTAACTCCAAATGGATTAAAGACCTCTACATAAATCCAAATAAAGTGAACCTGATAGAAAAGAACATAAGAAATAGTCTTGAACTCATTGGAACAGGAAACTATTTTCTGATCAGAACACTATTAATGCATAAGCATTAAGATCAACAACTAATAAAAGGAACTTCATGAAACCGCATTGCAAAGGTCACTGTCATTCAGATAAAATGGCAGCATAGAAAATTAGAAAAATTTTCCCAACCACACATCCAGTAGAGGGCTAATATCTGCAATATATACAGTACTCAAAAACACTAGATTTCAAGAAAACAAATAACCCAATTTTTAAAAATGAGGTGCAGATATTTACAGAGCATTCTCAAAATAGGAAATTCAAATGGCTGAGAAACACTTAAAACATGTTCAACATAGTTAGTCATCAGGAAAATGCAAATCAAAACTACTTTGTTATTTGGTCTTATACCTGTCAGAATAGCGAAAATCAATAACACAAATATCAACTCATTCTGGTGAGGATATGGAGTAAGGGGAACATGCATCCATTGCTGGTGAGAGTGTAAATTTGTATACCAACTATAGCAATCAGTTAAGAGGTTCTTCAGCAAGATGAGAATCTATCTACCTCAAGATCCACCTATAGCACTTTTGAGCATAAAATATATTACTCTTTATCCTACCATAAAATCACTTGCTTAACCCGCACCTAAAATAAAAATATAGTATGCATTCACTTCTGTGTACTTATTAGCTATTAAGTCAATGAGCTTCTGTCTGCTCAAGTTCAGAAGAGGTCATTTCCCCTAAGGCAAACTTGAGAGAGGGAGAGAGAGAGACAGAGACAGAGGATAGTGGATAAAATCTTAACTTTGCTGTCATGACAATGTACCAAGCTTGACATATTTTACTGTGATACTCTATTTTACAGTTTAAAAAACTTGTCAAGGTGTTTTTTGAGAAACAGCATTCAGCCTTTTGTGTTTCTTCAGAAACTCTTACCAGCTTGGCTTGAATACTTTTATTTTCTTGTTACCTCTTCAATTTTCCTTCTTCTTGTCATCTTAAACTGCAACTTCTAATACAATATTGTCATAAAAAAATCACTACGTCAAACTGTGTTTTCTACAGACCTTGAGCAGAGATGTGAACTCTAAGGATGTATTAAACAAAGTGTCAAAATAAGGCCAGTGGATGAAAGTGATTTTAGAAAGATATAATCAACTTAATAACGTTTGCCTGCTAAGTTGAATAATAGGAATGAGACATGGCCATTAATTTTCAGTACAAAAGTCACTTATGATTCTCATAAGTGCCAATTACTTCAAGAATATTAAAAATATTTATGGCTATAGAGTAAAACCACCATTGCTATAACCTTCTATGTACAGTAGACATTTTCAGTTTTCCTTCAGTTTCATTCATAGCCACCAGATTAATCTGCTAGAGTGCCCTCTTGTTAAATGATCCCTGTAGTGTTAAATGTCTTTACCTTCTAAGTGAATAATATTGCCTCATTAAATTTTATTCTTTTGGCAATAGCCAAATAGTCTAGTAGGCAATGTACCTAACTCCATTGATGTATGCAAGAAATATTACCTTAACTTGCTTCAACTACATTTCAACAGTAGTAAAATTTTTGTCTGCTCTTCATGCATCAAGTTCAAAACACTTTCCATGTAATAAAGACCACAAGGAGACAAAAAACCATTTAGGTGATGTTTGTTAAGAAATCTAGTGCAAAAGAGACTGAGTATACAGGAAAGAGGTTTTTTAGACAGACCTGAAAATAGCTAATTTGTACAGCCAGGACATGAACATGACACATTTATTTCTGGAATTAAAATTCTGCCAGTCACATCTAGCATGTGCATGTTCATAAATCCCACCAAATGGAGGCCTGAAATTAGATAAATCACAATATTTGCATTGTAGCCATCATATGATTTTTTAAATTACTTTTACTGAGTTAATGATGAACTATTCTTCATATCTGAGATATGAATAGCTTCTAGAGTTCAAGGAAGATTTTCTTGCTTGCAGGTAGAAGATGATGAGAGAGATCAAGGATGAGGTAAGACAAACTGAAGTAAAAGTTTGTGGTTTTAGCACAGTGATGGCTGCAGTTGTACTCTAGTTTCCTGAAGGAAACCACATTGTTCAAAGCAGCTATGAGGCCATGATGTTTACCTAACCAGGAATTAAGTGTGTTCTTGGTGGACAACTCTCAATCCACGCCAGCTAAGCAGGAGGGCTTTCATTCCCGAACCTCAGCACAAACATTCTATTCTCTCTGCTTTTTGATAGTATATGTAGGATGGACAGCTATCTCAAGTTCTTACCACTAAAGAACTACAGTACGTCCTTGAGCTGTGAATCAAAATGGACCCTTTCTCTCTTAAGTTGATTTTGTCATTTTTTTTTTTTTCACAGCAACAGAAAAAGTCACTAAAACCCTAGTGTTTGCCTCATCACCATGATGAATAGTATACTTTACTATGACTGTTCCTGGAGCATGTAATAATAGATGATAGAAGTCCAAAAAATCTGTAGATAGCACAAATGGACATATTTCATGAGTTTAAAAAGTTGAAACTTTACACATTGTAACTTTGAGTTTAAGTAACAGTAGCATGATCTAGAGAACAGCTTGACTATTCGGTTGCCGTATGGCATTTTAAATAGCAGTCTGTTATCATTCTCTTCCTTTTCTTTCCCATTTTATGTTGATAAATGATACAGTAACTAACCATAATTATCCATGCAGGTTGTCCCTTTGATTGTCTGCATACTGAGTGTAATTTTCAAATGTCTTTCTTCCCTCAGTGAAATCAATATATAGGCTAAATTCCTGCCCAAGCATCAAGATACAAGAAAAGTTGAGTAGTAAATTAATTATGTTATTGAGGTACTTGGTGGGAGTTTTGCATATAGCATTCTTTGACTTTGAGCAAGTGTTCTCCATATAGTGAGTAAAATAAATGTAAACTCCAAAGTCCTTCTGGGTATGTTTCTGTTTTATGTGCTATTTTACGTACTATTTACTGGGTTTCTGTTTTGTTTTGTTTTCTTCTGTTCTGTCTTTTTTATTACATTTTATTTGCTATTATAGTGCAGTACAGTCTCATCATGACCAAGGCAATATATAAGAAGAAAGCATTTAATTGGGGGCTTGCTTATAGTTCTGGAGGTCCATGATCATCTTGCAGGAAGCAGATAGGTATGCACTGAAGCAGTAGCTGAGAGCTGAACAGCTTCACATTCTCATCTATGGGAGAGAGAGAGAGAATGAGAGACAGAGAGAGAGACAGTTGAGAGACTAGATTTGGTTTGGTTTTCTTGAAAGTTCAAAGCCAACCTCCAGCAATAGCTTTCTGTAACAAGTCATACCTCCGAATCCTTCCCAAATGTTTACCAACTTGTGATTAAGCATGCAAATATATGACCTTCATATGTGTGTTGGGGGATGGTGCATACATTCTTATTCAAACCTTCACCCTCTCTTTAGGTTCATTGTTTTTTCACGTTAGAGAACTTAAACTCAAACTGTGGTAGAAATCTCTCTGAATTCTTAATGATCACTTCCAGTATGCCTAGAAATAGTTTCTGATTATTCTACATGACATATATCTGTTCTCTGTAGGTGCCCAATAATTTTGCTATAGTTTAGTCATATTTTTCCCACAGTTGAGAAGACAATGCAAAGCATCCATGGAGTCAATGTTCTGAAAAAACTCATGGCTCTGAATCTTTCAGGCCCTCACTCTGTGATGCTTGCTATGTTTGCAACCCTTTTCATTTTGATTAACAATTGCATTTTTATTAGCGAAGTATGTCTTCCAATCAAGATTATTTCTAAAATAATGTCAGTGTCCAAATACCAAAGTCATTACAACTTTCTCTCAATATTACTCCTCAGCTGGGGTCATGCAAAGCTCAGTTCATAATTTTTAATTAATTAATTGCAGAACACATGGCCATTGGATGTCCTTTGCTGTTCCCTGCATAGCTTCCCTTTGTCACATTTCTATAACCTATCATAAAATAACTACTAACATCATTCAGAGTAGGTGACACTTACTGGAAATGATCCCTTGGGGTAATTTGAGAACATTTGTAAAATATCTTGTTTAGAAGTCACCTAGCTCTGGCACCCTGTGCTTCCTTTAATTCCATCAGCAGAACAGTTCTATTTCCTTCCACAAGGAGTAGGCAGAAGGTCATGTTCATATTTTCTTGGCCTACAAGTAATAGTAACCTAGGATTATACAGAGAGAATAATAAATGTACATGTGATATCTAGAGCTGAGTCATAGACTTCATCATCCCCAAAATATAATAATTACGCTTCCTATAAGGCAGCTGATTTTAAGGCAAAAAAAAAAAAAATTTGATTTTCTTTAAATCAATTGTATTGGTATTTTAATTATAATGCTGTTCCCAATGTATAACTTAGGCAACACCCATAAATATAGGGAAGACACAGTTGTGGTTTGGAATGCTTCTCCACCGCCTTTCTTAGCTGTTGAGTCTGATCACATGGTTTTACAAGCTTGGGGTTACAAGCTTCTCTTGGTTCACACCAGTTTTCCAAGTCTCACATTTAGCCTCTCAAAGAATTTAAACCTTAAAAATGATAACTCTCTTGCATGAATTGATGAAATTGTGCTTTTTTATAACCAAAATATCATTCATATTCACTTTTGCACATCTATTTCATAGATTTCATAATTTATGTGGTTTATATTCTGACTTCTGAGTGCAATGCATAATTAGAAAGTGATAGGAGAAGGAAGAGCCAGAATAGTACTGACTGTTAATTCTCCATCATATAGATATTATTCTTTCACTTGTAAATGGACATTGCTCTTTTACAACATAATAATCATAATAATAATAATCATTAAAAAAAACCTGAAAAAACAGTGAGCAGAGTCACACATCTAATATTTATGAGGCAGGATTCAAAATACTTCAAATGCTATGTAATGATTTTAACTGATTACAACTATCTTTCTACTTTTCAAAATATTATATAGACCAAGAAAGAAATGATTTGCTGAGGCTCATACACAAAATCACATTGCAAGCTATAGCCTTCTGAACGTAGTTCAATACAGTTTGAGTGCTACCATTTACCCTTAAACATATAAATGAATTTAACATGGTAGCTCCTTACAGAATACAAATTAAAATGAAATACTGTGGGGAAAGATAATGGAAATCATAATTCCTTTTCTGATATCATGTTAAGATAACTGTTCTTCTATGATAAAAGGCTAAATTTAATTATAGGGTCTCTTGCATACTCTAAAAGGTCAAGGAATCTCAGCTCAGAGTAATCAGAAGATAAAACTGGCTACAAGGTTTTTTCTTAGAAAATAATTACAGATTTCAAGACACTAATGTCTGCTTATGAAAAGAAGCCAGTGATACTACATACTAACATAGTCATAGGGCTGATCTTCAATTATGTATTTTCTTCTTTCTTTTTTCTTTTTTGTTTTTTTGAGACAAGGTTTCTCTGTGTAGCCCTGGCTGTCCTGGAACTCACTCTGTAGACCAGGCTGGCCTCGAACTCAGAAATCTGCCTGCCTCTGCCTCCCAAGTGCTGGGATTAAAGGCGTGCGTCACCACTGCCCGGCTATGTATTTTCTTCCAACTAGTCTTAGTTGGGTTAACAACTGAGCAAGCAACAGTTCTGGGACATGAATTAAAAATTAATAAATTTTAATGATAGAGCACAGGTTATTATATAAATATCTACAATTTTATGGTTAAAATTTTCTATAGCAAAAATGTGATTTGAAAATTATTTCAATTCACATTATTCAATTCAAACCAGAAGCATTCAGATATGTACCAAAACATAATAATATGTAAATAAAACAAAAATAAGTTATAATGTAATAACTAGGATTATATTTTGATTGAGGAACTGACCAATGCTAGCAGACTCAGTGATCTTATAGGGGAGAAGAATAATTTAACCTTCCTCAGCAAATAGAAAACCATTAATCAAAAGGATAATCAAGACATGAAAATACTCAAAACACAGTAGTTGATATCCAAGTGCACATAGGTGAATTTTCTTGAATATAAACAGTACAAAATTCTATGAATCTAAGCAGAAAAGTGACTATTAAATTAATCTCTAAATTAGATTTTAAATGTGCTAAAACTAAGATGTGTTAGAAATGGGAGAATCTGAGGACATAAGAGACATAGTTCATGAACACATTTAATTCAATTTGTATATGCTAGGAATTAAAAATATGCTCAAAGCATCCCAGTGCATAATATCAAGTTCTCACACAATTCCTGATAGCAAGATAACAATGGCAAGTTTCTAACTCCTGTGAAATCCCTGTGGATTTGGTAGGAATTATTTTGATGTTTAAATCACATCTAGAATTAGCACGTAGTCTGCTCTAAAGCACACAGCTCTTATATTCTCATCATTTCTATATGTGTGCATGAATACGGATATGAAGGAATTGTCAAAGATGAGAGGCAGCACAAAAACTAAATTATATCATATTTTCTTCAAAATTAAATATTTCAATAATAAACTATTAATTCCTCCCCCTGAAAGCAATACTTGCCTATTACTCAAGAATTTGAAAATAAGAAATTTAGGAAAACTTCGTGAGATATCTGTTTAATTGGAATTCGGTTTCTCTAAGCATGGTATGCAGTCTTGGGCTAAGCAGTTAATAGAAGTGACAGCCCTTGGCCAATTTCACGGCTCCTTAATGCCCTCTCTCTTCTGACTTCCAGCACAGGTATTAGGATCTGGAAAACAGTATCTTCCCATGTCCAGAAAAAATGTGTCTATGAGTCAGTTCCCGTGTTCATGTTCACTGTGACTGCAGTAGAGTTTCATTTGTTCACACTAGGGACATTTCAGAATTGCCCTGCCTTTTCTAGCCAGCCACTCTGCCATCCGCTTTTGATTCAAGGTCAGAAAAAGCCAGCTAGATCATGAATAGAAACGGAGTGACTTTTTAATGTAATTTAAAATTTTTAACCTGAATGGTGGGTACTTGCCTGGATTATTACAGAGCTGAACTTGAAAGCTGCTACCTCAGCCACTGTCCTGGAGTCTGGGATATCCTCCCTTCACCTTCCTCTCATTTTCTCTGCAGTAATTACTCAGACGCTATCCCTGTCCTTGGTGTCTGCAGGATATCTGAGCTCTTTAAAGGCAGACCACCTCCAATTAGGGAACTCACTTTTCTTTTGTTAGCGCATCTCTTTGGGTGGTCCTAATCTTGAAGCCCTACCCACAGGTCCTTTTCCTTTTGTTTTTCTTCCCCTTTAACAAGACTTTCACTGGGGTCACACTGGCAAAAGCCTAGACAATCTTTTCAGACTTCCCAGCTCTGTTGTGCTAATTTGACACATTCTCTCCCTGTATAATAGTCTGTTGTGGTCCTGTTTTTCAATTAGAATTTTCTGATTAATTCTTCATGATTTAGAGCATCTTTATCTCTTCAAGGAATCTGATTCAGTTAACCTACCTCAACCTCAATTTTGTACACAACCTAAGTAATGTTTTCTTTATTTCTACCTTTTAACACAGTCATGCTTAGTTGATCTTTTCCTGGTAACCTTCAGAGAATTTAAAAGGAGGGTTTGGGTAAAACATTGTAAGAACAGAAAGCTAATTGGATTCTCAATAAAAAAAATTAATTGCCACATCCTACAACAATAAAGAGGTCAGAGAAATCTCTGATGTATTTTACCAGCGATGCATTTGCATTAGAAAAGATCAATAGAAGGTAATATAACAAATTAATTTAGAGAGGTAAAAAAAAAAAAAAATCAATTTGTTAACCCTTTCATCACCTCTATGTTTGGGTCACCTGCTGGTAGAAATAATGCCTCATTAAGTTAGTCTTATGCTTGCTTTGTATTCTATGGTTTCATAGAGTTCCTTGCAGTAACTATGAAGACAGGTTTCTGAACCTTTCATAGAACCGATCTGACAATTAATGGAGTTATTTTGTGTTTGTTTTGTGTGTGTGAGGGCCTGTCCCTACGCTTTTTATTTTCAATATTTTAATTTATCGTCATCCTGTAGTCATTCAACAATCTAGCACACAGTGATCCTAACACACATTACTGTCTTTTTCACCCTTTGAAATGCCAACATTTAGAAGACTGCATAATTCACTTTACATAACCTGGATTGCAGGATCCAGTGATGTCTCAAGAATAAACAGAAGAAAGAGTTTGGTAAAATATTGGTAATCAATTTCTTGTAAATTTTCCCTTCTGAAATTGATAGTCACTATTGCCTTGTGACACAATTTCCATCAGTGTTTACTGTTTACCCCAGCAATTCATACAAAAATAAATGTATACTTCAATTTAACAACACTGTATGTTGAAGCAGTTGAGAATTTTTCTTTAAAAGTTTGTACATCTTGTCCATGCCCTTCACAATTCTTGACACATTTGGAGTCAAAGAGTTAACTATTATATAATATGATTTGAAAATTGTACAGTGGAGACAACAAAGGAACTACTTGAATTAATAGTTTTTCTCTAATCACAAATTAAGATGTTTTTTGTTTTACATAAAATTGGTTTCCAAAATCATTTTTTATTTTGATATTTAAATTAAACTTAAAATTTTTTTCTGATTGTGGATATTACATATAAAAAAATCACAGATTTCTTTAACAATGTGCTAATCACAAGTCACCACAAATGTATGCTCTAAGTAACAAAAGTTTATATTTTGTCTTCCTGAGAACCAAAACTCTGGCAGGGATTCAATGTGGATCACATGTAATCAGGGCTGGTTCTTGCTGGGGACTCTTGTTATCTCTATCATCTCTTTCCCTTCTTGTGATTATACACGACTCCCCTAGATAATTTATAATGAAAATTGTGATGGCTATTCTTGTTTCTCAACTTGACTACATCTGGAATTAACTAAAACACAAATGAATGGACATGCCTTTAAGGGATTCTTTTTTCTTAATTAAATCATTTGAAGTGGGAAGAGTCATTTCTAATCCATATTTTTATGTTTGAAGTTAATCTTTTAATCCAGATCTTTTAAGAGGGGAAATTTTTCATTAATCTGGACCACACATTTTTTATAGAAGCCTGTATGAAGGACCTGGAAAAAAGAAATCCCCCCCCCCTGCCTGTTTGTTCTCACCATTACTAGCAAGTTCTTTCCTTCACTGACATTAAACTTACTTTTTTAGGATTCCAGTGTATACTGACAACCAGTTGAGGCATTCAGCTTCATGGACTAAATAACTACTGGATTTTGGACCTTCTGTGCATAGCCATACATTGTTGGGTTAGCTGAATCACAGCTTGTAACTCATTCTAATTCATATCTATCATATATATGTGCATTTTAATTCACATATATATGATAGAAGACAGATAGATAGATAGATAGATAGATAGATAGATAGATAGATAGATAGATGAATAGATAGATGGGATTTATTCTTTAAGTTGGTTCTGGTTAGCTGGGATTGAAGAGCCTGCTGTGATTAAAAAGATACTGGAACCAATAAGGTAAAATATTTGTTTTACTGGAACAATAGATGCTGATCAGTTAGAGCAGCTAGGAAATTAGCAGTTATTAAGAAGAGACCAAAATCACTGAGGTGGAATCTTCTGGGAAGTGTTTCTTTATAGTCCATACACAGTATCTTTGTTCTAGAGATGGCCAAGGCTGTAGCTTGTTCTGGTAGCCAAATTTGGTAGTGTAAGAGACACCAATATTGTACTGGTTCTGAACGTATGAAGAGATCATAAAAAGAAGCTGAGGTTTGGCACAGTGAGAGGCTAGGATAGGATAGGAAGCCTTAGTTTTAGTTGAAGCCCGACAATTGAAGAGAGAAGTTGAGACTTGGTCCCATGAAGAGAGCCTAGATACGGCTACTGGTGAAAATGCAGCCCAGTTGCTGCCGAAGATACTATCATTTTAAAGATGCCAGTAGCGAACGAAGACCACCAAGGATAGCAGGAAAAGTGGAGTGGAGCCTGCCGAAGACTGTAAGACAAACTGTGTGTACAGACAGCAAAATCAGAGAAGTGGATGCTAGAAGATTGTGAGTTAATCCTAGATGATTGAACATTGAGTTATTTACACTTTGGGAGTTTGATTTTGCTTTGTTCAGATTGTGATTGTATCCTGGTTCTTTTCTCTCTTGTAGTAAGAAAGCACTTAACTTATTTTTGAATTTACAGGATGGCACAGTTGAGAGACTTTGGACTTTTAAAGAGATTTTAGAATTTTACAAAGACTTTATATTTTAAAAGAGACTGGATTATAAAATTATTTTTAGAAGAATGCATTTTAAACTGTTTTTAAACTATGTGGGGTATTTCAATTTTGGAATGCTTATATTATTATATTAATACTCTTTTTTTTTTTTTTTTTTTTGAGACAGGGTTTCTCTGTGTAGCCCTGGCTGTCCTGGAACTCACTCTGTAGACCAGGCTGGCCTTGAACTCAGAAATCCGCCTGCCTCTGCCTCCCGAGTGCTGGGATTAAAAGCCTGTGCCACCACTGTATAGCTATATTAATACTCTTTTATGATCTTTAGGTAAAAAAAGGAAATGTAATGGCTCTACAATGTTTATTTGTCAGGTTGACAAGAAATCAACTGTGTGGGCTAATTTTGTAGAGAAATTTTAATCTATGGCTTCTCAGGGAAGGGATAACATCCCTTCTAGGATGTGATCCAGTTGGAACACAGATCTGGTTGGGATATAGACATACCATAGTACATCTTTAATATGTAATAGTGAAGGTAAGTTTAGTTTGTAGAAAAAAGAAGCTATGTTTGAAAGTGACATCTATGATTGTGGGAGTCGATGCTGCTGCTTAACTAGTCACACACAGTTAGCAGCAGAAAGAGCAAATGCATCACACTGTACTCAGCCTGCTTTCTTCACTCAGCCTAGACCCAAACCCAAGGAATGGTGCTGCCAAGACACCTTCCCACCTCAATGGCACACAGCATCAAGAAAGAAACCAATACAAACCAAAACCAAAGTACACAAGCTTTTCAGAAAACTGGACCACCAAACTTCCTTCAGTCCACAAGGAGGAGGCTTGAGGAATAAATGAGCAAGAAAGGCAGCTAGGAAATGCTCAGGCAGAAATCAAGGGTCAGGCCTGCTGTAATTCATCCTGTCCTGGGAGAGGACTATGATCCCTGCAGGCATCTAGACTGAAGTACTACTGGCTGCTGTGGAGGGTGACCTCTGTCTCTTCCCAGACTTCCTGGTTCATCAAAGCTGTGTCTTTACTGGCCTGGGAGGAAAGTTCCACCACCTGGCTGACAAGTCTGTGGACAGAGAAAGAGGAGAAATGTTCAACATCCTTAGTCATCAGGGAAATGCAAATCAAAACAACTCTGAGATTCCACCTCACACCAGTCAGAACGGCTAAGAGCAAAAACTCAGGTGACAGCAGATGCTGGCGAGGATGTGGAGAAAGAGGAACACTCCTCCACTGTTGGTGGGATTGCAAGCTGGTACAACCTCTCTGGAAATCAGTTTGGCGAACCCTCAGAAAAATGGACATAATACAACCTGAGGACCCAGCTATACCTCTCCTGGGCATATACCCAGAAGATGCTCCAAAATGTAATAAAAACACATGTTCCACTATGATCATAGCAGTCATATTTATAATAGCCAGAAGCTGGAAACAACCCAGATGTCCCTCAACAGAGGAATGGATACAGAAAATGTGATACATTTACACAATGGAATACTACTCAGCTATTAAAAACAATGACTTCGTGAAATTCGCAGGCAAAGGATAGAACTTGAAAATATCACCCTGAGTGAGGTAACTCAGTCACAAAAGAATGAACATGGTATATACTCACTGATAAGTGGATATTAGCCCAAAAGTTCGGAATACTCAAGTTTCACTTCATGGTAACCCTTGGACTGAGCATGAGGTCCCAGATGGAGGAGTGGGAGAAGGGACTGAAGGATCTGAGGGAGTTTGCAGCCCCACGGAGGGAGCAACAGTGTCAACTGGCCTGACTCCCAGGTGCTCCTGGAGAATGGACCACCAACCAAAGAATATACATGGAGTGACCCATGGTTCAGAGCATGTATGTGGCAGAGGAGGGCCTTGTTGGCCATCAGGGGGAGGAGAGGCCCTTGGGCCTGAGGGTGTTAGAGGGCCCAGTATAGGGGAATGACAAGATGGGAAGACTGGAGTGGGTAGGCGGGTGGGTGGATGGGGGAATACCCTCATAGAGACAGGGGGAGGGGAGAGGGAAAGTGGAGACCTGGAAAGGGGAAAACATTTGAAATGTAAATAAAGTATCAAAAAATTAAAATTTTTTTAAAAAAGAAAGTGACATCTAATTGAGGGCAGACAAAGTGATGAATCAGAGAAGGACTTGACAGAATCAGAGATAAGCTACAACCAACTCACACAAGAACAGCACTAAAAAAAGAGGCTACTTAAGAGGAGAGAGAGAGAGAGAGAGAAAGAGAGAGAGAGAGAGAGAGAGAGAGAGAGAGAGAGAGAGAGAGAGAGAGAGAGGCACAGACACAGACACAGACACAGATACAGAGAGATTGAAAGATTGAGAAAGGGTTTGTGGTGTGTATGCATGGCAGTTTTAAGGAGATAGCTTTATAGAGACAGATGGCAGAGGGAACAAGCTAGACATAGGTGAAGACAAAACAAGGTAGAGAATGAGAAAGAGCCAGAAGATCAGAACATATTGCCAAAGTTAGTATGAGTTCAACCAGAACGATTCAGTCAAAAGCCAAGAGAAGCCAGATTGAATCAGTTAGCTTCGAAGATTAGATTGTACAGAGGCTAGAAGCTTCCAGGCTTAGACCTAGTCACATTTAGAACACAGAAACATAGACTTAGATTCTTTAAAATCTACTTTATTTAGGACTCTTTGATGTTTCATCCTCCTCTCTAGTCCACCAACCAGAGGTAGGGGGAAAATGTTAATAGGAAAAAGATGTTGTGGACCTTTAAAAAGTAGTTCCTTGGGGCAATACCACTCTTTGTTGTCAGCATACCAGCAGTCCAGTTCAATAGCGAATATCACATAGGAATCAGTAGCAGTACTGTGATCCAACAGAAACATCAGGCCAACACCAATGGGAACAAGTCAGTGAAAGTGGCCAGAAACTCCCAGAATACCATGAGAAGTTTTCTGGTGCATTTCTCTCTACAAAGTAAAGACCAACACAAACCAGCAGAGGCCAACTAAGCAGTGCATGAATGGCATAGCCAGCAAGATTCTATTCTCACTATTTGTTGGGTTCCATTTATAGTTTTCCTAAACATCACTCACCCTCTCAGGTGTCTTTTTTCAGCAAACCATCACATGTCCTCTTACAAGACAGCTTCCAGAAAAATACCACTTGACACAAGTGAGTTCGTAAGGAAACCTGAAATTTCCACTTCAAGAAGCAAGCTGGGCTCAGCTTTTGTATGGCTCTCATCTCATCCCATCTTTTGAGGAAATAAAAGTGAAATTTATAAGTTATATACCAACTTAGCACATGTTAGAGTTTTCTGAAAAGATGAAACCTCAATTGAGAAAAATGCCTCCATAAGATCTGACTGTAAACCATTGTATTAATTATAGTGCTTGATGGGAAAGACCCAGACCATTATGGGTGGTGTCATGTCCGGGCTGATAATTCTGTGTTCTATATGAAACAGGCTGAGCAAACCATAGGGAGAAAGCCAGTAAGCAGCATTTTCCATGGCTATACATCAGCTCCTGTCTCCATGTTACTGCCATGTTTGAATTACTAACCACACTATTTTTGACGATGAACTGTTATATGGAAGTGGGAGTGCAATAAACCATTTTCTTCCCAAGTTGTTTTGCTCATGTTGTTTCATTACACAATAATAATGCTAACAAGATAGACACCATGGCCTTAAAATCATTAATCATTTCGTTGCCCCCTTCTCCTCCCCAAAATATCCTAACATTTTCAACCATCTATTAAAGTCGAGTAAGGGAAGGCGTTTTAAAGCACATATGGGCAAATTATCTTCAGGCATCTTTTCTATTGAGGTAAAAGGAACTGTACATATTTAATATATTGTAAGGATACAAAAATCATGCAAAAAAGACACCAGACTCAGATAGTATACAAATACAAAGAGCGTTTAGTCTGCAGAAGCATCCAGCATGTTGGGGTCAACCATTCGCCAAAATGATCCCAGGAAAAGGTACACAGGCTTCTCATAGGGGACCAAGGGAATTTAAAAGGATTATGTAATCTAAAATTCCATTTGTGGATGCTGGGGGATCACAGGTGTTCAATGGTCTGCATTCTTAGGTCATGAACTTTCAACCATGTGATGAAATAGGGCTGCCCAGCACAGATGACCCATCCTGAGATAAAATATTTCCCGATTTCTGTGGTTTTCTCCGTCCTGTTCTTTGGCAGAGGGTTTTATGATCTTTTCTGGATTCTAGGGTCTGTTCCTAGAGCTGGTGTCTTATGACCTTTTTTTTTTTTTTTTTCAAAATCAGGCCTGGTCTTTAAATGGAGGCAAACGGGGTTAGTGTTGCCCTTTAAATATTTAGTTTTGTAAGTTAAAATGCATGCAAACACCCATGATATCATAGCTACACTTGAAGTCTTAGATATAGCCAAACATTTCCACATTTCCTTGTGTTCTTTCTCCACATAATGGGAAAAGGCTGAAGAGAGTTTCTGCAGCCTTTAATGAAGGCTTCCTATTAGTGAAGTAGGAAGTTCCCAGTTTCTCCTCTTTCCTCTCTCTCTCTCTCTCTCTCTCTCTCTCTATCTACCTATCTATCTTTGTCTCTCTGTCTGTGTCTCTCTCTCTGCATGTGTACATGTATATGTGCGATTGGGTGGAATTGATTAAATGTTGACCATCTTGTTCTTTTGAGATGGTTTCTGTCACTTGCCCTGAACTCACCAAATATCCTGGCCTAAAAGCTTCAGTCTGTCTCCCCAGTGCTGGGATTACAAGTGTGTGGCACCGCACTCTTCCCCCCTCCTTCTCTTCCTTCTCTTCCTTCTGTTCTTCTTTTTCTGTGGATTATGAGGATCATGCTTGCAGAGCAAACACCTCACGTACTGACCTAATTTCCTGTTTCCTAACAGAAGGCATGACTACATGATCATAAAAATTATTTAAACAAAATGACAAACTCCTCAGACTATTGAGACAGACTGACGACGTGACAGGTTTCAAATTGTCAGTTCAGGAGATTAGGCCTAAAACACAGGCTTCAGGTAGCTAGTCAGAAACTGCCCTGCCATCAGAAACTGCCCCATCACAGGGCCTGACGCAAGAACAATGGGTCAGTAGTTTCCAGCCAGCATCCACTCCCCAGGAATGGAATGTTCATAGAGACAGAATAAGACAAACACCTACTCCAGGATTCCTCAGCAGCAGGTCCCAGCCACCACCAGTATTGGTTCTGGAATGCCTAGAGAAGAGTAAGACAAAGCCCACCTACCCCATAATTCCCTTAATGAGCTTTAATCAGGCCTGCATGCTCATTTAGTTGTCTCTCTAGCTTGCTAATGGGAGATCTTAACATGCTGGACATCTGCTGAATAAAAACCTCTGCATGTACATACCAGTTGAGTCCAGGTATTATTCTTTGGTGAATTATGAACCCATACAATAGAATTTCTTTAAAATTAAATATTATGAACCTTCTCTTTCCATGCTTCAGTGTGAACTGGGTTGGCTTTGTGCTGGCAACCACAGTTGCTATGAACTCATAATTGTTATAACCTGTCACATCCAAATGACATTATTTCTCAAAAATATGTCCTGACCACTGGATCTTAAAAATATTCCTGTCCATTCTTTATCAATGCTCTTTGAAACTTGGGCATGGATGTGCCAGGCTGGAACACAGATGTCTCCATTAAGACTGAATAATCCAAAGTCACTTCTTCTCTGTCCTTTGGCCAATTATGAAGCTCCCCAGTAACCATAACGTCTCAGATACTGAAGTTTGCCTGATGTCATTGAGAATTGAACTAATCTGTGTTTATAGTGATAATTATTGTGAATGAAAAAGTAATAGTAGTAGAGCTCACTGAGCACCAGAATGTACAATATTTTCTCTGTGAGTCATGTTGCTTTCATTTCTCTAAGTTATTGAATTTCTTGAATGTCTATATTTTTGTATTTCATCAAATTTGGAAAGGTTTTTGGCCAGTATTTCTTCACATGGTTTTTCTTCTTTTTCTTTTTCTCTTTAAAAATTTGAAACCCCAAGAATGTACCAATATTATATTGCATGCCTCACTGATATGCTAAGTTTCATTTTATCTTCATAGACTTTTTATCTATTCTATAGATTAATCTCCCAATATTCTAAATATAGTTTGGTGATCATTTCTGCTGCTTGCTTATATCTGTCTTTGAATTATCATGCGAATTATTTAATTTCATATACTATTCCTCTGTCAAAGTTCATTTTTTGGTTTATTGTTTTAGCTTTCTGTGTCTTTATTGACATTTGAATTTAGTTTTTATATTATTATACAGACTTCCTCTAGGTTTCCCTTTAGGGTCTTTAAAAGTCTTTGTCTAGTAGAACTACTATCAGGTCCAAAAATGTTCTGCTGATTTTCTTTCTTTCTTTTCTCTTCTTTCCCTTTCAATTGAATGGGCCAGCCTTTTGTTTCCTTCTATTCCATGTGAATTTCTGCTAATAATTATATACTTATGCATACTGATATAATTATTATATAATTGTTACTTTTTCCTTGGCTGAGAACTTTTGTTATAATTGTTTATATCTCTATGCCAAAGGCCAGTTTAAGATATAAATTCAAGCTCTTTCCATGACTTTTTCTGAGCTTGTCCCTTTCTGTGAATAAGCATTTTTTGTTGTGCCATACAAGCAGGCACTTTTGGATAGATTGATTTTCACTGTTTGACATCAAAAAGGGGGAAAGAAAAAGGGTGAATGATAGTTCAAGCATTGATTTTGCATTTCTTTCTTTCTTTTCTTTTTTTTAAAATTTATTGATCTGTTTTATGTATTTGAGTACACTGTCATTTATTTCAGACACACCAGAAGAGGGCATCAGATTTCATTACAAATGGTTGTGAGCTACCATATGGTTGCTGGGAATTGAACTCAGGACCTCTGGAAGAGCAGCCAGTGCTCTTAACCCCTGAGTCATCTCTTCAGCACTGTTTTCAATTTCTTATAAGGCACTTCATCTTCTAAATGAGGTCTGGTCTGAAGCTGTAAAGGACAATTCTAAAAACAATGAATTAGCAACAAATTTAACAATGATCCCAATTATGTTTCATGCATCTGATATCAGAAGTCAAAGTCAGCAGGCAGAATAGGCTCCTGATATCTGAAGGACAAATTCTATTCTCCCACCTCCTGACCTCATAAAGTAAGTGCAAAGTTCTTCATAAAGAAGTTTAAAGCTCTAGAAAACTTCAGTTCTAACGGCTTCTGCCAATGCGACTGTCATATCATAACTTCATATAGGGCCCCCTTTTCCTGTTCTGCCAACAGTTTCTAAAGTTTTTACACTATCCATTTTATTTTAAAAGTTTTCTCCATACTTAAAACTACTACAATTTATATAAACCTCAGCAAAACTAGACCACATATTGCTTTTCTAATATATTTACTTATACAATCCATATTATAAATAACATATATTTTATATATTTCCTAAATAAGATAATTTTAATATGTTATTTTGATTACCATTTTAAACTTGTACAATTCCTCAGTATTAGAGCAGTGGAGATGATCCATTGCTTACAGTCACTGTTGTGCGACTAAGAAGACAGAAGTTTGGATTTCTCGATCTGCTTGATGGACGTGGTAGCTCTTTAATAGCTGTAGCCTTGGAATGATTAGCAAAGACACATAAGGTAAGCTGATTATTAAGGCGAGCTGTACTAGCAACCTCTAGGTTTGATTTGAGAGATCCTACCTCAAAAAATAAGGACCAAGTATAATCTAATATGATTCCAGTTATCATCCTTAGGCCTCTCATTTATATTCAAACACATACATGCACAAAGACACACATGTATGTATCTTCACACATGAAAATGGGAATACACACAAACACACACACGCAAACACATGAAAAAAGAAAAATGGAAAAATGCTGAATATCTGAATATAACTACAATATTAATTTAGGGAATAAAGAGTAAAATTCATATATTCTGGTGGGAATGAGTCTAAATAAATTGAAGAATTATGTGAAATAACAAGAGACTTAGAAACATTGCTATACTCTATAATACTTTTGAAAAAATTCCTATGTGATGTGAATACAGTGGAGCATAAATCATACAGAGTCTATTTAGGCAGATATTTTAGTAACGGATGAAGAAACAGTGAGTCTGACAACGGTTCTCAAGTTAAATGTTTCTTCACACCTCAAAACGTAATAAAGTAAAATAAGCAGGTTTATCTTAATTTCTCTGTATATATAAGCTTTGACTTCTGCAGCAAATAAGTCTAAAAGAGTCAGGAGGCATGGAACTCTCCAAGAACTGAAGCTGAAAGAGGGTCACATGGTGTAAAATGAACACAAGTATAGTTTAGAAAACAGTGTGCTCATTATTCATGTATAAGTTTAGTTTTGCATAAAATGACACTAAGGTGAATAAAATTCACCTTCTTTTTTTTTTTTTAATTTTCTGATACTTTATTTACATTTCCAATGTTTCCCCCTTTCCAGGTCTCCTCTTTGGAAACCCCCTATCTCTTCCCCCTCCCCCGCTGCTGTGAGATTATTCCCCCTCCCACCCACCCACCCACTACCGTCTTCCCCCCTTGACATTCCCCTTTACTGGGGCCTCTAACACCCTCAGACCCAAGGACCTCTCCTTGCCCTGATGGCTAACAAGGCCCTCCTCTGCCACATATGTGGTCCAAACCATAGGTCCTTTGATGTCTATTCTTTAGTTGGTTGTCCAGCCTCTAGGAGCACCGGGAGGGGGGCAGTGGGGGTGGGAGAGGCCAGTTGACACTGTTGCTCCCTCCATGGGGCTGCAAGCTCCCTCAGTTCCTTCAGTCCCTTCTCCAACTCCTCCATCTAGGACCTCACTCTCAGACCAGCGGTTACTATAAAGTGAAACTTGGGTATTCCAGACTTTTGGGCTAATATCCACTTATCAGTGAGTACATACTATGTTTGTTCTTTTGTGACTGAGTTACCTCACTCAGGATGATATTTTCAAGTTCCATCCATTTGCCTGTGCATTTCATGAAGTCATTGTTTTTAATAGCTGAGTAGTACTCCATTGTGTAAATGTGCCACATTTTCTGTATCCATTCCTCTGCTGAGGGACATCTGGGTTGTTTCCAGCTTCTGGCTATTATAAATATGGCTGCTATGAACATAGTGGAGCATATACCCAGAAGATGCTCCAACATGCAATAAAGATTATATTTGTAATAGAAGTAATTCCATGCTTTCTTTGGGAGACTATTATAAAATATCAGGTGTGTACACAAAGCTTCTAGAAAATAAATTTTCATATAGAAATTTTCAAACTTTTAAGAATACCTCTGTTTTAGTTAGGATTGTGAACTGCTGTGAACAGAAACAATGACCTAGGCAACACTTATAAGTATGGCATTTAGGTTCTGTCTGTTATCATCAGTGCAGGAGCATGGCAGCATCCAGGCAGACACAGGACTGGAGGAGCTGAGAGCTCAACCTCTCGTTCTGAAGGCACATACCTGAAGACTGGCTTCCTGGCAACTCGGACAAGTTTATTAAAGCCTGCATCCTCAGGGACACACCAACTCCAACATGGCTACACCTCCCAATAGTGCTACTTCCTGGGCCATGTATATACAACAAAACATAACCTCCATATCTTATTAATAAAGACACATTTCATTTTCTCCATCTTGTGAAGATTTTTGTACCTTATTTCCTTATTAACATACAATAATACTATGTTTCACCTAGAGACATTCATTCTTTCTCTGCAGTTGATAGTTCTAATGACGTTTTGATCTTTAACCATATTTAGCTATCATTATTTTTAGAAAATGTATAGAATTCATCCTACAATATGCCCTTGTAATTGTAGGAATTGGTATACAATTGGTATATAATAAATATCATCCAATACCTGCCCACACAGTACAGCCTGTGTGCCTCCCAAGAGTAAAGACACAGGTGAGAATTTTGCCCAAATATCCGTGCCAGCTGGGACATCCATGGAGCCCAACTGATGCAGGACATACTCTGTCCCCCAGCTCCACATTTCTTCCCATTTGCTTCCCACCCAGGACAGATGAGCAGCCTGATACCTCCCCACACACTACAGTCTGTGTGCCTACTAGGAGGTCAGCAGGAACCAGGCTCACAGCGTCCCTGCCTCCCAGGAGGTCAACAGTAACCAGAGACACAAGAGGCCCACCCTAGCCAGAGACAGCAATGAATGCCTCAAAGGAGACTGGATATAACCCAGGCCACAGAGCTCTTCCTTCCTCCAAGGAGGCCTGCTAGAGTCAGAAAAACCCAGACCAGTTAACACCAGAGATAAACAGATGGCTAGAAGCAAGCACAAGATCATAAGCAATAGAACCCCATGCAATTTTTCACCACCAGAAGCAATTTCTTCCACCACAGCAAAGTCCTGGATACCCTAACATGCCTGAAAAGCAAGATTCTGACCTAAAATCTCATCTCATGAAGTTGATAGAGGCCTTTAAGGAGGATATAAAGAACTCACTTAACATAATACAGGAAAAAACAAGCAGACAGGAAGTCCTTAAAGAGGAAACAAAAAACCAAAAATCTCTTAAAGAAATACAGGAGAATACAATTAAGTAAGTGAAAGAATTGAACAAAGACTGCTCATGAACTAAAAATGGAAACAGAAACAATAACACACAAAGGGAGGCAACCCTGGAGATGAACAACCTAGAAAAGAGATCAGGAGCTACTGATGCACGCATCACCAACAGGATGCAAGAGATAGAAGAGAGAATTTTAGATGTAGAAGATACCATAGAAAATATTGACACATCTGTCAAAGAAAATACAAAGTATGAAAAGCTCCTAACTCAAAATAACCAGGAAATTCCTGACACAATGAAAAGCTCCAACCTAAGAATAATAGAAATAGAAGAGGGTGAAGAATCCTAGCTCAAAGGGCCAGAAAACATCTTTAATAAAACCATAGAAGAAAATCAAGAATTCATGTACATACCTAACTATAATAAAAGCAATATATAGCAAATGAGCAGCCAACATAAATTTAAATGGAGAGAAACTAGAAGTAATCCTACTAAAATCTGGGAAAAGACAAGGCTGCCCACTCTCTCCCTATCTATTTGATATAGTACTGGAATTTCTAGCTAGAGCAATTAGACAATGAAAGGAGATCAAAGGGAAAGTAACTGAAAGGGAAGAAGTCAAAATATCAGTTTTTGTAGACAATATGATAGATTTTATTATATAAAATTAACTAAAACAAATAGGTAGCCTTCCTTTATATAAATGACAAACAGGCTGAGAAAGAAATTAAGAAATAGCACCTTTCACAATAACCACAAATAATATAAAATATCTTGGTAAATTCTTATTAAGTCAGTTAAAGACCTGTACAACAACTTCAAATCCCTGGAAAAAGAAAGTGAAGAAGACCTCAGAAGATGGAAAGACTGTCCATACTCATAACTGGTAGGAGTAACATAGAGAAAATGGCCATCTTATCAAAAAAAATCTACAAATTCATTGCAATTGTCATCCAAACTCCAACACAATTATTTACATCATGGAAAGAGCAATTCTCAACTTCATATGGAAAAACAAAAACCCAGGATAACCAAAATAATTCTCAACATAAAAGAACTTCCTGGAGAATCAGCATCTCTGACCTTAGGGTGTAGTACAAAGCAATAGTGATAAAACAAACAAACAAACAAACAAACAAACAAACAAAACAACCAAAAAACCAAAAAACAAAACTGCATGGAATGGCTACAAAGACACACAAGCCAATCAATGAAATAGAATCAAAGACCCAGAAGTAAACCCACATACCTATGGACACTTGATCTTTGACAATGAATCAAAAAACATACAGTGGAATAAAGAAAGCATTCTCAATAAATAGTTATGGTGTAACTGATGGTCTGTATGTAGAAAAATGAAGATTGATCCGTATTTATCACCTTCCACAAAGCTCATCAAGTCCAAGTGAATCAAAGACCTCAATGTAAATCCAGAGACACTGAATCTAACGGAAGAGTGATTCCCTCATTGGCACAGAGGGAAATTTCCTGAGCAGAACACCAATGACTCAAGTTCTAAGATCAACAATCAATAAGTGGGATCTCATGAAACTGAAAAACGAAAGACATTGTCAGTAGGATAAATCAGTTACCTACAGACTGGGAAAAAAATATCTTCACTAACCCTACATCTGATGGAGGGTTAATACCCAAAATATATTAAGAATACAAGAAATTAACCTCCAAAATACCAAATAGCCAAATTTTAAAAATGGGGTACAGAGCTAAACAGAGAATTCACAACAGAGGAATCTCGAATGACTGAGAAACACTGAAAGAAATTTTCAAAGCCCTTAGTCATCAGAGAAATGCAAATCAAAACAACCTTAAGATTCCACCTCACACCAATCAGAATGGCTAAGATCAAAAACTCAAGTGACAAAATGTGCTGGTGAGAATATGTAGAAAGATGAACACTCCCTCATTGCTGATAGGATTGCAAACTAGTACAAGCATTCTGTAAATTAATCTAGGGTTTCCTCAAAAAATTGGAAACAGTTCTACCTGAAGACCCAGCTATACCACTGTTGGTCATATACCCAAAAGATGGCTCATCATACCAGAAGGGCACATGCTCCACCATGTTCATAGCAGCCTTGTTTGTAATAGCCAGAAGCTGGAAAGAACCCTGATGTCCCTAAACAGAAGGGATACAGAAAATGTAGCTCATTTACACAATGGAATTCTACTCAGCTATTAAAACGAGGACTTCATGAATTTTGTAGGCAAATGGATAGACCTAAGAAATATCATCCTGAGTGAGATAACTCAGACCCAAAAGGAAATGCATAGTATGTAGTCACTGATAAGTGGTTATTAGACAAAATGTACAAATATTTAGGATACAACCTATAGACCTTAAGAGGTGTAACAAGCATAAAGTCCCATGTGAAGATGCTTCAATCGCACTTGGAAGAGGGAAAGAATTTTTCATGGGAGGCAGAAGGAAGAAGGGACCTGGGTGGAAGAGGGGAAGGGAAAGGGAAAGGGGGACACACAATCAGGTATGGAGGAAAGGGAGACAGGAGAGAAGCCCAAAGGGTCAGAACAATGAATGGAAATAGGCAGCGTCTGGGGCTGGGAGATGGGGGGACCCTCTGGAAAGTACTCGAGATCCAGGATTTAAGAGACTCTCAGGACTCAATGGAGGTGATCTTATCTCAAATGCCCAACAAAGAGTCCACCCCCAGTAGATAGACAGGGCCTCAACTGGAGGGACTGGGTTACCAAGCCACAGTCAAAATTTCTGGCCCAGAATTGTTCCTGTCTAAAAGAACTGCAGGGACAAAAGTGGAGAAGAGGCTCAGGGAAAGGCAGTCCAATGACCGACCTAATTTGGGATCGATCTCATGGGTGGCTCCAAGGCCTGACACTATTACTGATGTTATGATATGCTTACAGACAGGAGCCTGGCATGGCTGCTCTCTGAGAGTCCCTACAAGTAACTGACTGAGACAGAAGGACATACTTGCATCCAACCATTGGACTGAAGTCGGGGATCCCTATAGGTGAATTGGGGGAAGGATTGAAGAAACTGAAGGGGAGAGCAACCTGAGAGTAATATCAGCAGTCTCAACTAACCCAGACTCCAAGGAGCTTCCAGAGACTGAACCACCAACAGGGGCATACAAAGGGCCGGTTTGAGGCCCCTGTCACACATGTCAGCTTGGCCTGGCCTCTGTGGGAGATGTGCTTAATCCAGAGACTTGAGGCCCTAGGGAAGGGAGAGACTTGATGGGGGAAGCACTCTCTCTGAGAAAAGAGGGAGGATGAATGGAATGAGGAACTATAGATGGGGGAACTGAGGTGGGGCAGTGACTGGAATGTAAATAAAGAAAAAAAAATCCTCAAAGATGACCGAAATGTAAAATTTACCACTCATCATCATATTCCTATAAATTCTTCTAAATATGAGGATGTTATCCCATGCTAATTTTTGAGTAATTGTGATCATTGCTCCAATACTTATATGTACTGTTTCAATTTAATAAATGTTATGCATGACAACCAGTGCTCCCTATGAATAAGCAGTTTGTTCAAATCAACATTTTATAACTGGTTTGCAAAGTCCAACCAATACATACTGACTGATGTAAATAAATAAGTTCCTCACTTGTCATCAAGCCTGATTAACAGGAAAGTGAAACACAATAGAAATAGATTCCATTTTCACAATGAAACCAAGATTTCACTTGGCTGCATCCCCCAGATGCATTCTAATTCTTCAGTTTATAAATTTCAGTTTGTCAGATGCAAATTAAATCACCAAACCACCATCCCAATTAAGAATATAATTTTGCAGATATAAAACTCATGTTTCCATGTTTGTTTGACAGTAACTAAAATAATAAAATGAACATTTTAATCACTAAACAATCAAAAATGTTTTTTCCTTTATGATTCTGGGCTAGTAAATTTAAAATTTAAACACTGAGGAGGATAATATCATCATCCATTGTACTGTAAGTCCATTTATAGGGCATACAGGACCATGTTTGCTGTTATTCCAATATATACTTTTAAATATTTAAATGCTATTTCATCTGTTCTTTGAAATTTAATACATGCCCACAATCTATTTTGATCACATCTACTTCCCTCCAACATGGGACAGGACTTACCAAACTGCCTCCTTCCTGATGCCTTATTCTCTGTTTTTTATTATCATTAACTTTCTGAGCCCAATCCCTACTCAACATATGTGTATGTTACCTTTGAGAAAAAGCTAACACAATAACAGCCAGATTTCAGAAGGAAAGTGACTCTCCTGGTTCAACAGCCATCGATTGCCAATGGCTTCTATGCTTCTGGTGGTGGAGCCAAGGAGCTCCCTTACCCCTGCACCAAACTGGAGGTTTCATTGGCTTGAACTTGTGTATGTCTTATGCAGATAACCACAGCTGCTAAGCCAGCTCTCTATCCTCCATATAACCTTTTAAAGCAAGAGCTACACCCAGAAAACAGCATTTTCGGTATTCCTCTCCTTTCTGTGACTCTGCCATTCTTTCAACCTCCTCTGTCACAATGTTATCTGAGCCTTGGGTGTGGGCACAGTTAACACTTTACTCATTTTTGTATTCACCACAATTTAAAGGCTTTATTCTGATGTACTCTTTCTAATCATTATCATGATGATTAGATGATCAGAAAGCCTTAGTCTGAGATTCAAACTTTTCAGGGTACTGAGCTCTTTTGAGACTCCCTTCATTATTTTTTTAAAGAAAAGGAATTGTAGTATCTAGTCCATTAAGTCTATGTAGTAACACCTTACTCCTTCTTCATTGTTGGGGACAAAATCCTAACATCAACTCTTGGACTATGACTGAGAGACATCTCTAGATCCCTGAAGTTTTAAATTTTTTAATATGTTTTTAATTGAAATCAAATTACATCCTACTCTCCCTCCCTTTGCTCTAGCTGCCCTCTGAAGTCCTCCCTCTCACCCTTCCTATGTCCCAGCTCTTGATTTTGATAATCTTTCCTTGTATTATTATTATTACATACATATAGGATGACAGGGCAGAAAACTACTTGTTAATTCAGTTTTGTTAATTCAAATGCATGTTAGTCATGATTCTGGAAAGGAATAAAATAATGTTCCTAACTTGAAAAATTGGAAATGTGTAATAGAATGAATGCTTAGAAAAAAAGATGTAAATAGAAATATTGAGACAAAACCAGAATTGTGCGAATTCCTTGGGAGTAAGAGCTACAGAACCATTGCCATCCCAAAGCCTAAAAAAACCACTGGGCAAAAATAGAAAGCCTGAAAACTATGACGTATACAAAATATGTGATACATAGGACAGAGACAGCCTCAGGATAGGCAGAAAGGGACATAGAAGATGAATGACCTAAGATCAGACTTTTGTCATTTTTCCAAATCTCTCATTGACCAACAGTCAGAGGTCAAGAATGCAATTGCAGCCCTATGCAGAGGTCAGTCTCTTAGGGACAGGGTAAGGTAAAGAATGATACAGAAGGAGACATAGAAAACAATCAGGACAGAGGCCTCTACAAAGAGGTGACATTTAATCTAAAAACCACACTACCAGCAGAAAATGTGCTTAGAGCAATCTGAGAGTAAGAAGATCTGAATTATTGACCAAGAAATGATACATAGTGTTCTATATTTCTACCTACACTAAGATAAAAGTTAAACATCCAAACTTAACTTGCATGTCAAAGTGTCAGTGTGTCATGTTTCTAAATGATGTAATGAAGGAAGTATGGACATTTTATAATATATGACTAAATACTTAAAGGAAAAAAAAATTGAGAACTCCTTCCCCGTCCCTGTTTTTTATGAATAGGATGCCCAAAGGCAGACAAGTTGACTCTTTTATAACATCTAAAGACAGTATAATTTCAATCATAAATCTATCCTGAATCTTGTAGAATAAGAAAAAGCCCAAGGAACATTGTGGTATCAGATAAGCACTGACCCCCACATACACTTGAACTGTTATGGTAGACACACAGCCTTTTGTTGACATGGCTATAAAAATAATTGTTTCATGGGGAAACAAAAAGAGGTATCCTATAAAGAGAGATCTTGTACTGCACTGGAAATAAATAGACTCACTGAAAGAAATATCATTATACTATGAAGTATGAAAGTCTGATCAAGAGGATTTTATAGCTACATTGTCAGTCAATCAGAACTTGAATTATGTGATAACCCTAAGACAACCAAAAAATTATTTACAGGCATAGTAAGATGTATGTTTATTAAAACTCTCTTTTATGTATTATGTCAATAATATATCACAGAAAAAGAGAAGTCAAACTAAGGCCAGGTTGCATGCAGAAGGGAAGCAGCACTTTTTCCAGAGCTGACAAAAATCAAAACAAAACAAAACAAACAAAACAAATAAGCAAAAAACACACTTTTGCTTTTACCAAGTGATTATTCTTTCAGTCAGTTTTAAAGCTACAATAATATATTGTCACCGTCTTATAGTCTTGTGTATTATGGGAAGAGCTGGTTCCTGGAGGAAGATGTTGCATGATGTTTATATTTGACTGAATTTAAATAGTTTGAAGGCTGGCCTCCTATATTTATTTGATTGTCCATTTCATACACTCGGGGACATTTTTTTTTAAAACTAAAGAGATTGGAAAGTATACATGAGAAAACGAAAATAGGCCATGGTGATCTGATAGAATGTACCTCCTTCTTAGCACCTCATGGTACCTTCTCCAAAACTGACCATATAATCAGTCACAAAACAGGCCTCAACAGATACAAGAAGATTGAAATAATCCCATGTATCCTATCAGATCACCATGGCCTACAGCTAGTCTTCAAAAACAGCATAAACAACAGAAAGCCCACATACATGTTGAAACTGAACAACTCTCTGCTCAATGATAACTTGGGCAGGGAAGAAATAAAGAAACAATTAAAGACTCCTGGAATTTAATGAAAATGTTCATATATCATACCCGTACTTATGGGGCACAATGAAAGCGCGGCTAAGAGGAAAATTCATAGCACTAAGTGTCCTGGTAAAAAGCTGGAGGGATCTTACACTAACAACTTAATAGCACACCTGAGAGATCTAGAACAAAAAGAAGCAAACTCAACCAAGAGGAGTGAATGGCAGGAAATAGTCAAAGTCAGGGCAAAATCAACCAAATAGAAACAAAGAGAACAATACACAGAGTCAACAAAACCAAAAGCTGGTTCTTTGAGAGAATCAACAAGATAAATAAACCCCTAGCCAAACTAAGGAAAGGGCCCAGAAGCAGTATCCAAATTAACAAAATCAGAAATGAAAAAGAAACATCACAACAAAAACAGAGGAAATTCAAAACATCAGATCATACTACAAAAGCCTATACTCTACAAAACTGGAAAATCTAGATGAAATGGATGGTTTTCTAGACAGATACCACACACCAAAATTAAATCAAGAGCAGGTAAACAATCTAAACAGGCCCATATCCCATAAAGAAATAGAAGTCATTAAAACCTTCCAACCAAAATAAATAAATAAAAATTTTTAAAAAGCCCAGAGTCAGATGGATTTAGTGCAGAATTCTACAAGATCTTCAACAAAGGCCTGATACAAATATTCCTCAATCTGTTCAATAAAATACAAACCAAAGGAACATGACCTAACTCGTTCTATGAAGTCATAATTACTCTAATACCTAAAACACGCAAGGACACAACCAAAAATGAGAATTTCATACCAATCTTGCTTATGATTATTGACATAAAAATACTCAATAAAATTCTTGCAAACTGAATCCATGAACACTTCAAGACCATCATTCACCACGATCAAGTAGCTTTTATCCTAGAGATGCAAGGTTAGTTCAATATATGAAAATCCAATAATTTAATCCTCTATATAAACAAACTCAAAGGAAAAAAAATCACATGATCATCTCCTTAGATGCAGAAGAAGCATTTGACAAAATACAACACCTCTTCGTGTTAAAAATATTGGAGAGATCAGAAATTCAAGGCCCATATCTAAACATCATAAAAGCAATTTACTGCAAACCAACAGCAAATAGCAAACTAAATGGAGATATACTTGAAGCAATCCCACTAAAATCGGACAGAAGACAAGGATGCACGATCTCCCCATATCTACTCAATATAGTACTCGAAGTACTAGCTAGAACAATAAGACAACAAAAAGAGATCACAGGGATACAAATTAGAAAAGAAGAAATAAAGGTATCACTATTTGCAGATGATATGATAACATATATAACCCTCAAAACTCTACCAGTAAACGTCTCCAGCTAATTAACAACTTCAGCAAAGTGACCAGATACAAAATTAAGTCAAATAAATCAGTAGCCTTCTTTAAACAAATGATAAACAGGCTGAGAAAGGAATTAGGGAAACAACTCCTTTCACAATAGCCACAAATAATATAAAATGTATTGGGGTAACTCTAACCAAACAAATGAAAGATCTGTATGACAATAGCTTCAAGTCGCTCAAGAAAAAAAATCGAAGATCTCAGAAAGTAGAGAGATATCCCATACTCATAGATTGGCAGAATTAACATAGTAAAAATGGCCATCCTACCAAAGGCAATCTACATATTCAATGCAATCCCCATCAAAATCACAGCACAATTCTTCAGAGGACATGGAAAAAGCAATTCTCAAATTCATCTGGAAAGGCAAAAAACCTATAATAGAGAAAACAATTCATAACAATAAATGAACAGCTGGATGAATCACCAATCCTGCCCTCAAACTTTACTATAGAGCAATAGTGATTAAAAACTGCATGGTATTGGTACAGAGAAAATCAGGTTCATCAATGGATTAGATTGAAGATCCAGAAATAAAACCACACAAGTATGGGCACTTGATGTTTGACAAAGAAGCCAAACATAAACAATAGAAAAAAGAAAGCATCATCAACAAATGGTGGTGGTGTAACTGGCTGTCTGCATGAAGAAAAATGAAGCTAGACTCATATTTGTCAACTTGCACAAAGCTAAAGCACAAGTAAATCAAGGACCTCAACATAAAACCAGATACACTTAATCTAATAGAAGAGAAAGTAGGAAAGGGCTTTGAACTCATTGGCACAGGGGAAAAGTTCTTAAACAGAATTCCAATAGCACATGCTCTAAGATCAAGAATTGATAAATGGGACCTCATGAAACTGAAAAGCTTCTGTAAGGCAAAGAACATAGCCAATAAGTCAGATTGGCAACCTGCAGATTGGGAAAAAAATATTCACTAACCCAACATCTGATAGAGGGCAAATATCCAAACTATTTGAAGAACTTAAGAAGCTAACTACCAAAGAAACCAAATAACCTAATTAAAAAATGGGATATAAAACTAAACTGGGGCAGGGATTGTTCAATACCTGGAAATCCATCACTGTAATCTACTACATAAACAAACTCAAAGAAAAAAACCACATGGTCATTTCATTAGATGCTGAAAAAGCATTTGACAAAATTCAACATCCCTTCATGATAAAAGTCTTGGAAAGATCAGGAATTCAAAGCCCATAC
>CM052719.1:45151860-45193635 GCA_028551405.1 Uromys caudimaculatus
TTCTTATTTACCTCAATTGCTCTGGTATTACAGATGTGTGTTACCCAGCCTGGCTTTACATGGATTCTAGATATTGAGCTCAGGTCCTTGTGTGCTAAGTTTTTATATAGAGCTATCTACTTAACAACTTTATTTTAATTTTTCTTTCTGTTTAACTATTTGATTGTTGGTTCTTTTTTTTTTTTTTTTTTTTTTTTTTGAATTTCATTCCTTTTTTCGGACAATAGGGGAAGAAACAGCTGAGACTCACAACTCAAAAATGGTTGTGATAAAATATGCCTGTAATCTCAGTACACTGCTGGTGAACAGAGAAAGTTTGTGATTCAGAGACCAGCCTGGACTATGTATAAACCCTATCTCAAAAAACAAATAGCAGTAAGAACCAAAACAAACAAAACATACACAAGGCAACAATAACAAAATCCTTGAGTGGGTATTTTATATTTTGTAGTTTCTGGAAGAAAAAATTTCTGAGGTCAAATTTTCTTTTGATCAAGTTCAGTTAAAATAGTCTATACACTCATAAAAAGAGCCATTTGAGAGAGAGACAGAAAGAGAGAGAGAGAAAGAGAAGAGGAGAGAGAGGAAGAGAGAGAGAGAGAGAGAGAGAGAGACAAAGAGAGAGAGAAGGTGAGCTTTCTACTGACCTACATGGCAAGACATGCCATGAGCACAATAATTGCAGAAATATTATGGTAATGATCAGGGATATTCTGTTTATATTTAAGATCTACGCCACAAGAGAATATGCATGTCTGGTATTGTAATTCTGGCCAAGAACCCATTAGTACTTGCTTCATGAAATCTGTAAGATTTATGATATTTTGCCATTCACCCAAATTACCATGGACATCAAAAGCACTGTTGGGGGCAGCAATACCCAAGATTTTAAATTATCCTACAGAGAAACAGCAATAATATAGCATAGATGTGGCATAAAAACAATTACACTGACCAATAAGGTAGAACTGAGGTCCCAGATATAAGACCACACTTGTACAGCCACCTAGCTTTTGACAGATAGTCCAAATGTACACATTGGAGAAAAGATAAAGACATTGACAAATGATACTGGTCAATCATAGCAAGAAGAATAAAACTAGGCTATCACCTCTGAGAACTCAACTGGAAAACAGACCAAGGACTTAACATGAGATGTGATCCCTTGAATACCATAAATGAGAAAATGAGTTTAGGTTCCAACTTATTGTCACAGGAAAAAAAAAAACTTTTAAACTGGTCTTTAAAGGACATTAAAAATTAGAACCAAGTCACTCAGTCATTAAGAAAAACTGTAGAATGGGAACTCATGAAAAAAAAAATCCATGAAAACAAACATTCAATTTCAATTTGTCTATTTGAGTTAAGAGTACCTCCCTTAAATGACTATTTCTAGTTCTATCTATCTAATTTATCTTCTGAATAATGTATTGTATATATATATACCACATTTTGATTATCCACATATCAATTTAAGAGAATATCTAGGCTATTTCAATTTTATGTCCTTTACTCAGCAACAAAAATGAATGAGAAATTATCTCTCTGGTAGAGTCCTGTGGATAGAACAAGCTTTAAGCAAGGGTGTTGAGGAATAATAGATAAGATAGGGAACAGGAAAAAGTTAAGTCAAACTTAGGATGCTTAACTGTGTCTCAAGAAATCACATGGAAGCCTATTACTTTGTAAAGTAATTAATTATTTATTAAAAAGGAAATCCCAATGAATGATTGGCCAGGACACCTTCAAAAGCCTTCAAGACTCTATAGATTACAGGCATTGTCATTGGTTGCTCACCAGGCTGGATGGATGGAAAGTCCCTATTTCAAAAATAGCACTGACTTGGTCTGGTGGTTTGAGTGAGAATGGCCCCCACAGATCCATATGTTTGAGTGCTAGGCCATAGGTAGCAGAACTTTGGGGAAGTATTAAGAGGTGTGCCTTAGGTGGAATAAGTGAGGTTTTGTTGGAGGAGGTATGTCCTTGAGGGTGGCCTTTGAAGTTTCAGAAGCTCACATCAGACCGCATTCCCTTTCTGCATCCTATCTACAGATCAGGATGTAAAGCTCACATCTGCTTCTACAGTTCCATGTCTACCTGCTTCCCACCACAATGATCAGGGACTATCCATCTAGAATTGCAAACAAGTCCCAAGTTAAATGTTTTTTCCTTATAAGAGTTGACTTGGTCAAGGCATCTCTTCATAGAAATAGAATAGTAACTAAGCTGTTTGTGTATAGGATTTTAATCTACCAACATGGCTGCTCTAGCAAGGGATCACATCCAAAGATATGATTGGCTGAAATACACACACCCACCTTTAGTACACACCTTTAATACATTAAAATAAAGGTAAAGTTAGTTTGTAGAAAAAAAGCAGTCATGTTTGAAAGTGATGTTCAATTGAGGGGAAGACAAAGTAATGAATCAGAGAAAGATTTGACAAAATTAATCAGATAGGATATACTCAACTCACATGAGAACAGCAGAGGAAGAGAGACTACTTTAAGAGCAGAGAGAAAGAACAAAAAGGATGATAGTACGTGTGGTGGGTGGTGGGTATGTATGACAGTTTTACAGAGAAAGGTTACAACAAGAATACGCTAGACACATGTGAAGACAGACATAGCCAGGCAATGAGAAGGAGTCAGAAGATTAGGACATATTGCTAAAGTTAGTATGTAACCAGACAGAAAAAATCCATCTGAAGCTGAGATAAAACAGATTGAATTGGTAAGTTTTGAAGATTCGCTTGTATGGAAACTAGAAATTTCCAGGTCTAGGACTAGAAATACCTAGAACAGAGAAGGAAATGCTCTAGGCTCAGCCCAAGCCATGTATTCACATAGTTTGGGTGTGGCTCACATCTCATCACTTCATCTGGGGAAAAAAAGTGACATTTGTGTATTTAATTATAGATACAGAGAAATTTAGTTGAAAATGGGCTTGAAACTTCCTCCCAAGTGGCTTGTTCTGCGACTTGCTATGTAGATGTCTGGGAAACAAAATTGAACAATTATCTTCCTGAGCTTAGAACTTTCATGCTATAGTATCCACAATCCAGGTGAAGGGTAGCTTGCTCGTATACTAGTGGCATAGCTATTATAAAGTTATTTAACTACTTTTTAAAAACTAATTTATTTATTAATTAATTAATTTACTTATGTATATTCCAAGTACTGCCCCCCTTCCTTGTCTCCCTGCACTGAGATACTTTCCCCATCTCAAAGGCTTTGTGAAATGACTTTTCTGGAATTAAGGAAGTAAACATAATTTTTGTTTGTTTTGCTTTGTTTTTGTTTGTTCATATGGTGGGTTACATATTTTTATTTATTTATTTATTTATTTATTTATATCACAAACACTGGTCTTCTCCTAGTCCTACCCGCACAGAATTCCTCCTCCCATTCCCCCTCCCCCTCTCCTCTGAAAGGGTGGGGCCCTCTGGGTATCCCCCCATCCTGATACATCAAGTCTCTGCAGGGTTAGGAAAATCATCTCCCATTTAAGCAAGATAGGGCAACTAGCTCTGTTGGGAAATGGATTCATAGTCAGTCAACAGCTTTAGGGACAGCCCCTGCTCCAATTGTTGGGGGACCCACATGGAGCTTGAGCTGCATGTCTGCTACATATATGCCAGGAAGCTTATTCCAGCCCTTGCATGTCCTTTGGTTGGTGCCTCAGTTTCTGTGAGCTCCCAGAGATCCAGATTATTTGACTCTGTTGGTGCTCCTGTGGGGTTCCCATTTCCTTCAGTGCCTTCAATCCTTCCCCTAACTCTTCCATGAAAGTCCCCAACCTCTGTCCAGGGTTTGGCTGTAGATATCTGCATCCTCTTCAATAAGCAGCTGGATAGAGCCTCACAGAGGACAGTAATGTTAGGCTCTTGTCTACAAGTATAACAGAGTGATACTTTGACTTCTTCATTTCCAATTTATAAGCCATGCATCTCCTTTTGATATCTTACTGAACTAACTAGAATGCCAAGTATTATGTTGAATAGATAGGGAAAGAGTAGGCAGCCTTGTCTTGTCCCTGATTTTAGTGAGATTGCTTCAAATTTCTCTCCACTTAATTTGATGTTGGCTATTGGCTTTCTGTATGTTACTTTTATTATGTTTAGTTATATGCCTTGAATCCCTGATCTCTACAAGACTTTTAACATGAGTTGAAGGCTTTTTCAGCACTTAATCAGATGATCCTGTAATGTTTTTCTTTCAGTTTGTTTATATAGTAGATGACATTGATGGATTTTAGTATATTGAGCCACTCCTGCATGAATGGTCAGTGATGTTTTTGATGTGTTCTTGGATACAGTTTGCAAGAATTTTATTGAGTATTTTTGCATGGATGTCTATAAGTGAAACTGAAGTTCTCTTTCTTTGTTGAGTCCTTGTGTAACTTAGGTGTCAGGGTAATTGTGGCCTCATAGAATGAATTAGGTGGTGTTCCTCTGTTTCTATTTTTTGGAGTCCTGTTATTAGTTCTCTGAAAATCTGGTAGATTCAGCCCTAAAACCATTTATCCCTGGGCTTTTTTTGGTTGGGAGACTTTTAATGAATGCTTGTATTTTCTTAGGGGTTATGGGACTATTCAGATAGTTTACCTGATATTGATTTAACTTTGGTAAGTAGAATATGTCTAGAAAATCAACAATTTCTTTTAGAATTTTCAGTTTCATGGAAACTGAAACAGGCTTTTGAAGACCTAATGATTTTTTTTATTTCCTCAGTTTCTGTTGTTATGCCTTCCTTTTCATTTTTGATTCCATTAAATTGTCATTTTGGTTAGTTTGCCTAAGAGTTTGTCTATCTTGTTGATTTTTTGCAAAGAACCAGCTCTCGTTTTGTTGATTGTTTTTATATTCCTATTCTTTCTAGTTGATTGACTTTAGCACTGAGTTTCCTGCTATTTACTTTTGGGTATGTTTGCTTCTTTTTTGTTCTAGAGATTTCATGTGTGCTGTTAAGTTGCTAGTGTGAGAGCTCTCCAATTTCTTTATGAACTCACTTAGTGCTATGAATTTTCTTCTTATTACTACTTTCATTGTGTACCATACATTTGGGTATGTTATGCTTTCATTTTCTTTGAATTCTAGAAATTCTTTAATTTTTTTCTTTATTTCTTCCACAATGAAGGCATCATTGAGTAGAGTGTTGATTAGTTTCCATGAAAATATGGGTTTTCTATTGTTTCTGTTTGCTGAGTCCAGCCTTAATCCATGGTGATCTGATAGAATGCATGAGGTCATTTCACTTTTCTTGTATATGTTGAGATTTGCTTTGTGTCAATTATATATTCTAGTTTGGAAATGTTCCAGGAGATTCTGAGAAAAATGTATATTCTTTTGTTTTCGGGTGAAAGTTTCTATAGATATCTCTTAAATCCATTTGGTTCTTAACATCTGTTTCATTGTTTCTCTCTTATGTTTCTGTTTTGATGACTTGTCCATTATTGTGTGTGGTTCTAAGTATGATTTGAGCTTTAGAAAAGTTTCTGTATGAATGTGGGTACCCTTGCATTTAGAGCATAGATGTTGAGAATTGTGATGTCATTTGCTGTATTTTTTCTTTGATGTGTATGAAGTATTCTTCCCTGTCTCTTTTGATGTTGGTTAAAAGTCCATTTTATTAGACATTAGAAGGGCTACTCCAGCTTGTTTCTTGGGTCTGTTATTGTTGAAAATCCTTTCCCAGTCTTTTGACCTAAGGTACTGTCTATCTTTGTTGCTGAGATATGTTTCTTGTATGCCTTCTTTTAGGTATCTAGTCTGTCAGCCTATGTGTTTTTATTGGTGAGTTGAGCACACTGATCTTGCAAGATGATCAATCATTGTTAGTTCCAGTTATTTTGATGTTGGAGGTATTACTATTTGTGTGTGTGTGTGTGTGTGTGTGTGTGTGTGTGTGTGTATGTGTGTGATTCTCTTTTTGTTTAGTTGTGAGATTATTAATTTCTTGTGTTTTCTTGGTTGTTACCCCCCTTGTGTTGAAATTTTTCTTCTAGTATCCTCTGTAGGGCTGGATTAGTAGAAAGATATTGTTTAAATTTGGTTTTGTGAGAGCATACATGGAATACCTTGTTTCTCCTTCTATGATGATTGAAAGTTTTGCTGGGTAAAATAGTTTGGGCAAGCTTCTGTGTTCTCTTATGGTTTGAAAGACAAATATTTTTATGGGATCTGGCTTTTAGAGTCTCTTTTGAAATGTCAGATGTAATTGTGATAAGTCTGCTTTTATATGTCATTTGGCCTTTTCCCTTGCAGCTTTTAATATTATTTAATTGCACTGTATATTTAATGTTTTAATTATTATGAGGTGAAAAGATTTTCTTTTCTGGTACAATCTATTTGGTTTGCTATGAGCTTCATGTATGTTTATAGTCATCTCTTTTTTTGTTTTAGGTTAGGGAATTTTTATTCTATGATTTTTCTGAAGATGTTTTGTAACACTGTATACTGGGAATCTTCATGCTCTTTTATTCCTATTATTCTTAGGTTTGATCTTTTTATTGTGTTCTGAATTTCCTGGATGTTTTGAGTTAGGAACTTTTTACATCGGCATTTTTTCCAACCTATGTATCAATTTCTTCTATGGTATCTTGTATGCCTGAGACGCTCTCTTCCATGTGTTTTGTATACTTTTTGTTATGCTTGCATCTGTAGTTCTGGTTTTCTTTCCTAGATTTTTCATGTCCAGGGATGCCTGCATTTGTGTTGTTTTATTGCTTTTACTTCCATATTTATGTCTTGGATTGCTTTATTAATTTCCTCTATCTATTCAATTTGTGTTTTTCTGTATTTCTTTAAGGGAACTATTTATGTCCTCTTTAAGGGCCTCTATCATCTTCATGAGATGCGATTTAAGTTCACAGTCTTGCTCTTCATGTCATTTAACATATTTAGGGCTTGTGGTAGTAGGAGACGGTGTCATATTTCATTGGCTTATATTGATTATATTCTTGTGCTTGCCTTTTGCCATCTGATTTTCCTGGTATTGCTTGGCTTGGTTATCCTGCATTGGAGCAAGCCTCAAGGGAGGCAGTTGGACCTGTGTGTCTCAGGTTAGAGCTCCCCTTCTAGGAGGCAGGGAAAAATGTGGGGTCAGGGGTGAAGAGGTGATCTGTGGCTGAAGGTAGAAGTGCAGACCAGAAGAAAGATGGGGTTTTAATCATCCAACTACTTTTTCTTATTGGATCTAAGGCAAGCTCCATATGAGAAAAAAATGTTCATGGTCGAAGAACGATGGCTGAAGAGATCATATGCCTGTTGTGCTTCCATGCTTCCTGCCTCTGCACCTGTAAGCCAGTCACAATTAAATATTTCCTGTGTAAGATTTGCCTTGGTCATAGTGTCTCTTCATAACAATAAAATCCTAACTATGACACTTATCTTAAATATTGTGTTTATACTTATGTAGTACTGTCCTCAGTCCTGGTAAAAGAAGAGTCTCTTTGTGTTGTATAAAGGTTAATACAGATGCATGATTGGTAAAAGTGCTAAGAGCAAATGTTTTCAGCATTAAACTGGAATCTCATATCATCTGTGTAAAGGTTCAGGCTAGATCACAACTGGTAATAAATTTGAGTAAATTATAGATTTATGTGGAAAAATAAATCCTGAATCATGTGTCATGGTAATTAATCAATATACATAACGGAATTCACTGAACAAAAGTTTTAAATGTATCTTATGCTTAACAGACCCATATTATATGATCCATAGTTAGAAAATTAGTCTATTGGAATATTATAAAGAAAATGAATTATGTAGTATGTGTAGTAAATAACTATTAAAATAGTTACTTAAAATATTTATGATTAGAGGAAACATTTACATAGGAAAATGAAATTTGAACATATATAATGAAGCATGCTAGCGGAACTCCCTGTGATTAAAATGGAACATTGGATTTTTTAATATATGAAGAAGGTCAAACATGTAAGTGAACACAAAGACCTTGAAATCCAAAGAAAGTCTCCAATCGAATCAGCAAGAGAGATAAAAAGAGAAAACCATCGAGAAAAGAATAGCAGCTGATTATGTGTGGATTGAAGCCAACTGTTCTAACAGATGTAATGTTAATTTCAAGAGGAGAGCAAATAAAAATATCCACAAAAAACTGTTCAGCATCTGAGACAAATTCTAAGTATGCATGCCCAGAAATTGTAACTGGCAACAGAATTTAAGTCTTCAAAACTACACCAAGCTACAGCAGAGTCACACTGGTAAAAAAATAAGTGTTAAAGAGGAAACCTTAAAGACAGACGGGCTAGACACAGTAAGGATCTTGAAGGAGAAAAACCTTAAGGATGATGCTACAAAGTCATAAGAAAATAAGGCAATATAAAAGTAGTGAGTTAATAAACATCTTCAAGGAGCAAAGGCAAGAATAGAGGCAAAAAAAAAAAAAAATCAAACAAGGCTATACAACACAGAAAATAAAGCTTTTTGAAATACAAACAGAACTCTTCAAACAGAAGCTGAGAGAATTTGTATTCAACGTTTCTGTGATATTTAAAACCACCTAAATCTGTAAGCAATAATAAGATGAATGTAAAATTCAATAGTAAAGATAAAATCAATCTGGAAATGTATCTTAATTCAAAGTAACCCAGAGAAGAGTAATAAAGGAATAAAACTACAGAAAATTAGAAAACAAATCAATAGTTGACTGGCTGGCCATCTTAGTTACTTTTCTGTTGTTGTGAAGAGACCGAATGTCCAAAGGAGCTTATACAAGACAACATTTGATAAGGGGCTTTGTTAGATCAAGAGGGTGAGTCTATGATCAACATGACAAGGAGCCTGGCAGAGGATAGACAAGAATAGAGATGGAGCATTAGCTGAGAGGCTCCATGTGAGCAACAAACATCTGGTACAGACAGGAAAACTGGGCTTGACGTGTGATTTTGAGATTTTACAGCCCACCTCCACTGACACACCTCCTCCAACAAGGTCACATTCCCTGGTACTTCCTAAACAGTTCCACCAACTAGTAGCCAAGCATTCAAATATATGAACCTATAGGTTCATGTATTCTCATTCTCATTTAGACAAACACTATTACTATATTATTTTAGAAAAATTGGGTATTACATAAAGAATATTGCTTAGTGTATCAAAGAGTGTCAACCAATGAAAGGGTGTCAATTTTTGGAGACAGATTAGCAATCCTTATACATTTTGTTTCAGCATTTTACAACACAAGAAGCAAAACTGCTAAAATGCAGGTTTTGAAAAATATATAATGTATAATAATGAAACTAGTGATTTATAATTATGATAGTATGTGAATGTCACAGATATCTAGCTATAATAAGAAGCAAAACACAATAAGTACATATAAAGCAGTATCATTCACATAAAGTTGAATAACAAGACAAATATAACATATATTGTTTTAAACTTTTAAACTTTTAAAATCTAATGCAGGTGTGCAGGTACCAGAGTACGTGTGTGGAGATCAGATTACAGCTATAATTTGCATCATCAATTCTGTCCTACCATATTGGTTCTGTGGATCAAATCATCAAGTTGTCAGTCTTGTTGGCAAGTACCCTTACCAACTGTGACATTCCACTGGACCATAATCTATATTCTTAGTGCCCAAGACTGTGGGAACAAACCTGGCATGGTGGAAAGAAACCCCACATGTCCGTCCAGGGAGTTGCGGCTCTGGGTGGGACAGGAGACACGCAGGAAGTGGCCTCGCATCTTCCTACACAGTCTGAAGGGTAGGTGGGGGCTGTGGGAAGCCTTTGTGGGCCCTACTCATGGGTGGGGGAGGGGGCCATTCTCAGGGAACGTGTGGCAGCCATCTCCGTGGGTTATTTAGCCAGGGGCACCTCAGTCGCCGCAGGGTGCTGCAGACTTGGTTTTGGCGGCTTGGGACACCAGGTTAGCTGCTTAGGCTTGGGTGAATGGGTACCTTCTGGGAGCTCTGGGAAGTCCTCGGTGAGAAATTAGACAAGGCTCCTTAATCAAGGGCTGGATCCCTTGCTTCCCATGGCAGGTCCAGATGAAGAGACAGTCCATAATTCTAAGATGTTTATTTTCATTGTGGAAAGTGGCGTGGATGGAATTATACCCCCCAATCTCTGGGATGGGCAAGGCAGATATAGTAACTGGGAAGGGGCGTGGCTAAGTCTCCAGATGTCTCACTAACCTGGCGATGGCTTTTAGACTGCATGGCCACACCTCTACCTTTGGCGGGGCTTGGGCTCATGACCATGCCTCTACCCCAGGAGGGTCTGGGGACGTGACTCTTTTTTATGTGACCAAATGTCACAGACCTATAGAGAGATGTAGCCATGTGTTAGAAGCTGTATTCTAGGAGCGTAGGCAAACAGCTGCCATCCCTTGTAGGCTGAGGACAACCCATTGGGCCTGCAACGTTCAAACCTTAGCTCAACCAGAAACACAGACTTCCAATCACATCACTGCCCGACACAAGACAGTGATTTCCTGTGGAGATTTAACATCTCAAAAGCAAAAACTGAGACATGTAAATGTATTCCTTATATGGTATTGATGACTACCTTCTTGATAGAGGTTTTGATGAACCCACACATTAAGTACCTGAAAATATTTTAATTATGTATAAGTTCTCTGTGTGAATTAAACCAACAAATTTTAATACAATTGAAGAAAGTAAATATAATGGGATATGGCACTAAAAGCTACCAATAGAGATTCTGATGTACATTTTTAAACATATGTATTTGTATATCTGTGTCTGTATGTATATGTTGGAAGAGCCACAAAACTAGTGTCCTGATAAAAAGGCAGGAAATATCAGAACAATTAAATGGCAGCCCTATTTATTTAATTAAAGTTTGAAGGAAATGAAAATGAAGTGCCAGAAATGGCTTTTCCTTTTATGTATATACATATGTGTAAAATACATTTTAACACATTTCTCTTCAGGATTAAAAAGTGTGTTTGCAGACAGCTTGGTAACGTTTCTGGCTTGGATATTTAAACTTGCATATGTTATACAATATGTACAAAATTATGCCTTTGTTTTTCAAACAGATACAATGCAAATGCCAGGATCAGCAGTCAAGATTTTTTTGTGATATTAATCAACATTGTATTTTTTATAGGGATGATACAGTTTTGTGATATAACATTTTAAATTAGCCATTCATTTGGATTTATACAATTTTAAAGACATATGTATTATTTTTTATTTTATTTGTATGTATGAGTACCTGCATATATATGTATCTTCCACTTGCATAGTACATATAAGCCATAAAAGTGTATTTAAACTCCAGGAACTGGAACCTAGAAGCAGTTGTGAGCAGCCAGATGTGACTGGATAGTGACAAACCTGAATCTTCTGTAAGAGCAAGAGTGCTTAACTTCTTAGCCACATCTCCAGACCCATAAAACAAAGAGAAAGAAATGTATTCTGTGTTACACACAAAAAGTTGGCATTCTTAAAATAATGTAACTTCAATAGTCTGATTTCTATATTATGATATCTCCCTGCTGAGTTCAGTATCTAATGCTAAAAAATATGTCCTTTCTTTGGATCTTACAAGTTGTCAATAAATGATAGATAGAGATAGAATGTCCAGAAATAGACATAGATACAGATACATATATTGATATAGATTTAATCATCCTTCACAAAGCCATTGAAAATTTTTGTTTACTTTAAAAATGGGAAAATTTTACTAAATAGGAAATGCTGATTAGTCAAGTTTCCATTTTTTCAATTTGATATGTCAATGATAAATATCTTTTATGCTTTTCTCCATACTCAGTTTTATTTTTTAGTTATTTTCAAATAACTAGAAATAGTTTAATTCAAAATACACAATATAATTATTCACTAATTCATTTTAAGTTGTTCATTCTCTTAACACGCAGATACCCTCTATTTACTTTTTACCTCCTAACCAGAATTTCCCCTCCCTCCTCTCCTCCCAGTCCCTAGCTGCCACCTTGCCTATCCATCACCCATGTCCATGCCTCATCTGTTTCTCTTGAGGAATGGGTAGGCCTCCCATGGATATCAAACAGCTATGGCATATCAAGCTGCAGTAAGACTAGACACCTCCTCTCCTATTAAGGCTAGCCTAGGCAATCCTATAAGACAAATGGGTCTCAAAGGCAGGAAACAACATTGTATTGTTTTTAAGGATGATATAGTTTTGGGATATAGCATTTTAAATTAATCATTTATTAGGATTTATACAATTTTAAAGACATATGTATTATTCTTTTTATTTTATTTGTATGTGTGAGTACCTGCATGTATATGTATCTTCTACCTGAAACCATAAGAATATAATTAAACCCTAGGAACTGGAGCCTAGAAGCAGTTGTGAGCAACCCCTGCTCCCAGTATTAGAAGTCTCAAAAGAAGACCAAGATAGTAACTGAAGAGAGGATCTAAGTCAGTCCCATAATGCTCCTGGTTGGTGGTTCAATCTCTGTGAGCTACTACAAGCCCAGGTTAGTTGATTGTTTAGGTGTTCTTGTGGTGTCCTTGACCCCTCTGGTTCCTGCAATTCTTCTTTCCTGTCTTCTGTAGAATTCCTCAAGCCCCACCTAATATTTGGTTGTGTGGCTTTATGTCAGTTTCCATCAATTGCTGGGTGAAGCCTCTCTGAAGACAATTGGGCAAAGCACCAATCTATGACTATAACAGAATATCCTTAGGAATTATTTAACTATTTTTTCTTTATTCTTACAAAACTTGTTTTCATAAACATACATATATACATATACATAATTTATACCTTAAATATATAGAGTATGTATATACACAATGTATATGGCACTTAAACTTTGCATAAGCATGTATAATATAGAATATACAGCATATAGATTTTGATCATATAGAAATAAATAATTTGTTACAAAATGAACCAAAAATCTCTGTAAGCTCTTAAATTGATCATTTTTTATGATTAGTAGATGAAAATTAACATACATATTAATGTATTTCTATGCATGTACATATCAGCATCATATCTATATAGCATTTAAATATTATTTAGCGAAAGAGACACAATATGTACACAGGTTGATAGATGATATATATATATATATATATGAATGGCTAGATAGATGCTCAGTAATTATAGATAGATACATACATAAATAGATAGATGATAGGTAGATTTATAGATAGATAGATACATAGATAGATATATAGATACATAAGTAGATAGATACATAGATTGAGACATAGATACATAGATGCATAGATATAGATTACAGACAGATTAAGTAATTATTTGATTAGTGTGACAGGTCAACAATGTCATGTGGTTCTATGTTCATTTCTAGCATCATAATAATAATACCCTAAAAAAAAAAAGCAAGGTAGGGGAAACGGTTTCTTTTAACTCACCCTTGCAGGTTATATATTGGAGTGAAATCACAGAAACAATTGGAAGTCCCACCTTATTCACAATCAAAATCAGAAAGAAATTAATTCATGGTGCTTAGCTAGCTTTCTTCTCTCTGAAAGCCAAGGACCTAAAATTAGGAAATGTTACCACCCAATTTCAGGTTGAGTCTTCCTTAATCAATTAAGGCAATCCAATTAATCATATACAAACATGCTTACAGACCAACTTGATCTAGAAAACTCTTTACCAAAATCCTCTTTCCAGGGGATTCTAGGTTGTCAAATATATAGTCCAGAATATCCATTCTGAACTCAGAAGTCTTGAATTTAATTTGCCTTTGTCTGCAAACTGAGGTTTCCCAAGACACAGCAACAGAGCTAATTTTGCACCTTTACATATGAGAAACAATATGAAAACTTTTCTGGCCTTACACCAGAGCAGATACATCATTTTAATTAACATGGCTTACTATCAAATTACGACACAAAGTAGATGACTTTGTAGCTACTGGTTTAGGTTACTCATTGGTCATTATATTGATCCAAGTCATTTCATCTCCATAATTAAGGAAAAGAGAGGGGCTTACTTATGTATGTTGAATGAGTGATGAATATTCTCATGAAATTTTCACTGGCAAGAGTATACAAACTTAAATTACAATTTCCAATGTCTAAAAAATTATACACACACACACACACACACACACACACACACACACACACACTAAATGTCACTGTGAGAGTAAATTTGGTTTTAATGGCAATGAATGAAAAATAAAATAATTCATTCCATGCCATGAGACACTAGCTAATGTTGACTACATTGAAGAATGTCAGATTCCCACTATAGACTACAGACTTGAGCTAGCCTAATATTGAGGAGCAAAGAACAAAGAAAGTACCAGTCTATGAAAGTCACTGTATCAAAGACATACGACTCCTCCATGAGTGTTGGCAGTAGCTATACTTAAGTCTGACTTGGGAATTTCACCAAAGGAAAGAGAAGAAGGTCTCAAATGAGAGAGTGAGAACTGATGGGAACCACTTGTAGAAAGATATGAATCTCTTTCAAGGGAAGCACAGATAAGACATGTCTAGAGATGAAGTGAGCTTTTGGGAATCAAAACCTCCTCTCCAGAGTCCATTTAAATAACTTCTAAGCTCAGAAACTGTAGATGGTAGTGTGTGAACATGTCACCCGACAGGACCTTACTGGATTTCTTGCTTCTACACTACCACTTTTACCCAAGCCCTTCTGAAATGGGACTTTACAAACCAGGAAAAAAGAGAAAGGAACAGATAAAAGAAGAAAGACAATTTCCTGTTTTGTCACTGTAGGCAGACAATCCAGAGCAAGCCTGCTCTGTAAGTAAAATTGAAATCTGAGTGTGTGGATTAGAAGTTACTAGAAGACTTTGGTGAACTGACATGACTAGAAAATTTATTGAGGATAGGACAGGAAAAACAAAACCAGCTCTTGTATGAAGATCAGCAACCAAGTCCTGATGCTTCCTCTTGTGATTCATACACAACATCACACTAGAAGTATTAAACAAAATAATTACACAGTAAAGAAATCCCATGCAGATGTTCTAGAAAGGGAAAAGTGAAATAATCCTGTTCATAGACCATTTTAAGTGACAAATGATTATATTATTCATTATTTATACATCTGTATATGTTTTTCACAAACTAATGTGCAATCATGTTAAACTTTATTACTACATTTCTTATTCCATAAATATAAATATTAGATTTATTTATATTTGTGTTCTGAATTTTGTATTTTCAAAAAATATACTTTCTTTAGGGCAGAATTAAATACCATCACAAGAAAAATTTACCATTATAGTGCTTAAAGGACTAAAATGATTGCATAAAACTATGTATACAATTAATTTTAAATTAGATCATTTCAAAACTGGAAAATGTACATTAAGTCATCTCTTGTTATTTTATTAGTCTTATGTATGATTCGTTTACTATTTATGAGGGTATTTGTATTGCCTGATTTTGTTATGTTGGGCTATTGAATTTAATATACTGAATAAAATTAAATTATTGTATTAATCTTTAATAATATTGAATGTAAAAAGTCAAAAATAGTTCTTGCTGCTTATCATGGCAGTCATACCATACATTAAGAAATAAATCTCCATGTCTATATCCAAAATCTTTCAGCTTTTTGTGAGATTGTAAAAAAATACCAGAACTATTCCCTTTTCCTACATTATTATAATGATCTTTAATGTGTAAGTCCACACTAAAATGACTCTGAAAATGTTTGCCAGATTGTCTGTTGAGAAATAGATGCAAGAATGCTAAAATACTCTAACGAAATTTTTCCAAATTCGACTTTCAGGCAATCTGCTAAATACATAGTGCAAAGGACTGACAGACATGTAGGAAGATGTGAGAAAAACAGACAAAAAGTCTCCTTGGACTGGATACATTCCATAGCTATAACCCAGGGCACAATTGTCTACTATCTTATGCTGAAAAAACATTAAACTAATTTTCAAAACTATGACCCAGAGGACAGAAATATAACTTGATTTCAGTTGCATTTTATTAAGAAAAGAAATGTTAAGTTTTATAATATCATAAAACATAAGATAATCTTCATATCTAACTAAATGTTAGACTCTAGCAAACATGAAAATTAATTACTGGGGAAAGGTCACTCTCCAGTGATATTCACAGAAATCAGTAACAAGGCCTATTTCCCAAGAATGAGAAGCAATCCTCCTGAGTTTTCACATTCACACTTATGATAATAATAATAATAAGTATTATTATTATTATAATGATAATAATAATTATTATATATACACATATATATTTGGAACTAGAATTTTGTCTGAAACATAGGCCTTAAATAATTGAACTTTTTGCATTTAAACACCAAAATTAAATATGAAGATACTAGTGTGTATATTTTCCTGCTTTCTGAATTTGGCGTAAACTTTCTTTGATCAAATTTTGTTAAAATTATACATTCTGGAATGTCTCAGCCACATTTGCCTTTGTAGAATTTTTTCTCTATAAACCTTCAATTTTATTTATTTTATGGTATTTCATATTAAAGGTCATAAATTTCCACATATAAATAATAACACAATGTATAATATGTAATAAATATAACATGTATATGATAGTTTGTATATATCTTTCAATAAAATGAACTGCTGGAAAAATATTCAAGTTAATCGATATTTTGCTTTATTCATGCTATGAATGACATGTTTTTAGTCATTATTTTGAAGAAACATGAACATAAAACAAATGTGTAATATGGAAGTAGTTTTAAAGTAGTAAAGGCAAGTAAACAGAAGATGAAGTAATTTTGAACTCTTTACAATGTATGTAGATACTAATGTTGGGCCAAAGTTTATGCTCAACTGAGAAGTGATGTAAGCATTTTGCTTTGCTTAAGCTATATTAAAGCATTAGTAACTCAAGCATCATTAACAAATATATAATTTAAAAGAATCAGAAGTTGTTTCCTGTACATCTAGGAAGTGATTCATAGTACATAAAGATGTAAGATGTAAGCAATGTATTAGGAAATGATACAGTCCTTTGTATGAAGGAGTGAAAGCTGCACACATTTCATGAATTACAAAGAGTCACCAATTTCAGCATGCGCATACCTTAGTACACCAGTAACATTTGGGACATAATCTAGGTTTTTATAGACTTAACCGAAAGATTTTCTTTTACTTTTTGATATTTATTTTGGAAAATATTTGTATTTATAATGTGTGTCTGTGTATTTGTGTCTGTGTGCTGTCTGTCTGTGTGTGTCTCTGTAAATATGTCTCTGTGTGTGTTTATGTCAGTGCATGCCATGTGTTTGGGATGTTGTTTGAAGCCTGAAGTGGATGTGAAATTACCTGAAGCTAGAATTACAGGTAGTCAAAGCCCCCCTGCATGGGTTCCAGAAATCAAACTCATGATGTCACCAAGAACAAGAAGCGTTCTTTACAAATCGAGTCATTTCTCTAGCTAATTGCTTTCTTCTATATCACATATTGTATTTGATAAGAAAATAGAGTAAGTATTCTTGGATGGAAAACTCTGAATGTCATAGTTTAAATGTTAACTAATTTCAGGAACTCTGGTGTCTTTTGACACTAGTAATTAAAATCGAGTGTTATCTCCTAACAAGAAACATACTACCAGTAATACCCTAGTCTCTTGATATCAAGAATGCCCCATGTTTGACCTTCATTCTTTATTTGGACTCTAACAATATTCCTGCCTTCACTTTTTCTTGCAGGCTTCTCTGCCACATCAAAATACATTCGGCTCTCCACTTCTCCCACAACAACTTAGTGTATTGTTTTGGTTCTATTTGTTCTGAGTTATTGTTACAAATAACAATTCTGGTTTCTTTATTTTCACGACTTACCTTAATGTTTCTTAGGTTCTGGGGCAGTCATCAGAAAATGTCAATAATGAAGCTAAAAGAACTTTTCTTCATGACTGACAGACACTTTCAGTTGGTGTAGTATTTAGGCTGCAAATTTTACTTTGCGATTTTAAAAAATGTTTCTTTACTGTCTTCTCCACTGACAAAAGGTCAAAAGTTAATATTTTTGTTCTGTCCTATACTGTGGATTTTCAATAACAATGCTTATCATTCATTGTCGTTTTTTCAGTCCTTTAGCTGTGTCTCTGTGCAATCTTCAGCACATTCTTACTTAGTTTTCACGGAACTTTCCCTACGTGTGGGTAAGACTGACAACTGGTTCTCTAATCTCCTTTCTTCTTTCCCTACTCACCATTCATCCTTTAATCCATCTTGAGTTTATTTACAGACATGGTGAGAAATAGGTTGTAATTGTCTGTGTATGGAAATGCAGATTTCCAAGCCCTCTTTATTAAAGTAACTATCTTTTTCCAGTATGTGCTTGGCATATTTTTTAAGACTCAGTTGGTTAGGAAAGCATGTGACTATCCATTAAAACTCCTTTTCCTTTTCTTTTTCTTTTCTTTTTCTTTTTTCATTTTGTTGAAAAGAGATTCTTCTCTCACACAATGTATCTTAATCACCCGTTCCCTTTCCTCACTCCCCCAGCTCCTCCCTGCACCTCCCTTCTCCTGGGCATCCCCTCGCCATTTATTGCCCATCAAAAGAGAGCAGGCCTCCAAGAGACAATGACCAAAGAAGACCATGGAAAATATCGTAAATCAAGGCAAAAGGCCTCACAGCAAAGTGCTACAAGGCCACATAACAGGAGGAAAAGAATCCAAAGTGCAAGCAGACGGGTCAGAGAAACACTCACTCCCACACTTAGCACTGCAAAACAAACAGACAAACAAACACCACCAAACTAATAGCCACAACATATATACAAGGGGCCTTGGTGCAGACCTATACAAGTCCTGTGCTTGCTACTTTATTCTTTTTGAGTCCGAAGTGTCCTGCTTAGCTGATTCTCCTAGTATCCTCCATCTCCTTCCTACAATCTCTCTCCTCTACCCACACTGCACCTCCACCTTCTTCTGAGTGATTGCCAAGGGGAGGGACATAATAGAGACTTTCAAGTTCAACTCCACTACAAATGTCTTGCTGTAGACCTCTGCATCTACTCTCATCTCCTGCCAAAGCAAGTCTCTCTGATAAAGACTGTACAAGGTCACAATCTATGACTATAGCAAAGTATCATTAGGAATCATGTCATTAATTTTTTGATAGTCCTGTTTGGCTCTACCCTAGATGTCTAGATTGTCCACACTCTGGTTCCCGGCTACCCAAGATGTATTGAGTATGAGCTCCCTCTCTGGGGAGGGCTTCATGTTAATTCAGAGATTAGTTGGGAACTCCAATAAGTTCCGTACCACTGTTATCGCACCATATCTTGCAGATAGGATAGATTTTTGGTCAAAGGTTTTTGTGGCTGTGATTGTCTTCATCCACATTTTTCTTTTGGCAGCCTGCAAAATACCTTCCTGACTCAAAGAGATTAGAATTTAGGGGTGAGGGCTCCAAGTCACACTGTCAGTTTGTACAAACAACCCTCTGTCCTAGTATCAGCCTGGTTGTTTAGAGATTTCACAGGGAAGTTAGAGTTACCTCAGGCAAAAACTAAAGGAAGCTAACCTAGTTTCTTAACTGGAAGCCTTGTCTGGTTGCAATGATGTCCTCCTGAGACTCTTCACCCTCCATTTCTAGGCGTCCTCATGAGGATTATCCCCATAGATTCCAGAAAGTTTTCACTACAGCAGGTTTCCACATCACTATCCAAGTGACCCCCAATCCCAGCCATCTCTCCCCACGTTCACTTCCTCAATTACATCTATCTCCCTGACATACCTGATTTTTCCTCCCTCTGTCCTCACTGGACCTCAGTCCACCAAAAAATATGGTTTTTATTTTCCTTAGAAGAGAGTTCCATATCCTCCCCTTGAGTCCTCCTTGTTACTTATCTTCTCTGGGTCTACGGAATATAGATTGGTTATAATTTACTTAATGTCTAGTATCTGCTTGTGGGTCTGAGTTCTGCCTTGGGCAGACAAACACAGGGAGGCTAAGCTACATTCCATCCTTGAAGCGATGGGGTGCCAGGCTCAGGGAACACTGATACTTCTCAAGGGATGTGGAAGTAGCTAAAGATGGGGACTCCAGCCCAGGTGAGAAGCATCGCAGCCTGAGTCTGGGGTTCCCATACTCCTAGGCACACTTCTGGGAATCACAAGGAATTGGGAATGGACCCCTGGCCATCAATGAGTCCTGGGCAGGGGAATCAGGCTTAGCTGAGCTCAGAGGTGAGTGTCCGGTTCACAGAGGAGCCTTTTGTGGGAGACTTAGGCAGCAAAGCTGGATAACAAAGCAGTGGTTATTGATGAGAGAGACAGTACTTGCTTGTCCAAACTGTTTATTCATAGTGGAAAACGTACTCAGGGTGGACCAGAGATCAAATACCTTTTGAAGAAGGGAATGTCTAGAAAGGGAAGCTTATTGTCTCAACCCTCCAGGCCCATTTTGTTAGCACACAGATCTCAAGACTCTATGTTTTGTGACCAGTTGCGATGGTCTTCTTAGTGGGGTATTGGGATCATGTGCTTCAGGACAAGAACCTGGTTGGGAGCAGATTCAAAAGCCTACCATTCTCTATAATGAAATTTGCTGGTGTTCCTCAATCTTCTTGACCTTTCTAGTTTTTCTGCCTCGGGGCATGGTTCCACTTCCCCCACGTCCACTTATAAGTGAAAGCATACTCTATTTGTCATACCTTACCTAGGGTGATTTTTTTTCTAGTTCTATCCATTTGCCTGAAAATTTCATAATGTATTTATTTTTAACAGAATAATATTCCATTGTATAAATGTATCCCATTTTCTTTTTCCATTCTTCAGTTGAGGTGCATCTTGATGGTTTCCTGGTTTTAGTTCTTATCAATAAAACCACAATAAACATAACTGGCCAGAATCCTTGTGGTAGAATGGAGTACCCTTTGGGTACATGCTCAAGAGTTGTATAGCTTCAGGGAGATCAATTTTCATTTTTCTGAGAAAGTGCCATATTGACAGCCATAGTGATTGTACAAGTTTGTACTTTCATCAGCAGTGAAAGAGTCCTCCCCTTGCTCAACATTCTGACCAGCATGAGATGTCACTTGTGCTATTGATCTTAGATACTCTGCCAGGTATAAGTTGGAATTGCAAAATAGTTTTCATTTGCATTTCCCTCATGGCTAAGGATACTGAGCATTTCTTTGTTTCTCAGCCCTTTTTAGATTCCTCTGTTGAGAATCCACTGCTTTTATCTGTATCCCATTTTAAATTAGATTACTTGTTTTAATATCTCATTTCTTGAGTTCTATTTATATTTTGCATATTTGTTCTCTATTGGATGAGGAGTTGACAGAAATCTTTTCCCATTCTATATTCTACCAATTTGTCGCATAGATGTCCTTTAACTTACAGAAGCATTTCAGTTTCATGAGTTCCCACATATTAATTGTTGGTCCTAGGCCCTGTTCTGTGTATGTTCTCTTATGCCAATGTAATTAAAGGCTATTCTTCACTTTCTCTTCAATCAAGTTCAGTGTATCTGGTTTTAAGCTGAGGTCTTTGATCCACTTGGAAGTGAATTTTATGCAGAGTGATAAGTATGGATCTATTTTCTTTCTTTTTTGCTTTCTTCATTAATCTATGTATTTTTATCTATCTATCTATCTATCTATCTATCTATCTATCTATCTATCTATCTATCATCTATTTGGAACAGATATTTTGCATAGCCTTTACTGTCCTGAAACTCACTCTAGACCAGTCTGGCATCAAGCTCACAGTGATTTACCTGCGTCTTCCTCCCGAGTGCTGGGATTAAAATCATGCACCACCATCCATTATTTTCAGCCCCATTTGTTGAAGATGATTTCTTTTTTTCCAGTTTCTACTTGTGTCTTCTTTATCAACTGTAGAGGGCAAACATGCCTAGTACTTACAGAGAATCACTAAAATAACCAGGGATGTAAATCAAACAGAGTCTCTCCTCATACACAAAATCAAATACCTACATTCCATTCAGAAAGGTGAGAGCAGAAGTTATTAATGACATGATGACATTTTGCTCTTTGTAGGAATAGACCTCACCCTAATTCCCCAGAATGATTATTTCATACTCTTCCCCCTTAGACTACCATTCTTAGGGGAAATGTCATATGCACTTTATGACCTGCTGACCATTATGCTGCCAGTCACATTAAAGTCTAGATATTTTAGCTATAAAACCCACCAATCTATGCAGTCCCACCTTAAGCTTTATAGAGTACCTGTAGTTGTAATGATTATGGAAATTATTATTGCCTGGAGACCTTTTTATAAACTCTATTCTGTTTAAATGTGCCTGCAACAACAGCCTTGTATTAGATACTCCCTGAAGTCTGATCCAGGTTGATGAAGTCAATCTGAACTGAGTTTCATTCTCCTCTGTTTCTGGATTACTGCCTGCATTGACACCTGCAGAGTCTTCCTCAATTAAAAGTCAGGTATTCAAAGTATATGGATTTATGTCTGTTTCTTCAATTTGATTCTATTCATTGTTGCCTTGTTTTCATGGAAATACTGTGCACGTTGTATTACTATAGTTCTGTAGTACAACTTAAAATTAGAAATGGGGATACCTCTAGCAACGCCTTTAGTACTCAGGATTGTTTTAGCTTTCATAGGTTTTCTTGTTTTCCCATATAAAGTTGACAATTGTCCTTCCCAGGTCTGTAAAGAATTATGTTGGTATTTGTAGGTTGATTGCATTGAATTTGGAGCTTGTTTTGATAGAATATCATTACTACTATGTTAACTCTACTGAACCATGAGAGCCACTGGCGAACTTTTCATGTTCTAATACTATCTTCAATTTCTTTCTTCAAAGACGTGAACTTTTTAATCACACAGGTCTTTTGCTTGCTTGGTTAGAGTTAGCACATGATATTCTATATTATTTTAGGTTATTGTGAAAGATGTTGCTTCCCTGATTTCTTTTTCAGTCCATTTCTCTTTTGTCTATAGAAGGGCTCCTGATTTTTTGAGTCAATCTTGAATCCAGGCACTTTTCTGAAGTGTTTATTAGTAGTAGGAGTTCTCTGGTAAAACTTTTTAGGCAACTTATGTATATTATCAAATCATCTGCAAATAGTATTTTGACTTCTTCCTTACACATTTGCATGCCTGTCACCTTCTTTAGTTGTCTTATTGCTCTAGCTAAGACTTCAAATACTGTATTGAATAGAAATGAAGAGACTAGGCACCCTTGTCTTGTCCCTGACTTTAGTGGAATTGCATTCAGTTTCTTTCTATTGTATTTGGTGTTAGCTATAGGCTTGTATTAATTGATATTTATTATGTTTGCCTATGTTCCTTGTATTCCCCATCATTCTAAGAGTTTTATTATAAAGAGTTGTTATATTTTGTCAAAAACCTTTTATGAATCTATTGTGTTGATCATGCCACTTTTTCCTTCAGTTTGTTTATATGGCAGATTACATTTATCAGTTTAAAATTGTTGAAACTACCCTGCATGTTTGCAATTAAGCCTACTTGATCATGGTGAATGTTGTGGTAGATGTTCTTTGTTTTGTGTTCTTAGACTGGATTTGCAGATATTTTATTGAGTAGTTTTTTTCATCTATGTTCACAAAGCAAATTGGTTTGTAAGTCTTTTTCTTCATTGAATCTTTATGTGATTTGGGTATTGGTGTAACTGTGGGCTCATAAAATGAATTGAGCTAAGTTCCTTCTGTTTCTATTTTGTGGAATCATTTGAGTAGTATTGGCATCAACTCTTCTTCGAAAGTCTGCTAGAATTCCCAGTTAAAATGGTCTAACCATGGCTGCTTTTTTGATTAGAGACTTTTAATGACTGCTTCTATTTCAGGGACTATAGGCACATTTAAATTGTTTATCTGATCTTGATTTAATTTTGATAGTGGTTTTCTTCAAGAAAATTGTCCATTCCTTTTAGGCTTTCCATGTTGGTGAAATAGAGGTTTTAAAGGTATGTCTTTATGACTTTTTGGATTTATTTGGTGTCTGTTGTTATGTTCCACAAATTCACTTCCTATTTTGTTGATTTAGATATTTTTTCTATGTTAATTTACAAGAAATAATTTTTCTCAAACAAAACAAACTCTTTGTTTCATTTATTCTTTGTATTGCTCTCTTTGTTTCTATTTATTGCTTTCAGCCCTCAATTTCATTATTTCTTGTGATCTATACTTGGTTGTGCTTACTTATTTTTGTTTTAGAGTTTTCAGGTGTGCTTTTAAGTTGCTAGTATCAGATCTCTGTAATTTTTTATGTAGGCACTTAGAGCAATAAACTTTTTTCTTGGAATCACTTTTAGTGTATCCCATACATTTTGATATGTTGTGTTTTCATTTTCATTGAGTTCAAGAAAGTCCTTAATTTCTTTATTTCTGTCTTCACACATTTTTCATTCAATTTAGAGTTGCACAGTTTCCATAAGTTTGTAATCTTTCTGTTATTTTTATTGTTTTTGATATCTAATTTTAACCTGTGGTAGTCTGATAGTTATTTAAATATACCCAAGTTTCACTTCACAGTAACTGTTGGACTGAGAGTGAGGTCCCAGATGGAGGAGTTGGAGAAGGGACTGAAGGAGCTAAGGGTGTCTGTAGCCCCATGGAGGGAGCAACAGTGTCAACTGGCCTGATCCCCCCGGTCCTCCTGGATGCTGGACCACCAGCCAAAGAATACACATGGAGGAACCCATGGTTCAGACCACATATGTGGCAGAGGATGGCCTTGTTGGCCATCAGGGGGAGAAGAGGCCTCAGTAAAGGGGAATGTCAAGGTGGGAATATGGGAGTGGGTGGGCTGGTGGGTGGGAGGTAGAATTACCTCATAGAGGTGGGGGAGGGGAGGAGATAGGTGGTTTCCAAAGAGAAGACCTAGAAAGGGGGAAACATTGGAAATGTAAATAAAGTATCAAAAAATAAAAAATAAAAAATAAAAATTTTGTATGTGTTAAATTTTTCTGTCTGTCTGACTGTGATGTCAATTTTGGAGAAGGTACTATGAGGTGCAGAGTAAATGACTTATTCTTTTGTATTTGGGTGAAATGTTTTATAAATACTTCTTAGGTCCATTTCGTTAATTGTGGTATTTTTAATATGATTGAGCTAGGAAGTAGAACTTTTAAGGAGTGTAGCCTTGTTGTAGTAGAAATGTCCCTGTTGAAGGACGTGTGTCACTGTGGGAGTAGGCTTTGAGAAAGCTTCTTCCTAGTTACCTGAGGATGTCAGTCTTCTCCTGGCTGCCTTGAGATCAAGATGTAGAACTCTCACCTTCTTCTCCAGCTACCTAGATAATGCCATGCTTCCTACTGTAATGACAGTGGACTTAGGCACTGAAACTGTGAGTCAGCCCCAATTGAAGAAATTCCTTGATAAGGGTTGCCTTGGTCATGGTATCTCTTCACAGTAATGAAATCCTAAGACATTAATAATATTCAGTAACTCCAGTATTTCTTGGTTTAGTTTTTATCTGTGCATGGTAAGAGTGAGGTTTCAAAGAATCCCACTCTTAGTGTGTGAGGGTTCTTATCTGAATTAAGCTACAGAATTGCTTCTTTTATAAACTTGGGTGCCCTGGTGTTTGGGGCATAGATGTTAAAATTTGAAATGTCATCTTGGAGACATGTTTTAAGACTATGTAGTGTCCTTCCCTATCTCTTTTAATGAGTTTAGTTTGAAGTCTATTTTGTTAGATATTAAAATTCCTACGTCAATTTGATTCTATGTCCATTTGCCTAGAATATCTTTTTCTAAAACTTTACATTGAGTTAATGTCTATTATTGATGCTGAAATGTGAAGATAAAGAATGATAGATCCTGTTTTGCATCCAGTCTGTTAGTGAGTGTCTTTTTATTGTGAAAGTGTGAAGTTTGATATATGGAGGTATAATGATTTTTGAAGGTTTTTCCCTTTTGGACTTGGTGTGTGTGTGTGTGTGTGTGTGTGTGTGTGTGTGTGTGTGTGTGTGTGTGTGTATGTGTGTGTGTGTGTGTGTGTGTGTGTGTGTGTGTGTGTGTGTATACATGTGTGTGTGTTTCCAATCTTTTGTTTTCCTTTAAGTGAGATTAGTAGTTACCTCCTCTGTTCCTATGTTTACATTGGTATAGTTAACACCCTGCATTTGGAGTTTTCTCCATTTTTTATAGTGCTGTATTTAAGATAGATACTGATTATATTTGAATTTACCATGGTATATCATATTTTCTCCACCTATGATGACTGATAATTTTTCAGTATATAGTCATCTTGGATGCCATCTGTGATCTCTTAGAATCTGCAGCACAACTGTCTAGACACATTTGGGTTTTAGAATACCCATGATATGTCAGGAATAGTACTAATAGTTTTGACTTTATGTTACTGATCTTTTTCATTTGCATGTTTTAGTGTTGTTATTGTTGTTGTTACTGTTTTATGTATGCTTAGTGTTTTGATTATTATGTGATGATGAGACTTTCTTTTTGGTCAAGTCTATTTTGTTTTCTGTAATCTTCTTGTGCCTTTATAGATACCTTCTTTAGTTTAGAAAAATGTTTATTCTATTGTTTTGTTTAAAAAATTTTCTGGACTATTTGAGTTGGGATTCTTCTCCTTCCTTTATTACCATTATATCCAGGTTTGGTCTTTAAATAATGTCCCTGATTTTATGGATGTTTTGTGTTAGGTATTTTTAGATTTGACACCCCATAGGAAGAACAACAATATCAACGTTCCAAACCCCCAGAGTGCCCAGGGACTAAGCCACCATCCAAAGAGCACACATGGAGGGACCCATGGCTCCAGCTGCATATGTAGCATGGCATCAGTAGGAGGAGAAACTCTCAGTCCTGTGAAGACTCAATTCCCCAGTATAGGGAAATCCCAGTGCAGTGTGGTGGGAGTGAGTGGGTGGGAGGGGGAGCATCCTCATAGAAGCAGGTGGACAGGTTATGGGACAGGGGTATTCTGGAGAGGAACCCAGGAAAGGGTATGACTTTTGAAATGTAAGTAAATTAAGTATCCAATAATAATAATTAAAAAAATTTAGGAACTGAATCCTGGGTTTGTCTTTGTTGTGTCAGTGTTTTTTTCCTTTGTTTCAGTTTCCTCTCTGGATATTCACAAAGTGTGATGGCTGTGTGTTACCTGTTTTACTGGCCTGCTTGGCTGGTTTGTTAACAGGGAATGCCTGCTAGTATTGGAGACTAGGCTATAGTGTTGAGTTAGGGGAAGCATGGCAGGGGATATGGCCAGTAGAATCCCCAGGAGACATGGCTAGCAAAGAAGGGAGGCCACAACTTGAGATATACTTCACCATAGGAATGACATTGAGGGATTGGGTCTAGGGGAACAGAGAAAGTGTAGTAAGTCTGAAGGCAGTCTATAAGGTTTTCTACCAATGTGACCTGAGGTTGGACCAGGGCCATCTCCTTCATTCGGGGCCTCAGATAGAGCAAACAAGTGAAGGAGCGTGATTAAAAGGGGATACGCCATAGAATTCACAGGAAATGTGGGCAGTGGGAAGAAAGGCTTCCCTACCTCCAGGTGGAATGTTTCATTTGGAAAGAAACTAACATATAACATAAGTTCTACATCCCTCTGGTAGCCAGAAGAGATCATAATCTCTAAGCATATTCTAAAGATAAAATGATGAAAATGCAATTTCCTGACCTCAGGATGTGTGTCACATGTTGAAATCCTATTGGGTAGCCCAATATGTTTTTTATTTCTATTTACTGACCATGTTTAAAACTAGAGGTAAAATTAGAAACACTGTGGGAAACTACATGCAAAATTAAAATCGCTTAGATAATGAACACATTAGTTGAAAGACATGTTACTAATACTATTCACTGAAGTAGCTTGTTAGTTAGAAACATTCCTGTAGAGATCATCATAGTAGATTTGGCTTTACTCAAGAGTTGATTTTTAAAAATTCATTCTAGATAAAATATAAAACTCTGCAGGAAATTACAGTTAAACATTGCTTTCAAACTCACCTACAGGGCCCAAATTACTCTGACACTTAAACTAAACCAAGATTTTAATAAGAAAAGAGTGTAGATCAATAACACTAGGTAACATAAATAAGAATAATCTTTATGATGTTTACCATACTGTAGGTTATTCATGACTTTTGAGAGATCCAACATTGTGTCAAACAGATATAGCAAGAGGAAAAAAAGGCTTCTATGTACAGTGCAATAATAATTTAAACTTTAAAACAGTGCTAAGGAAATTTCAGCAAATGGGCAGATGGAGGAAGCAATTGCATGATGATGTAAATGTTAATTGCATAAACATTTTACAAAGTCCAATCTTTCTTTTCTTCTCATGTGTATGTCTGTGGATTGCAAGCATATGTGCGTATGGTTATTCACACGCATGTGGCTGCATGTGCATGTCATGAAATAGAGACCAGAGTTTGACAGAAAGAAGATTACCACAAGACTAGCTTAGACCACTTGCTTTAGAATCTCCCTTTGTTCAGCTTCCCAGATGAAACTGTAAGTGTTGTCCACTTCAAAGTAACAACTTGATTCTTTTTTTTTTTTTTTTTTTTTTTTTTTTGGTTTTTCGAGACAGAGTTTCTCTGTATAGCCCTGGCTGTCCTGGAACTCACTCTGTAGACCAGGCTGGCCTCGAACTCAGAAATCCGCCTGTCTCTGCCTCCCAAGTGCTGGGATTAAAGGTGTGTGCCACCACTGCCTGGCAACAACTTGATTCTTAGAATTGGAACTTCAATATTCTTTTTTACTGTGACAAACATGTTAACCACTGAGCAATCTACCCTTCCTCAATATCTATATTTTGTTGTCTTGTGGTTGTAAATGATTTATATGTATGTTTGAATGTGTGGAGTATGTATATACAATTGCCCATGGAGGTCATAAGAGGGTTTTAGATCCCTTGGAATTGGAGTCACAAGTTGTCATGAGCCAAATATCAAGAGTGCTAGGAACCAATCTTGAGCGCTCTTCACTCTTTTCTTTTTCCTTCAACTTTTCAATTTTGTTCTTTTTCTTTATTCTTTTCTCAGACAATGTATTCCAACTAAAATTTACCTTCTTTCCCCATTTCCATTCTACCACAAATCATCCACTTCCCTTCAGAAAAGAGCAGGTCTCCCAGTGATATTAACTGAACACAGCATAACAGATGCAGTAAGACTAGGCACAAACCTTCATATCAAGGCAATATAGTAGGATAAAAAGAGTCTCATGAGCAGATAAAAGAGTGAGACACCCCCTGTCCCATTATTAAGAATCCAACAAAGCTCTCAAGCTTAACTATGATAGTATGTATGTAAAGGGCACAGCCAAGACCCATGCAGGCTCTAGGATTGCCCCTTCAGTCTCTGTGAGCCCCTCTGAGTTCTGCTTAGTTGATTCTGTAGGCTGTGTTCCTCTGGTGACCTCAAGACCATTCTGATTCCTAACAGTTGCTTGTAGCATCTCTATGTAGAGCTAAAGTATTTGAATGCATTGAAGATAAATCATTCTTGTTCTAATTTAGCCTGTTTTAATTAAGAAAATGTTTCCTTATCATTGCTCACTGTTTTTATATTAAATATTAATCTTACACAGACATCTGAATTTATTGTTCAGAATGATATGTCTATATGCAGTCTACATTTGATAATCCTTAGAATTTTTCTTTTTTTTCCTTTGATTTTTTCTATTTCAGGTTGTAGAATTTTTAAAAATTTTTGTCTTATTATCTATACAACATGAGAAACCATGGTTTGAATGTTTTAAAATATGACATTACTTTCCTCTCACCTTTCTTCTGATGTCACCGTATTTATGCATGATGTTGACTGTATATAATTCATGTTGCTTGTGTTGGTTCCATATTTTATATGTTTTCTTGTACTTCTGATTATGCATTGTCTCATACCTTATTAGATTTATATTTTGCTCTATCTTATCTGTACAAATCTTAGTATTTTCTTACCTACATCACTCTAACGTACTGTCATGTCTTATATTTATTTTAACTAGAGCACTTACTGGACAATATTACAAGAATAATTGTTATATACTCATTGATATTCTAAAGTATACCTATAATAACTCTATTTTCTAAATTATTTCTGTTTGCTTCAGTTATATGTTGTAAAATTGTACCTTATTCTTCATATTTTCATAAGCCAATTATACTGGCTGGTTTTGTGTGTCAACTTGACACAGCTGGAGCTATCACAAAAAAGGGACCTACAGTTGAGAAAATATCTCCATGAGATTCAGGTGTAAGGCATTTTCTCAATTAGTGATCAAGGGCGGAGGGCCCCTTGTGGGTGGTACCATCTGTGGGCTGGTAGTCTTGGGTTCTATAAGAAAGCAAGCTGAGAAAGCCAAGAGAAGCAAGCCAGTAAGTTACATCCCTCCATGGCCTCTGCATCAGCTCCTGCTTCCTGACCTGCTTGAGTTACAGTCCTGACTTACTTTAGTGATGAACAGCAATATCGAAAAAGTGTAAGCCGAATAAACCCTTTCCTCCCCAACTTGCTTCTTGGTCATGATTTTTGTGAAGGAATAAAGCCCTGACTAAGACACCGATTTTATTACAACTCTAATAAGGCAGATGGAAATAATAGATATAATTTGGGCCTTAGATAATTCTATTTTCATTTTAAGAGATTGACTTTGTTTACAGAAAGAAAATAACTAGCTAGCAGATCACTAACAATTCTTGATTCCTTTACTGTTAGTCTCTGAAAGGGCCAGTTTATAGTTAATCCATTCTTAGTCCTATTAAATAGTACATTGGAAGCACATTCTACAAGACAAGGTGACTACCAGTGCCCAGGTATTACCCCAGTATTAATAAACCTTGAACTTTAATTTGCCTTTCTAGTTTACAAATTGATCTGTTTTTCAGGGGCCCACCATAGGACTGACATTTTAATTGGCTTAACATATGAAACTCCTCCTTTTGGTCTCCTTTATTTCTTTTATTTTTTGGTTCTTGAAATATATGTTTCACATATTTGTTAGCTCTGACATCTTGTACTTTTTCTTAATATTTTCATCAGATTTACAAGATTTTTAAAATGGATATTCTAGATTTATGGAGAGCAGAAATAGAGCTTATATACAATGAAGTACTAGAAGTACATTTAAATAATTTTTTATTGTTGGGCCTGTATTACCTTCGTGTATCTGTATGCATGTATAGTGTACATGTGTGTTAAGTATATGTGCTTACATAGAAGAAGGGGTCAACATTACTCTGCATTTTACTTTTAGAGACTATTATTGCATCTAATACTCACAGAATTTTGAGACGGATGGGAGCACAGAATTCTTCCTGTTCCTATTCTTCACATGCTATGGTAATAACTGTGGGCTGCCACAGCTCCTTTTTAATATGAGTACAAATCTAGGTCCTCCTCTTATGAAATATAGTGGGTGAGGGTGTACCTGGTGGGCCCATATCAATGTATGTCCATGAGTAATTGCACAATGCAACAGATCTGGTATCAAGGAGGCTTATTGCGGGGAGAGAGAGGAGTGAGGACCTGGGAAGGGGTAGAGGCAGACAAGTGGACATGTAGTCAGACAGACAGGAGCAGAGCCATGAGGGCACAGAAGGAATGTGGGGCAAAGAAGAACAGAAAGGGGGGAGAGAGAGAACACTGAAAACAGGGTGGTAGGCAGTGGGCAGTCCTTTTATATGCAGCCCACATCTGGTGCACCTGGAGGTGGCAGGTGATGAATGACATCATAGCTAGGTCCCTGAGAAAAGCCTGGAGGAATTGCCTGCAAGTTAATGCTTTCTATTTGTGAGGCAAGTACATTTCTGACTAAAATATCTCCCCTGTCCTGCTAATTTACTTTTGAAACATGGTTGGTCAATACTTTTCTTGCCAATTAGCAAATACAGCAATCAATGTTTTAGCATCTTTTGAGTAAAAGGTATTCCCTATGGAAGCTACTTAGTGACTGAGTGAAAACCAGTCTGGTGCACATCCTTATTACAGAGAACTAACTAGGAGATTGACGTTCTATACTATACAATTAACAGTTTGGTTGTTGCTAATGCAAGATTTGCTTTCTGACTGTTCATAGTTTGAATACTTTTAACTTGAGTTTTTACTTTGGGTACTTTATTATCTACAAGACATGGCTTTTTTTTACATGTTTAGAGTTAAGGAAAGATAGCTATTTCCTTTTAGAAAGTCTGAGTCAAATAAAAATAATTGAATAGAAGTCTATTGTGTTCTCCTATAGCCATCAAGTACAGAGTTTGCTGAAGAAATTATAATAAAACAAATGTTATTGAATTGTACTTTTAATATTGGACCTAAAAGTCTTAACAACTCTGTGTATATAACCATCAACTTAGAAATGAGCTTTTTGCCTAATTTTTGAGATTATTAATTTAGTTAAAGCACTTTTCCATTCCTCTTCCTGCCTCTAAACTCTCCTATATATCCTTTCTTACTCGCCTTCAAATTCATAGACCCTTTTTCAATAATTCTTTTTATATGCATATATGCGTATGCATTTATATTCTAAATATAATATTATCATTCTGTATAATGCTTCCATGCCTCTTAGGTTATACTTTGTGAATTTGTTTGATGAGTCATGTTTAGAGCATGTTGACACAACAAAATATGTTAAAATAGTTCTTTACTTTTGTGAGATTAAAAAGATATGGTACAGAACAAATCAAGTCTTACTTTCTGAACAGATTCTCATACATCTCTGTCTCTTTTTGCTGACTGGTTATATGGTTGAAGGTTCATGGAATGTTGGAAGATCAGACATGAATTTGATTTGATAGTACCGTACCAGCTTGATCTTCCTTTGAACCTAGACTTTGCCACATAAGCATGTCACATTTGGGCATTACCTGAAAATAAAAGATGAAGGAAAATGATAAAAGAACATGGTATCTCTTTTTAAAATACTAGTTAGCTAAATTAACATGAAACTAACAATTATATAAATGAATCTATATAAAACAAATTAAGGTGTACAGTCTGAGGATATATTCTCAAAATGTAAACATAGTTTAATAGTATAAGTACTATAATATAAGCTACTATTAAAAATGAGTGTTGTTACATATTGGAACATCTTTTGGGTATATGCCCAGGAGTTATATAGCTGAGTCTTCAGGAAGAACTATTTCCAGTTTTCTGAGGAACCACCAGACTGATTTCCAGAGTGGTTGTACCAGCTTGCAGTCCCACCAGCAATGGAGGAGTGTTCCCTTTTTCCACATCCTCACCAGTATCTGCTGTCACCTGCATTTTTGAGCTTAGTCATTCTGATTGTTGTGAGGTGGAATCTCAGAGTCATTTTGATTTGCATATTCCTGATGACTAAGGATGTTGAACATTTCTATAAGTGCTTCTCAGTCATTCAAGATTCTTCAGTTGAGAATTCTCTGTTTAGTTCTGTGCCCCATTTTTTTAAACAGGGTTATTTGATTCTCTGAAGTCTACCTTCTTGAGTTCTTTGTATATTTTAAATATTAGCTCTTTATCAGAAGATTCAGGGTTGGTAAAGATCTTTTCCCAATCTGTGAGGTGCTGTTTTGTCCTCTTGGAGGGGTAACCAGGAAGGGGGATATCATTTGAGATGTAAACTAATGGAATGATTAAAAAAAAAAAAAGAATGCTGAACTTGGAAATAGGTCAACATCAAATTTATTTGAAAAATTGTAAAAAAAAAAAAAAAAAATCCTGGTTGAAAAAAAAAAATAATTCACAAAGACAAAGAATCAGAAATTACCACAGAGCACAGATCAAGAATACGTATATGGTATATGGAGACTTTGTTTACAGAATACCTTAACTGCTTGTAGCTTTTTCTTGGGTTTAGGTTTCTTGAAGTCTATTTTTTTCACTAGCATGTCTACTGGTGTAATCCTTTTTCAGATCCTGCTTAGGCAGCCATGTTGATGAAACTTTATGGGAGTAGATATTGACATGTCTAAGAGACAAAATTTCACAGCAAACTCCCTATTTATCTCTGGCTCTTACAATCTTTTCCACTCACACTTCTACAATGATAACTGAATCTTCGGCTCAGGAACTGTGTTGTAGATATACCATTTAGAACTGGACTGGGCTTCAAAATTTTCCAAATTTATTTGACATAGTTTTCTACAATGGTTTTTGTCTCCTAGAAATAAAAAGTTCAGTGATGAGGGGTGAAAGATACATAAAGGCACATGGAAGAGCTTAGAAGGAAAAAATGAGAAGTGGAAATGACATAATTATATCCTCAGATATTTTAAAAATAAATATGAGGTATAGAGTTTGTCAGATTTAGAAGGATTTTTATCTCTAGAATATAAAGACCTTATTCACATGTTTTAAAGACAAAAGTAGCATCGAATTTATGATTTGAAGCAAATAAGTTATTTAATTCAATATTTGTTTTGGAATCTCAAAATGTGTTATTATTTAGCCCTTCAGTTTTGCCCATCTCTGTTTCATGGATAGCAAATTAAATTGTTGTATGAACAAACAGAACAACTATGTCCCTTGAGATCCTCTGTGATTTCTAGGATAGTTACAAAAAAAGCAGCAGAGAACTTTAATGAATTCTCTTCTTGTAGGCTCACATACTGTGCCCTTGACACTAAATTTCCTGTTGTTTTTGTTTAGGATTTGTTTGAAGTTATGAATCCTTTGAGCATAGAATAGAATCTTTACTGCTAGGCATACATGGCATTATGATATTTGAAGAAGGAAAAATCCTAATTTAATATAATGGGAAGAAAGTTTCAAAGCATCCTTAATAAAAAAGGTTTCAGAGGTCAGTGTTTTCTGTCAGAATTCAAAACAACTGTAATAACCAGAACCTAGATAGCAATATAAACATTATTCCTCGAGGGACATATTCATGCTTAAAATGAAAATGCTTAGATAGTAACCTGATATTTTATAAGGTTTAGAAAAGAAAGTGTGTGACCAGCTGTATTCAAAGTGATTTACTCTACAGCAAGATTCTACTCGTGAGCTTCCCATTTACCATCTTTCTCACAGGGTGGTCATGGCTATGACAATACTTGTTTCCTAAAATTTTCAGGTATGCTGAGTAAACTGAATGTATTAGTGAACAAGGAAGACTGAAGAAGCTTCACATATACTAATTGAGATAATCTGCGGAAACATTTATTTACTTAAATTTTAAAAAAATAAAACCTTGCTGTTTTCAAAATATAGGATTTTTCTTTCATTTTGTTCCTAATTACTATGAGGTATTTTATAATTCATATGTTTTAGAGAAATTACAAATAATATCACAATTCCATACTACTCATACACTTCATGTTATCAGTAAGAAAAAAAATCCATCATTCACATTCTACTAGCTAGAGAAAATAGGCTATTCTAAAATAGTGTTAGAATTAACACTGAGTTCAACTGCTTTGACCTTGGGAAAATTGCTGAACCTATCTATGTCAAAGTTTCCTTAAAGGTAATCATACTTCCTGCAAAGTTTTATTGTGGATATTAAAGGCTATATAGAGATGATTAAAATATCCTTTCACATAGTAAGGACATAAGTATTACTACTATACATGAGTTATGTAGTCTTCTCAATTCGAGTAATTTTAGGAGATGCTTTATAAAGGAGTACTGACGCATACATTTCTAGAATCCAGAAAATTAAATGACATGAGATAGAAATTTGGAACTTAAATATATGAAGCAAGGATAATAAATGTGAAGTCTTGTTACTTAGTGATTTCTATGGTGAACATAGCCTATCTTAAAAAATCCTCTATCAAAGAATAATGTTTTAATATTTCATATTTTTCCATCTTTATTTTGAATCTTCTATCCATGATTATCTAGGGTTAAAACAACAAGAAAAAGGAACCTTATACATCTGCTATAGTTCAGTCTGTGGACAGAACAACATCAGTATAAACTTTGTAAGTGCTAATTTTTTTAGAAAAAAAGTTGTAATTAATAGAGATTAAAATGCTGTCAATTCACACATTTCAAAGATTATTCACAAAGGAAATATTAACTAATTCAAGAAACCCATAATATTAGTAATATTAGCAAAGAGATTATAAATCAAATGTTGACCAAAATTATTACCATTTACACCTTAGTTATATTTAGCCACTGAATCTTACAGAAGTGACTGTCTTGACCCCTTGCTTATTGACAAAGTATATCTTGTTTAAGGTCACTTATTCTTTTTAAAAATTAAAAAATATTATTATTATAATTTAAGTATGTGTGTAATTTGCTTGCATGTATGTCTATTCATGACATATATTGCTGGTGCCCAAGGAGACAAGAAAAGATAACTGGATTCCATGTAATTAGAGTTACAGACAGTGTGAGCTGAGCCAGTGAATATTGAGAATTGTACGTGGTTCCACAGCAAGAGTAACAGGGATTCTTGACTACTGAGTCATTGTTCCAGTCTTTCTCCAAATGTTTTAATGTTTGATCCTTTGATTCAACTACTTTAAGGAAAAATGAAACTCTATAAGTGCCAACTTCTCTCTGTGCCATGGGGAAACTTAAAGACCTCTAGAGGATTGTGTCCATATATTATAGGACCATAAAGGAGAAAGGTGCTACAGATTTATTGCATATAGTGACCTAGGCAATCTTCTACACAGAATATTGTGCATAGATTTCCTTTGACTTTAGCTGATAGAGTTTGTTCAAGGTTGTTCTGTTGACTTCTCTGTTGTAGTGACAAAAGTCTTTAAATCTTTCAAATTTCAAAAGTTCAAAGTCTATGTACTATGTATTCATGAAAATCAAAAGCAAATATTATACTTTTTTATTCCATGATGGGAGAAGAAGGACACAATTACAATCAAATCAGAGAAAAACTAAAAGTCAACAGGGTGGTCAAAAAAGCTCATCACCCAATGTCATTCAGAACTTTTAGGGCACTGCAGGATTGATAAGCTCTGCTTCACCTCTGGCAGTCACAACACATATAGTGTTTCTAGTAAGCTCAGGACAGCTAGACTACACATCCTCCACTGTCCTGGTGGTCTTCTGATAATGGTCATCTAAAATATTGTAAGGGTGCACTGCTACTGGTGTTATACTTTGACTAATGCCTTCTCCTGGCTGACCTTCAGGGATGCTGACCCTACAACATAGTGCTATGCCTCAGTTTCTCTCTATGTCCTCTTACATCCTGGACTCTTCCCCACATCTGAGACTTCCCTTTCAGGAATTGCTTCTCTCATACTCTTTTTAGGAACTCCAACTTTGCCACATTCAGCTGACAGCCTTCAGTTAATCTCCATAATCCTCATAGATATCTTCAAAATCAATACCTCCTGGGCTACTCTTTCATATTTGCAAGTTCACTTAACTTACCAGCTTGAGATATAGCCTTGGCCACCTTGGACAGAGGCTTCTTCTCTGTGCTGACCTGAGGAAATATTTCCTATGCAATTTTTCCTCAATGATTATTTAACACAGCTATGTTTTCAGGCCCAGTTATCCAGCATAAATTGCTCCTGTCACTGAGGAACTTTCAGGCTTCCTTCTGAAATTCCACTAGCTAGGCTTCCATATCTGCATGTCTTTCAGAATCCTTTGCTTCTAAGCTCCCACAGAACATCCCTGAAGCTCTGAGCATGCACTGTCTTTTCACCCTGTATTAATTTCTTTTCTTTCACTGTGATAAAACACCTTGACCAAGGCAATTCATAAAACATAGAGTTGAGGGTTCAAACTCATATTGGTTTGGCAACATGACTACAGACAACAGGTATAGCAGATGGGAAAGAAAGTTGAGAGGGCACATTTTAGCTTACAAAGGCCATCCCCATTGACATAGTTCGTTCAATAAGGCTGAGCTACCTAAACCTCCCAAGCAGCATCATCAATTGGGGGCTAAGTATATAAATACCTGAGACTATAAGGATAATTTCTCATTCAAACCACAACATGAACCAAAGTTCCAAATTCTTCCATAGTCTTTTCAGAAATGAACACATTCAGGTCCATCATATTAGACCATGCTCTTGGTACCAATTTCTAATAATCTTGTTTGCTTGTCTGATGTAGTAATAAAACATTGACCAAAGACACTTTGGGAAGAAGTCCAAATAAAATTGGGCTTACATGTTCACAGCATAGTCCATCATTGAGAAACCTCAGGACAGGAACTCAATCAGAAACAAGGAATCAGGAACTAAGGCAGAGAACATTACAGGTGTGTTTTCTCGGCTTTGCGGTCAGCTACATTTCCTGACCAATTCAGGATCATTTGCATCCTGTCTTCAGACTCAGTAAGATTTCCTACCATGCCAATCCCACAGCATCTTAGGCTTCTCTGGCCCACAGTTTCAAACTCTTCTGCATTTCTCCCACATCACAGTTTCAAAGAACCAAGAACCACGTGATAAGAATTACCACAATGATGGCTTCACTTGCTTTTTCTAGAGATGAGCTGAGTTTAGTCTTTCATACCTAAATCAGGAAATTCAAAACCCCCATAAATTCAGCTTCAGAGAGTCCCAAACCCTCTTCTGACTATATAGACACCCCCACATGCATGCATATATAAATATGCATGCATATACTTAAAATACACTAAAATACTTTTTTTTTAATTAAGAAAGGTTTTATTTCTTTAAAGACAAAACAAATCCATTAAAACACATTCAAATACCACCGCAAGCACTCATTGGGTTTTGTCAAAGATAAAACTGTACTGTGATGTCAAATGAAAACCAAAACCATTTTAAGAACAACCACTGCTTAAGGTGACATGGATACATGGACAGCTAAGAAGCCACTCTATGTTATAGCTGTCTGGAAATGCATGAGCAAGGTGAAGTAATGGAATGTGGAGTGCCCACAGTCACATTTTCAGACCTTTTTCTACACTCTATGTGCTCTTGTTCTGCCCTGTTGCCTTAGTCAGCAGGTAAATGTACAAAAATACTTAATATCAAAGAACACTTCCAAAAGTGAAAAACAGATTCAAGGTCATGACTAAAGTTACCCCAGAGGTTGGGGGATGGGGGACTCTCAAAAGCCATATTTCACAAAATGCCAGGCACTAATTCTAGTCACATGTCCTTGCAGTAGAAAAAGAAACACTGATCTTAATGGAGACCGGTCTTCTTCATAGTGCACATGAACTCTTGCTCATTGACCTCCCCATCTCCATTTTGATCGGTTTCATCAATCATTTCCTGCAGTTTCTCATCTGCCACATTCTTGCCCAGCTCCTTGGCTACATGCTTAAGATTCTTAAATGATCTTTTCCCAATCTCAACATCACCGAACAGCTTGAAAGCTTTCAGGATTTCTTCTTTGGTGTCTTTCTCAGACATTTTCTGAGCCATCACTGTCAAAAAATCACTGAAGTTCATTTATCATATTCCTTCTTTATCAGTTTCACTTATCATTTTCTTGATTTCTTCTTTCTTGGGTTCCTAGCCCAGGGCCCTCATTGCTACCTTTAGTTCCTTGATGTCTATAGTTCCAATTCCATCAGCATCAAAAAGATCAAAAGCTTCCCAGATTTCCTGTTTCTGTTCTTCAGTAAGTTCAGGCTTGGGGCTCATTCTTTTCTCTGGGTACTGGATGCCATGTTTGTCTTTTTTAAAATTAGAGGTCATCACCCAACGTACTCTGCCACTGAAATACATTTTATAGTACATAAAAATTACATTATTCTAAATAAAATTGTATCTATATATTACAACATTCTTCCATTGTGAACTCTTGTTTCTTCTCAAGGAAATGTTCATGAGATAGTTTCCTTACAGAATCTGTTCTTTCACAATTTTTACTCTAAACTTTTGAATTTTGATCACCATTTCATTGATAATCTGAAATCTAGCTCAGAATGTTTTAAAAACAACTTTAAAATAGGTTTCCCAGGAGAGTATGAGTTTAAGACTTAGCTTAAGAGAACCATGAGTGACAAATTCTAAGCAATAGTTTTACCTCATAGTCATTAAGACAGACAGGCTAAAGAGGTTATTCAGCTGTAAAGAACATATGCTGCTCTTGCAGAGGACTAATATTAATTCCCAACTCAAGTGACAGGTGTCTCATAGTTGCCAGGAACTACACTTGCAGGGGCTTAGACAGCTTCTTCTGCCTCCATAGACACAGTATTCACATAGATAAACCCAGACAAAGAAGACACACGCAAACCTATAACTACAAACAAAACAAAATATCTTTTAATAAGATAACTCAGGCAGGAGAGATGAATCAGAAGTTAAGAGCATTACCTGTTCTTTATAAGTATCTGGGCTTGATTTCCAGCATCCATGTGGAAGGATAGTCACAGCTATCTGTAACTCTATTTTCAGGGGATCTGAGAGCCTTTTCTGGCTTCCATAAGCACCAGGCATGCATAAAATGTAGACATGCATACAGAAGCCCATAACCATGAAAAACTAAACTAAGAATACACAGAAGCATAGGAGAAAGTAGTTGAGAAGGGGATCAGCAGCAGCAGAAGGGACCAAGAGAGTAACAAGAGGGGATATTGTAGGGGAAAGGGTCCAGGGTAAGAAGACTTTGCCCTGACTTGACCCTAAGCTTGAGACCAAGGTCATGGGAAAAACACCCTTCAACCTGATGCTCCCGAGACTTGGAAATCCTTAGCCCGCGAGTCAGCATAACAGCAAAACCATATTTCCTGCCACAGTGTTCTTTTCCACTAGCTCAGTACACACACTCCAAGAATCCTCTAAAAGCCCACCCTTTTGTCCAGACCTCTGCTGTCTCTCTTTATTCAGAGGCAGCTGCCTCTTCCTGTTTCTCCCCAATAAATCTCTTCTGTGAGGCTTTCTTGCATTGGATGACTCTGCGCTATTCCTTGGCTCCCTATGGCCAAGATACCCTTACACTGAAAATAACCAAAACCCAAACCCAAAACTTCAATTGTTGCTTTGCTGTGATTCACATAGGCTCCATGGTGCCTGTCCTTTCCAACAAAGTCTGAACTGCAACAGGATCCTATCCCTCTTCTCTGATCCAATACAACAGTCCTTCCGGCTCACTATGCATTTAGCATCCCACTCACCAGCAGTAATTTGGTAAGTTTAGGTTTCCCCTTCAGTTGTTGTAAGCAGTTCCCTGAGTCTGAAAAAGTGACCCTTGACTATCTGGCACCCTTCTATTATTCTTACATGGAGAGATTCCTTGAGTCACAGTGTTTAAGGCTATGGCTGGTCTTCTTCACACCCCCCTTCAAACTACAATCCTACAGCTGCCTTCCTGACTGAGCTATTTTGAAACTTTTGTGCCCCCCTCATTTTTGTTTGTTTGTTTGCCTCCCCTTGGAGCTGCCTGCAATCCCACAGCTTCTTGATTCCCTCTTGGCTTTTATGATATAGTGTAACCTTGTTGCCTCCTGAGCTCAGATTTTCATTAACTTCTTGTAATCTCTCAATTTCTCATGTGAAACCCCTGGAACTAAGGACCAAGTCTCCTAGTTGTAATGCCTGACCTCCACTGAGTGCTGTGGTGACCCACTAAACAGCTTTGTCTATATAGGTCCTCCTTGAGTTTTGGAGATTCTCCCAACTACAGGTTGTTGGGACCATGCCCACTCATCCGTGAGAATGGTGATATGCACACCTCTCATTCCTCCTTGGGATGTCTTAGAACATATTCACCTTTACACTGACATCTGACATGAATAACCCCAAATTTATTCACTTTTGCAATCAAATTTGGCTTCAGTATCACTTGAATAACCAATCACTTGAATAGCCTAATAGCATCTTATATTCCAGCATTATTCAGGACCTTTAAAATACTGTGAGGAATTCAAAGAGTGGGAAGTTATTCCCTTGTCCAAGCTTTTCCTTATCTCTGCTCTAATCCCTCTCTCTATCTTTACTGTTCTCTCACGCATCTCCTCGTAGCCAT